>OW386286.2:29505801-30048801 GCA_936432065.2 Rutpela maculata | reverse complement strand
AAAAAAAAGTGATCCGTCTCTGTGTCAGAATAATGTAGGAGTAACCTCCCACAATTTTATTGTGGGGAGGTTACTACAATTAGTCCAAAATCGAAAATTGAGATAACATCAAATCTTTACGTTTTGAGGTCCCAAGAACGCAAAAAAGTTGTTTTTGAAAAATGTCTGTGTGTGTGTGTATGTGTGTGTGTGTGTGTGTGTGTGTGTGTGTGTGTATGTGCCGTCATATTTATGGAGACCTGTGTGTGCATCAAACTCATTTCTGGGATACTCCAAAACTGTGGCATACATACACGCGTATGCCAGAGTCTTTATCCACCAGAACTCTGTGATTCATCATATTTTAGCGGACTATCTATTATAAATCTTTCGGGGGACCATTTATCCGTCACGGTTCACAATAATCGTTATCATAGAGAATAAGTTAATCGACTATTTTCTCAAAAGGCAAAATGTGTGAAAAGTTGCCAGAAATGCATAGTTTTACGTGTGGTACTTTCTACAATATTTGTGGCATGCACGGATTGTGTATTATTATACTGTGCTAGAGCGCCCTCTACGTTATATTTTTTACAGCAAGCACTTTTAGGAGTTTCTGCTTCCGACAGATTCAAGTTAGCCACAAATGGGTATTTTTGAGTGGATCAAATTAAAAGTGATACTTACTAAAAATAAATATAATACTAATAATGTGCTCAACAGACACTTATTGTTAGCCATATATTTAAATGTTCATGATTAATGTATACATTTTTCGGAAACAATAAAAAAAATGTTAAAGTAACAAATGTTAGTAAAAGTTGTTCCAAATGAAATTAACTATTATTTTTTACTAACATAAAATTTTGTTCATGCTTTTATACGAAGCGACAAGATAAAGTGGTATTTTTTAAATGGAACACCCTGTATATTATTTTAGTTTTAGATTCTACTTCAAATTTTCATCATCGTCATATAAGGTACTATGTGTCTAAAATGTCTATTATCTCAATGATAAGCATTTAACAAAAAAAAAAAAAAATGACAGATGGAGGTTAACATGTTTTAAGTAAATTACCAGTCTGAGGGACGTAGGAGGTGGAAAACGTAGAGGCGGTAGTGCGTTTTTGCCCGATTTCTAGTAAATATCTCTACATTAATCTCTGCAAAAAATTTAAATAATACTTTTTTATGGCCATCATCAAAAATGTCATTTTCTGTAAGTCTCAACACTCGTCAAAAACCTCCATTACGTGGAGGCAGTAATACAATGAAAATATGGATAAGCCGACCTAACAGTTTGATGAGCTAAATATTTCACTGTTTTCAAAACCACCTTAGTTACATCTTACCCTTCAATTATATATGGACGGTAATTTCAGTTGTACCTGTCAGATATGCAAAGTTAGCTTAGCTTATCAATATCTTCCTTCTTAATGGTAGTACTACCTTGTTACCAATATGGTCCCACTTAAAAAAATTTACTTTGGTACAAAGAATCATTTTATTTCTCTATGTAATTTCGGGATTTCTAGCATTATGTGTGATTATAAGGATTTTTTGACTAAATTGATATTTGATTAAATCAAATAAATCAATTTTTCATATTACTCATATGCACAAAATATATAGTTTTTAAACTATTAAATATTTATGTTGAATTTTAATAATTTTATTTTCATGCAATTTTATACAAATTGTTTCAATTGAACTATTTAATGGATTTAACAAATGATATTAGGAAACTATAGCTTCGTCCGTTAATTTAAGGAATATAAGTAATAAATTAAAATTAAAAACACTCTATATATGTAATTTTTTCTGTCATATCAAAGTATAAAATATATCTGGATTCCATAACATCTAATTTGAGTGCTAATGAATGGATTTTGATGAAACATTGTTGTGTTTGTAATGAAGTTAATAAAAATGTTGAAAAAAGATTAGAGTAGGAGATGATCAGAAGGGCCCTTTTATCATGGGTTCCGTAACTTGTAGAATTAGGTCAAAAATGTAATAAAACAATATGTTTACCTTTTTGACCCAAAATAATATGTTTTTACTCTTATGAATTTTTTCTAAAAATGCATATTTTTCGAGATATGGCCACTCCAAAATCCATAAAAGTGGGGGAGGGAAAATGTAAAAGTTGAAAAAAAAATCTGGAAAAATTCAGGTGAATATATCATCGAAATACAAGCCTTTTTTATTTGCAGATTCCCTGTAAAGTGTGTTTTCACCGAGTTTTTCCGGAAAAACATGAAAAACCACCCTTTTTTTTGAAATTGTAGCGCTAAAATAAGTAATTAAAAAATTTGAAAAAATTTAAACGTTATGCATTAAGGACTTCTAAATATTTTTTGTCTCTTGGAATGTTTTTGTAACTTGCTAATTTTCCGAGTTGCAGGCAGTTTTTCACGATAAATAATGTACTACATTTTTTGCACATTACAAAATACATGAAAATTCAAAAAATACGCGTGAACTATATATATTATTATAAAAACATATGGAACCTTTATAGTTATACCATTTTTAAAGGTTCAATATAATTTTTAGATTAAGAATGTGAAAAAGTTTTCCGGAAAATTTTTGTTTTTCACAATTCTTATTTGGTAATGATAAAAGTGGGAGAACTGATTCAAAGGATTGAAATAAGTTTATATAGTTACAAGTATAACACTTATTTTATTTAAAGTATAAACATTGTAACCATAATTTTATTTATAGTAAAGACTCATCAAATAAATTTGTTTCCTCAACTTCCAAAGTTTTATTTGTTCCGTTAGTATCTATTAAAACTTCCGCAGGCTTACAATTGGTACAATCTACACCATTGTACTTTTCACAAGCTGAGGTGCAATGAAGTTCAAAAGTTTTGGCTCGGATATTCTTTTTGAGAAAGACATGATGCGAACGGTTCAACGGTTGCACATTAAAAATGAAAGTCGTATTTAAGTTTATAATACCTAGTAAGTGCCCGCACTAGTCAATCGAAAAGTATTACTATTATAGTGATCGTAAAAAAACACATTTTTTTTTTTTTGTTTAAATAAGTTTAGAATGCAATGAATCGTCGAGACTTAAATTTGACAGAAAAAAATTTTTGTATCTGTTCTTCTGTTTGTAACTTTATTTGTGCGCACATTTTCATTCGAACAGTTTAACTTAATTGACGACTTCACATATTATCGACGATTTCAAATATTATATTAAAATTCTATGAGCGATTAGTTTCGCTTACTAGAGTGCAAATATAGTATCAAGATGTTTTCGATTAAAGAGACATGGATGGGAAATTTGGATGTGGAAGTAGTGATTCCTTAAAAATAAAAGATGTGGTGGTGTAACTGATCTCGTGGGTATCCGGTATATTAGAGTTGAAAAAAAACGAACGCTTCGCCGAAACGTGAAAATATACGTTGAAACAATCATATCGTTTTTTTAAATATTTTTAAGTTTTATTTTAACAAAAAAATTAACAATACATTTTTTTTGTATGTTATCCTACTTTTCTGGGCAACTATGTTTGGGAAACTATTATTGAGACCACAAGCAATATTCGTCATTTCTTTTGACCGAGGCAATGAGATTTAGTATGTTTTTTAAGTCTTTAAACATTCAATTTTAGAAAAAATTACGATAATCTGGGGATTGTTGTCAAATTATATAATTTTTACTTTGATAAATTCAAAGAAATTTTCTGGCTCTTTAACTTTCTATAATTGCTAAATTAAATTTTTAAGTACTCCAAAAAGATATTAAATTGCATTGCCTCAGCCCGAAAAAAAATCACGAATATTGCTTATGGTCTTAATAATAGTTTTCCATACTTACATAATTTGCACAGCAAAAAATATACATAATGAAAAATAATATTAAATACAATCGGACTTTTCACTCTTATGTTACCGTGCTTAAAGGAAACGTGACGGACGAACATACCGACAGACAGACGGACGGACGGATGGATATTTTGAAAGTCGTTCAGAATTCAGTCACCAACGTTTTCCTAGTTGCGAAGAGTATAATAATCTTCAAGTGAAATTTTTAATAGGTGCTGTTATGTTTTCACTTTTTCTTTTAAGCAATTTCTCAAAATCTTTCATATGTATCTTTTAGTAAAGCATATATTGGATAGAATTGAAAATTGGATAAATTTGGTGTGGTTGTACTACTGGTGCAGATTATAATTACTTTTACGGATTATGATCTTATTGTTTCTGAAAGCCTAGTATGAGCATGAAAATAAAAAGTTTTTATTTGATCCATTTTCTTATAATTAATATAAATTTCTTAATTTTCGTGAAAAAAACTTGCAGATAAATAGTTTCCTTTCTTCCGAATTTAATCGGTGGACATACTGTATAATATTAAGAGAATTTAAAAAATTAACAATAACTAAGTGCGTATTTATTAAATCAAACATGAAAAGAAAGCATACTTGATAAAACATGCTAAAATGTACAAACACAAAATAATATATAAAGTGCATATAATCTATTTTCATTACGTGTTCTAAATTTTGAAACTAACTACCTGAAGATGAATCATTGGGAATAAACTGTAGATATTATCATTTTCGCGCTATTTTTACAGATTTTAACTGAGCGACCGTAATAAAATTTTACCTAGGTACTCGTAAAGTGTCTAATAATAACGAGAAAGATTTTACTAACTGAAGACTGACTTATTTTTTAAATAGAAAGCAGATATATAAGTACGTATTTTTCTTAAAGAAATTTTAAGTAGCACTTTGGTTTCAAGGAAAGTGAAATTTTCACTAAGTCAAAAATGTTTGCTAATGACAAGATTTTATATGTCGTGAACAAATTGAAAAATAACATTATATGAGACTAAATAATAAGAAATAATGTTTTATGATTTTTCTCAAAATAAATTTAACTATATTATTAAATTTTTATTATTGCCCAAATGAAAAAAAAAATTATAGAAAAACTACAAATGCATTATGATCCTTATTTGATGTAATAGCAGAATACTTGATTGAAATTGGACCATGTCCATCATACAGAGTGATCGCTAGAGGCGTTTTATATTAACTGCATATTGTACGAACTGTTTCATTATAATTTCAGAACAAAATTTTATTAAGTTTTTGAAGAAGCACACAAAAATACGACGTGCCATTATTCATAATTGTTTACATAAATTCGTTTGCATTGCGGTTTTGCTGCACTGCAACGATAATAACTACAGCAGTTTGTAAGTCTTACAAAATAAATGTAAATTGAAACTTTCAGGCTTTGGTTCTTTTTTCATCATTATTGGAACTATGTTTTCTATGAAGCTGTCTGAAACAATAATTTAAGAAGCCTAGTAAAACGCACTAACTAATGACACGTACAATGTAAAAGAATCTTAGTGCATGGGATATATTTACTTGAAGGCAATTAAAATCAATCATTAAATAGAAAAGTCAACTCTAAATATTTACTATAAAACTTCATGTAAGGTTCACTTTTAGTCTGGCTACAGCTAAAAAACAGTTTGAATGCTGTTTTATTGAAATATACGTTTGATATTTTTAATGGCAATATTGAGTAAGAACTAAAAAGATAATTGCATACATATTTTCATATTTTTTGCGGTTTTTGCAGACAAATACTTTTTGTTCTATTTTTGCAATTCCATATAAACCATCGAAATTTGAATCCGATAGAAAATTCTGCATAAGAATCTAGTTTTTGATTTTGTATACCGTTTAGTCGACGCTTCCTTATCCATTTCGGGATAGGAATTCTCAAACTACAGCATGATCCATTTCCTCTACGCTTTCCATGAAAGATTAGTTTTTGGTATCATTAAAAACAGATCTCAGGTTACCCATTATTGTTAAACTTATTTCCTTTGATCTACAAAAATTATTTATTTTTTTCAAGTATTTCACCCAAAAGATGTAATAAACTATTAAACCAAACTTATAAAAATAACGTCGATATTATAGAAATACAATAAATAATAAATATCTTTTCGATAAGTTTAAAATAAGATTATGTCAAATAAATATAAATTATGTTATTTTTTTATTTGCACGGTTGAATGTATTATGGGAAATCCATTAAGTCCTTAAAAATTGCTTTGCATCACAACGTTATCTATATCTTAATTTGTAGAGAGATCGTTTTTATTAAAAACTGAAGTCATTTATATATTTTGATGAATACTTCCAACAGAATTCAAATATCTCTTTTAGTTAT
Source organism: Rutpela maculata (assembly GCA_936432065.2). Taxonomy (NCBI): domain Eukaryota; kingdom Metazoa; phylum Arthropoda; class Insecta; order Coleoptera; family Cerambycidae; genus Rutpela; species Rutpela maculata. Next base: position 30,042,601 of record OW386286.2, on the reverse strand, counting down.
CAATAAAATGGCACCAGGAATTTTAAGTGAGACACCCTATATATTTACCTAAAACTTCTTTTTTGTTTCCAGGTAATTTTGTAGCAATATAAGTAATATATGGCAGCTTGTAGTAAAAGTTAATGTTTTGAATTTACTAGTACGATTTTTTGTGTCAACAATTTACGTTTCAGTGAATAATAAAATAAACAACCAATGGGGTGGTGATGTTTATATTACGAATACTTGACCAACACCTCCTCCTCGGTAGCTAAAATTATTTTTCAAGCTGACACCTACTTCCTTTATTTCAGAGGTACGATTTAATATATTTATAGTATCATATTCACTTATAATAGGATCTTTTTTGTTGTGAATCCGATTGCTTTGCATTTAGATCCATTAAAGGTTGTCGAGGGATAAAATGACCTGCATTTCATTTTCAAGCCCAAACCATTTGCAGAGCTAATAATGACTTTATGACCTGCCACATGTTGAGTTGAAATTAACAACTTTTAAAATTTTCTGCCATATTTAAAACACGTAATTTTAATATTTTAATATTGGTAGCACAGTCGAGTAACGGCGCTGTTTTTAAATATTTATACATTTTTGGCTTAAGGTGTCAAATATTGGATCCCCTTCATATTTTTATTAGTCGTGCTAGAAATAATTAGGCAACATAATTGCTTCCTCCGCATTCATATTCAAAGAACAACCGAAAAAAGTCTGTAATAAAAGTCAATGAAACTTATGTATACATTGCAGTAAATGCAATTTTCTATCTGCCTTTTTCGAGAAATACGTGTCTTTTTATTTCTTTAATTTCTTTAATCGTAAAAACATGATCTACTTTGGGCAATTTTTATTTGCCGATTGTAAAACACCTACAGTATTTTTTCAAAAAGTGTCATACTGTGTTTTTCGCAGTTCTTCTAAAATATCTCTGGTTTTAAACAAAAATTCGCAATATATTGAAAACAGATTGTTCTTTATGAAATTGCGAACAAAACTAAAATATTCTTACTTAAATTGTTAAGTTGCGGAAAATAAAAACAATTACGATTAATCATCCTTAAGCAATTCACGAAAATAACAATAATAATAATAATAAATGTCTAATTTAAAATAAAAGAATGTATAATAGTGCCTAAAAATCGCAATTGTTTAAGTACATTAAGTCGCCGAACAACATAATTGTTTTTAGAATATGGGTTTTTTGTACTTTTTAGTGGTATTAACAGAAATGTTTAAAAATATTTACATTTTGACTGAAAATTAGATATTTTGTTTCCCTAGAATCATATTTTTCGAAAGTTTCATTAAATCATATATATTATCCCTTATAAGTTATTGTCAACTGTTTAAAAAAGATCGATTTTAATTGTTTTGTTATTTACGAAAAAGATGGCACAGTTCCAATTTTCTTCGCAATTTCATAACCAACAATCTGGTTTTCTGTTACGATACCAGATAACTTAATAAAATGTGCTTCTAGTGGAACTAATTAACGTCATATCAAATTTCAAGTAGAAATGCTAACAACGCCTAAAATACAATAACAAATTTGAAAATTGAGTCGCAATTGTTTTGGAATACCAAGTCGTAGAGAAAAATTTTATTCTCCTTAGACTATTAATAAATTAGTCTTTCAAATAATTTTTTTTAACTATTTTTATAGAATAAAAGGAAAAGAAATTATGACAGAAACATCTGTGAAATACTTATTTTAATTTAAAAAGAAACGTGACTAGAATATGAATAGAAACTAACAGTGGCGGCTGGTGATATTTCAATATTTTTTTTCTCGTGTGTGGCGCATGGGACCCATACGAAATTTGGAAAATAACATCTAGAGAAGCACTTCTCTAATGACCCCTAAAAAATTTTGAAAAAGCAGTTTGCGAAAATATTTTTGAAAATTCGTTAGCCTCCCCTGGGTCTAGGGACTCCTGTTTATTTTTATTTTTTTTTTCATATGCATTTAACTTTTCATAAAAATACAACAATAGATTTTGGAGTTTGTGAAAATATTTTCATTACTAACTGAAATACAATGAACTGAAATTTTGTAATTTACAATTTAACAAATTACAATATTTCAATTCGTTGTATCTCAGTTAGTAATGAAAATATTTTCATAAACTCCAAAATCTGTTGTTGTATTTTTATGAAAAGTCAAATGCATATGACAAAAAAAAATAAAAATAAACAGGAGTCCCTAGACCCAGGGGAGGCTAACGAATTTTCAAAAATTTTTTCGCAAACTGCTTTTTCAAAATTTTTTAAGGGTCATTAAAGAAATGCTTCTCTAGATGTTATTTCCCAAATTTCGTATGGGTCCCATGTGCCACAGACGAGAAAAAAAATATTGAAATTTCATCAGCCGCCACTGGAAACTAATATTAATTGTAATAAAAATTAAAAACTACTGCCGAAGGAATCACTACTTCCACATCCAGATTTCCTATCGAAGTCTCTTACAACGAAAGAAATTTAATAATATATAAGGCATTAAAAATAATAATAATATTAATAAAATATTAAAAAAACGATGTCACACGGTGGTTGGTGTATTGAAGGGGGTGGTTAATGCCAAAAATTTTTGAGGGCCTTGGTTCTTTGGATTGACAAAATTTTATTTTCTACCCTGTTTAATATTAGGGTGAAGGTGGCGATGGGGGTAGTAGAGGGTGTGGCTAATACCAAAAAAATTCTTTGAGGCCTTTGGCTCTTGTACACACTAAATCACAATTTTATTTTTTTACCTCGTTTAATAATGGAGTATGAATGCATGAGTGGTAACGGAGGTGGTAGAGGAAGTGGCTAATGCCAAAAACATTTTAAGGCTCTTGGTTCTTATATACACACTAAATCCCAATTTTATTTTCTACTCCCTTTAATAATAGGACGGGGGTGGGTAGAGGCTAATATAAAAAAAAATTGAGGCCTATGTTTCAAAATTGAATCGCAGGATTTGAACCAAACGTACTAACTAACATACATACAAAGCAAGTTAAATAAAAGCTTGTAATAAATGGGCGTAACTACTTACCGTACATAAAAGTTTTCTAAAAGATTGACATAATTTCAAATTATCAAATATGTAACAAATTTTCTACAGATACGTATAACGTAATCTGTGATTTTTAATTTAAAATTATATCTAAATTTTAGCTAAAATGTTATGAACTACAAGCAGATACACTTATTTTTTTATTAAATATAATTATATTAAGGGAAATTCGTATTTCTACTGATATATCACAGACACATGCATTAAATATATATGTGGCGTACATCATAAACAGTAGATTTATGGAATACATTTTACACACCTACAAATTTTAGTATTAATGGCAAACGTCGTCATAAATATATGTACCTTATCACTTTTTAACTACGGAGTGTATCAAAAAATTATTATTCTATTTTTACAAAATACTTTTAACAGGACTATAAAATACGACCATATATACTGTATATAAGATAGCACAAATGACGCGAAATACCTATTTTAATTTAAAAAGAAACGTGACTAGAATATGAATAAAAACTAATATTAATAGTAATAAAAATTAAAAACCGCTGCCGAAGGAATCACTACTTCCAGATCATCCAGATTTCCTATCCAAGTCTCTTACAATGAAAGAACTTTAAAAATATATAAGGCATTAAAAAAATAATAATAATGAAATAATAAAAAAACGACATGTCATACGGTGGTTGGGGTAGTCGAGGGGCTAACTCCAAAAAATTTTTGTATGCACAATTTTATTTTCTACCCTCTATAATAATAGCGCCAGAGTGGCGATGGTATTGGTAGAGGGTGTGACTAATACCAAAAAAATCTTTGAGGCCTTTGACTCTTGTACACACACTAATTCACAATTTTATTTTTTTTACCCCATTTGATAACGGAGTAGGAGTGGTAATGGGGGTTGTAGAGTGAATGGCTAATGTCAAAATCATTTTAAGGCTCTTGGTTTTTGTATACACACTAAATCCCAATTTTATTTTTTACCCCCTTTAATAATAGGATGGAGGTGGGCTAATATAAAAAAAAATGAGGCCTATAGTTCTTGTATGCACACTAAATCACAGTTTTTCTATCCGCTTTAATAATAGTGTGGGGGGTGATAGTGGTGGTGGTTGATGCTAAAAAATTTTTTTGAGACCTTATAGCTTCTCGTACATGCCGTAAGTCCCAATTTTATGGACTCCTACTTGCCTGCTTTACCTATTTACCCTTATTTACCCCCTTCAAATGAATTATATCAGAATATAATCTAGTTCCAGATCCCGTTAAAGTACATACGTGTATCATATTTCAAGTCAATATTATAAACGGTTCCAGAATAAACGTGCGCACAAAAAAGGTACAGACAGACCGACAGACAGAAATTTCTATTTGTTCAAATTTAAAATCTCGTTTCATGGCATTCCAAGCCTATTTTAATAAACAAAAGGTTTTTTGCGTTACTACACTTTCATTCCACTACGTGGATGTGGAAATAAAAATTAAATGTAAAAAAAACCTTTTTAAAAACAAGCTTTTATTATTATTTAGGTGTAAAAGTGAAAAAACCGCTGCACAAGGAATCACTACTTCCACATCCAGATTCTCTATCCAAGTCACTCACACCGAAAAAACTTTGTATGTGAAAATAATTGTTTTATGGAACTTTAATAATATAATATTGGAAATCCTCTACCCCAAAAACCCATAAAACGATACCCCACATCGGTAGTGGGGAGGGGGGTGGTGATAGGGGGATGATAGTGGGGGTGGATGAAGTAAAAAAATATTTTGGGGTTTCTAGTTCCTGTACATACACTAAATCACATTTGTTTTCATCTCCTTTAATAAGGGGGTGGGGGTGGTAATAAGGGTGGCTAATGCCAAAAATTTTTTTGAGACCTTAGCTTCTCTTGTTATACTAAATACCAATTTTATGGACTCTTACCTGCTTGATTGACCTATTTACCCCAAATTTACCCCAATTTACCCCCCAACCCTTCGACGGAACAAGATGAAAATATAATCTTGTTCTAGATCTCGTTAAAGTACATAGGTGTACCAAATTTCAAGTCAATATCTTAAACGGTTCCAGAGTAAACGTGCGCACAAGAAAAAGTTAGACATACAGACAGACCGACAGACAGACCGACAGACAGACAGAAAATTTTTTTTCGCTCAAACTTAAAATCTCGACGTTTCATGACATTTTAAGCCTATTTGGACAATAAAAATTTTTAAAAATTTTTTTGTCGTTACTATACTTCCATGTGGAAGTAAAAATAAGTTAAGTTGAATTAATTGCTTTAAATACAGCTTTTACAATTATAAACAAAGATAATAATTGGTCAGTACATTGTTTTAAAAGCATGTTGCGCTCGAAAAGATCATACAGGCATTAATTTAGTTTGACAGAGATGGTAAGAATTTTTTTCTATTCACATAACAAGCTTTTAAGACAATTAATTCAACATAACTTATTTTACTTCCACATCCAGTGGAAGTAACGTAAGTATAGTAACGACAAAAAAATTTTTAAAAATTTTTCTTGTTCAGATAGGCTTAGAATGTCATGAAACGTCGAGATTTTAAGTTTGAGTGAAAAAAAAATTTCTGTCGGTCTGTCTGTCGGTCTGTAACTTTTTTTTGTGCGCACGTTTACTCTGGAACCGTTTGAGATATTGACTTTAAATTTGGTACACATATGTACTTTAACGAGAACTAGAACTAGATTTTATTTTCATCTTGTTCCGTCGAGGGGTTGGGGGGTACATTGGGGTAAATTTGGGGTAAATAGGTAAATCAAGCAGGTAAAAGTTCATAAAGTATTTTGTATATACAACAGAAGCTAACGTCTCAAAAAAAAAATTGGCATTAGCCACCCCCATTACCACCCCCACCCATTAATAAAGGGGATGAAAAAAAATGTGATTTAGTGTGTGTACAGGAGTCAGAAACCTCAAAATATTTGTTTACTTTATCCACCCCCACTACCACCCCCTATCACAACCCCCATCCCACTACCGATGCGAGGTATCGTTTTATGGGTTTTTGGGGTAGAGGATTTCAAATATTATATTATTAAAGTGCCATAAACAATTATTTCCACATACAAAATTTTTTCGTTGTGAGTGATTTGGATAGAAAACCTGGATGTGGAAGTAGTGGTTCCTTGGGCAGCGGTTTTTTCCGTTTTATTAGATACATTTAAATAATAATTTTTTTTATTACGTTTAATTACATTTAATTTTATTTCAAAATTTTTAGTTACATCTTAGTATTACGTTTTAATATTTATATATTTTATATTCATTGCGTCGTTTTTACTTAAAATAATACTGGATCCTCCGCTATTTCTTAGAATTCAACGTCTGAGTCAATACACTATCCGATATAAAAATTATAATTTAAACCTGATCGCCATTTAAAATGCAGTGTGTGAATGAATAAATTATACGATCAAATTATAGTTTGAAACCGCTGCACAGGGAATCACTACTTCCACATCCAGATTTTCTCTCCAAGTCTCTCACAACGAAAAAATTTTATATGTGGAAATAATTGTTTATGGAACTTTAATAATATAATATTTGAAATCCTCTAGCCCAAGAACCCATAAAAAGATACCCCACATCGGTAGTGGGGTGGGGGTGGTGATAGGTGGGTAGTGGAGGGTGGATGAAGTAAAAAAATATTTTGAAGTTTTTGGTTCTTGTACACGGTACACACACTAAATCATAATCTTTTCTCATCCCCTTTAATAATGGAGTGGTGGTGGTAATGGGGGTGGCTAATGCCAAAAATTTTTTTGAGACCTTAGCTTCTCTTGTATATACTAAATACCAATTTTATGAACTCTTGCCTGCTTCATTTACCTATTTACCCCAATTCATCCCAATTTACCCCCCAACCCTTGGACGGAACAAGATGATAATATAATCTCGTTCCAGATCTCGTTAAAATACATATGTGTACCAAATTGCAAGTCAATATCTTAAACGGTTCCAGAGTAAACGTGCGCACAAAAAAGTTACAGACAGACCGACAGACACAATTTTTTTTTCACTCAAACTTAAAATCTCGACGTTCCATGACATTCCAAGCTTATTTGAACAATAAAAGTTTAAAATTTTTTTTTGTCGTTACTATACTTACACTCGACGTGGAAATAAAAAGACCAAAAATGTTAAAAAAAAGCTCGAATGCTGAAAATGGAGTGATGTATACCATTAATTAAGTTAGTTGTCTAGTTACAATATTTAAGAGGTGGGGACATCATTTTTTTTTCGAACGTGCGTTATGTCCTCAATGGTGCTTTATGCGATGTAATTTAAAAAATTTTAGTTGTGGATAATTTTCAACTAGCAGAGAGAGAAATATAATCATTTTGGAACAAAAACTAACGTATCACGGATTCAGATGCAAGTAGAACATAATTCTTTTTTTAAACGTTGATTATTTCATATACTTTCATAATTCACTTATCGTTTTTTGTTTTCACAAAAAAATGACGTAGTTATTTGAAATTGTTTATACGTGCAATATCCATAATTAAAATTAAAAATCCAAAAAATTGGTTTAAGTTTATTTTTTTTTTCTTTCCAAACACCACCGTAAAGTACATGCACTTTAAAAGAAAAAAACCGCTGACCAAGGAATCGCTACTTCCACATTTCCTATCCAAGTCACTCACAACGAAAAAAATTTGTGTGTGGAAATAATTGTTTATGGAACTTTAATAATATATAATATAATATTTGAAATATTCTACCCCAAAAACCCATAAAACGATACCCCACATCGGTAGTGGGGTGGGGGTGGTGATAGAGGGTGGTAGTGGGGGTGGATAAAGTAAAAAAATATTTTGAGGTTTCACTAAATCGCAATTTTTTTTTATCCCCTTTAATAATGAGGTGGGGGTGGTAATGGGTGTAGCTAAAGCCAAAATTTTTTTGAGCTTCTCTTGTATATGCTAAATACCAATTTTATGAACTCTTACCTGCTTGATTTACATATTTACCCCAAATTTACCAATTTACCCTCCAATCCTTCGACGGAACAAGATGAAAATATAATTTAGTTCTAGATCTCGTTAAAGTACATATGTGTACCAAATTTTAAGTCAATATCTCAAACGGTTCCAGAGTAAACGTGCGCACAAAAAAAGTTACAGACCGACAGACAGACAGACATTTTTTTCAACTTAAACTTAAAATCTCGACGTTTCATGACATTCTAAGCCCATTTGAACAATAAAAATTTTTAAACAATTTTTTGTCGTTACTGTACTTCCACTGGATGTGGAAGTAAAATTACTCTTTTTAGTACCATATCCATATGGTTACCAGAACTACATGTGTATGCAAAATTCAATTGACCGTCGTTAAGTCGTTCAAAATTGACTTGCAAGATTTGAACTAAACATACTAACATACAAGCTAACAACATACAAACTAACATACATACAAAGCAAGTTAAACAAAAGCTTGTAATAAGTGTGCCTATCTACTTATCGTACATAAAAGTTTTCTAAAGGATTGACCTAATGACAAATTATTAAATACGTAACAAATTTTATATAGGAATATATAACGTAATCTGTGACTATTAATTAAATAATGTATGTAAATGTTAGCTAGAATGTTGTGAATGACAAACAGATACACTTATATCTTTATTAAATATAATTGTAATATTGGAAATTCGTATTTTTACTGATATTTCATACACACATTCATTAAATATATATGTGGCGTACATGATACACAGTAGATTTATGGAATACATTTTACACACGTACATAGATTAGTGGCAAACGTCGTCAGAAATATATGCACCTTATAACTTCTTAACTACGGAGTGTATCGAAAAATGAGACATATCTACGAAAAGGAGAATTTTTACCTGATCGGCAGGCAACCATATTAGCAAAGCTTCCACAAATACATTTGAGGATGGTTTGTCACAAATACGGTCAGACCTGTATGTGTGTGTGTGTGTGTGTGTGTGTGTGTGTATGTATGTTAGCACGATAGCGGCGAAACTACTAAACGGATTTTGATGAAACTTTGCATGAGGTTTTCTTTAGTGCTCCAGAAGATCTGAAAAGGTTTTGGTTGAGATCGGATTACATTTAGTGCCGTTTTGGCACAACAAGTTGTTTATTTTATGATTACTTACAATTTGTAATTAAACCATTGAAAAGCAGTAAAAATTCCGATTTCAACGATATATCACACTTGCACTTTTTCGATTTGGTTTCCGTGAAAAAAATTAAAAAACAAAAATTTCACTTGTTTTGTCCTCAAAGCAGTGCAATGTACAGGGTGATATTCTAATAATGACAGAGGTGTTCAGTGATTTCGGCTGATAACTCGGGAACGGTTGAAGATATCGACCTGAAATTTGAAACGTAGGCATAAATATTGTAGACGGACGGATTACGAGTAAATTAATAATACACCTACGTCATATGACGTCACAAAAATGAAAAATTATTACAACAGACGCACTGGTACAGATATCGACTTAACGGTTGGAGTTATTGAATTGAAACGTGAAACATAGGTGGAAATATTGTAAATGGACGGAATAAAAGTGAATTAATATAATAATACACCTACATCTACATGACGTCACAAATAAGATAAATTCTTACAACAGGCGAACTGGTACAGATATTGACTTAACGATTGGAAACATCCAATTAAAATTTGAAATGTGGGTGGAAATATTGTGGACGGACGGAATACAAGTGAATTAATAATACACCTACGTCACAAATAAGAAAAATTCTTAGAAACTGGAAAACATCCAATTAAAGTTTGAAACGTAGGTGGAAATATTGTAGATGGATGGAATACGAGTGTATTAAAAATACACCTACGTTCTGATGACGTCGTAAAAACTTAAAATTCTTATAACAGGCGAACTGATGATGATATCAAAAAAATATTTCTACAAGACGAGTCACGAAATTTTTTTTTTAATTTCCAAGAAATATCAAATTTTCGGAGAAATGTCACTTTTCAGAAAAGAAAAATGTCAAATTTTTTAAAAATGTCAAATTTTCAGGAAAATGTCAAATTTTCGGAGAAATGTCACTTTTCAGAAAAATGTCAAATTTTCGAAAAAAACGTCAAATTTTCGAAGAAATGTCACCTTTCAGAAAAATGCCAAATGTTTGAAAATTGTCAAATTTTCGGAGTAATGTCACTTCAGAAAAATTTCAAATTTTCGGAGAAATGTCACTTTTCAGAAAAATGTCAAAAATTCAGGAAAATGTCAAATTTTCGGAGTAATGTCACTTCAGAAAAATGTCAAATTTTCGAAAAAATGTCAAATTTTCGGAGAAATGTCACTTCAGAAAAATGTCAAATTTTATTAAATGGACTCAAAAGGAAATTCCCAAAAAATACTACGGGTCTATTTGTGGTATAAGTTCTCTGCTAGTGTGTTAAAGCGTGCAGACTGTATGCTGAGTATTTTTGACGTGTTAAGTGCATCAAGAGATTACAAGATTTTTCGACGTTTATAAAGCCCACGGATGGTGTGAGAGGCCATCCTGAACCGCTTACAAGCCCTACAAGTGTAAGCAACCCCACCGGAACGCTTTCGGTGAGTTTTTCCAATAAAACTTTAAAAGTGACAGTGATATTATATTTTAAAAACTATTTCCGCTACTTCCGGCATCCCGCCGGAAATTCTTCCGGCAACATAACCTAAAAATAGTACTACATAACCTAAAAACAATTTAAGACATTGGTACCAACCTAAACATTTTTCAAAAACCAAATTCCCCAGAGAAACATTGGAACCAAAAATTTGACAGCTATCACTTCCCCGACCGATTTAGTGAAAAATTGGTCGAGGCTAAAAGAAAACAAAATATACCAACTCAAACTTAAATGATCCACCATGAACACTACCCTGGCTACATCTAGCAGGGAAGCTGTCCACCAAGAGTTATATGGTTTTTTCCAAAGATTGCCATCCCTGCCATCCATCCCATTACCAACGAACAGGTTTTTTCGTTTAGTTGTTTCCCGTATCAATAATCAAAATTATTAAGTGCTCTTACCTACGAACGTTTTTATAGAATTGTGTTTATTTTTATATTAATTTTAGGTCCATGTGGACACATTATAATTTTAACCTAGTCTTTAAGCCTGCTTACAGAAGACAGGAGCTACTTTTCTATTTTCTCCAAGCCAAACCAGACCTACCCCATCCAGCCTCACACTCGCCACGGCGGTGTTCACCGTGGTTGTCTGGCTGGCCCCGAGCTAGGATCCGACGAAGCATATATGTGTATTAAAACATTGAATAAAATATTAATGTTGTGCCGACTAAAAATTTAATACTCAAGTTCTTAGGTCCAAATCCCACCGAACGCAAGACTTTTTTTCTGAGTTAATATGAAAAAAATATTTCAACTTAATAAATATAATTAAATGAGATCGTTCATATTGTTTAGTGCTCTTTTCGGCTTCAAAATTTCACCGGGTGGGGAGGTTCCAGCCGCTTCCAGTAGCTGCCGATTTTTTTGTTTAATGACACAGCCGCACAAAAAAGTGGTCTGACTGCGGACTAAGCTAATATGTCCCTGTGTATTTGGGCTGAAACCGAATTCGAAATCAGAATTGTCAGATTGGTTCGTTTTTCACCCCTGACCCCAAAAAACACCCCCAAAAAAAAATGGTCTGTCCAGCAGACCATACCAGTGTGTCCTTATGTATTTGGAGCCTGAAGTAGGCCAGCGATGCACCCCTAAAAAGATGAATAAAAAAGTCGCAGAACCTCCCAAATAAAGTTGCCGGATTGAAACCAATTGGAATTGATTAGTTACGTTTTAGGGAACAAAAAACCTAAACAACATTTTTTTGTCCGAGTGGCAAGTAATTTGTTATTAACAATGAAATTGCAAAGTAAAAAAAAATGTAAAAAATCCATTTGAAAATACATTTTGTAAATTAATTGGGCAAAAATAAACACTTTTTTTCTCTCGTAATGTTTTCGAAAAATGCACTGTTTTGAGTTATAGGCGATTTAAGGTCCGAAAATGGCCAAAAGTCGACAACTTCAAAAATTCATATCTCGGCTTCTACTGAACTTTTTTTAATGTTTTGGGTCGCAAAGTGATCGTTAATAATTATACTTAAACATACTATTTTTTGCAATTAAGCAACTTTTCATTTTCATCCTGAAATTTATCATCGAAGTATCGCTATTTTTACTCCAATCAAATTCACTTTTCGATGAACGAAGTACTTTTTTATTTGAGGGTTCCTGATTCAAATCAGTTTCAATTAGACGTTTTTTCGAACTTGTTTTCCTTTCGTCATCCATAGTGAAATTTAATATATGCTATTTGAAAAAAAAATGATGAAAACAACAAAAAAGTGAGTTGTTGAATGGTATCTATCTTACCTGCAATGTGTTATACGCATATTCGCAAAGTTCAGTAATAGTTACATGCAATCAATACATTCAAAATGAATTGATTAGACAATATTGCATGAAATATACATGAGTTGAATTTTAAAACTACTATTACCCACGAAATTATTGCAGCTTCTTCAAATAAAATGAACTCTAGTATGAACGTTCGCAGTGCAGACTGCTTCACTTGTTCAAACAAATTAAAACAAATGAGTAACGTGGGATGCGCGCGTGATTTGAATTACGTTCGAATAATTCAATTAGAAAAAAAATATTTTACATTAATTCTTAATTTTGAAATTATTAATTATTTAATTCTTAAATTTATATACGAATAGATGAATACATAGAAAATAAACTCATTGAAATATAAATAATTAAGGTGCCTATTTAACTATAAATATACGCGTATCTGTCTTAGTTTAAGCAGCTTTGAAAAAAGTAGAAATAGAATGCAAAATTTTAACTTCAACACGTGTATATAGTGCTATTACCAGTCTCCATCGCTAAAAATATCGACCATCGATAACTGTAATGCAGATAATTTTTTTTATCGAGTTTGTCCTAAAAGTTAATTACAGAGCCAACATCGATAAATTCCACCGAGAGCCAATAATTTATATCTACTCGATAATAATGGAGTGAACTTAACTCAAAATCTAATATATAAAAATCTCGTGTCACAGTGTTTGTTATCGAACTCCTCCGAAACGGCTTGGCCGATTTTTATGAAATTTTTGGTGTATATTTGGTAGGTCTGAGAATAGGTCGTAGGCTATTTTTTATACCCCTAGGTGATAAGGGTGGCCCTATCCAGAAATTTTCTTTTTATTTTTTGGACAAAAATTTATAATTTATATGGCAAAACAACGTTTGCTGGGTCAGCTAGTAATATGTAAAAAGAGTTATTTTTACCGATGCCATAAACTCGTAATGGGGTTTCTACAGACAAGTAGATAAAATTAGTTAAACAGGGTCGATAATTTTATCGATTGAACTGGTAATAGCACCGATAATCTGTTAAACTATCGCTTTTTATGAATATCTTATTAAAAATATTTTAATATATCAAAAAAAAAATAGCAGATCAGTTCTTCGCCACCCAGAGCCGGACTGGGTCTTCCAACCAGGTCGGGCACCCTAAGCGGGCCACCGAGAAGTACCTCTCCACAGCCAAAAAGCATCACAGGCGAAAATCGGAAACTGTTTCGTCCAATTTTTTAAAATTTTCAGATCAATAGTGGGATTTTGATTTTGTTAAAGGAAAACAAAAACAAAATAAATGTACTTTTTTAATAAAATATCATTTAAGAAAACAAAAAATATATGAAAAACATAAACTGAATAATAAATCCATATTGTCATTTAAGAAAACAACAGAATACAAAACAAGTATAAAAAAATGTAAAACAGAAAAACATAATACCAAATTCATATTGCACATAGGTATAACTAGGTACCAATTAAAAAAAGAATAAAAATTACAAAAGGAACAATAAAATCAAAGACTAGGATAAATAAATATCAAGTTACAAGTAAGTTAGTAGGTCTCTCATGCTTTCTGATTTATCTGTCAGCTGATGTAAAATATTATAGTTTTCAACTGAGAGAAAATCTTTTTCTTGCGATAGACACCTTCTTACTCGATTTAAAATAAATTTTAATTTAAAAAACGATCTTTCACATGCCGTTTGAGTAATAGAAAGGATTAATAAATATTTATTAGCCTTTTCTAGATCAGGGCATGCCTCCCTGAGCCTCAGCATATAAATTATATATTTGCAGAACGAAGTAGCAACAGACAATACATTTTGCAGAATTTTTCGCATTTCGCGGTTGGCGGTAAAACCGGCAACCGCGAAATGCGAAAAAAGTACTTGGCCCCAATTTCAATATTAATCCGAATAATTAACAAAAAATAAATGCGAAAATTAATAGAGACTGTGTAAGTATAATGAAAACTTGCTTTAAGTTCTTCGAGAATCAAAACCTATCGTTTCGGCGATGAATTTACTAAAAACTGGCACTACAGGCAGTGCAGTGGCAGGCCAGGCCAGGCTATCGGGCTAGCGCCCGATCGCCCGGCGTCCCAGTCCGACTCTGTCGCCACCTATGTACTTCACCTATTCTGCGCAAAGAAGAAAAAATAGCGATACTTCGACGATAAATTTCAGGATGAAAATGAAAAGTTGTTTATTACAAAAAATAGTATGTTTAAATATAAGTATTAACGATCATTTTGCAACCCAAAACATTAAAAAAAAGTTCAGTAGAAGCCGAGATATGAATTTTTGAAGTTGTCAACTTTTGGCAATTTTCGGACCCTAAATCGCCTAAAACTCGTACATTTTTCGAAAATATTACAAGAGACCAAAAGTATTTATTTTTGCCCAATTAACTTAGAAAATGTGTTTTCAAATGAATTTTTTACATTTTTTTTTACTTTGCAATTTCATTGTTAATAACAAATTACCTGCCACTCGGACAAAAAAAATGTTATTTAGGTTTTTTGTTCCCTAAAACGTAACTAATCGATTCCAATTGGTTTCAATCCGGCAACTTTATTTGGGAGGTTCTGCGACTTTTTTATTCATCTTTTTAGGACCGCTCGCCTAAAGTCAGAATTGTCAGATTCGCTCGGTATTCACCCCCAATCCCAAAAAACACCCCCAAAACAAAAAGAAGTGGTCTGGCCTGCGGATCACATCAGTGTATTCTTATGTATTTGGACCCGCCAAAACCGAATCCGAAGTCAGAATTGTCAGATTGGCTAGTTTTTTCACCCCCAACCCCAAAAAAACACTCCCCAAAAAATGGTCTGTCCGGCGGACCATACCAGTGTATCCTTTATGTATTTTGTAAGGATACACTGGTCTGAAAAATTGAAAAACGAGCCAACCTGATACTTCTGACTTCGGATTCGGTTTCAGCAGGTCCAAATAGATGCCTGCACACTTGCCTGCGAACCAGACCAGTTTCTTTGTTTTGGGGGTGTTTTTTAGGGTTAGGGGTGAAAAGCGAGCGATTCTGACAATTCTGACTTCAGATTCTGTTTCAGAGTGTCCAAATACATAAGAATACACTGGCATAGTCCGCCGGACAGACCACTCTTTGGGGGGTGTTTTTTTGGGGTTAGGGGTGAAAAATGAGCCAATCTGACAATTCTGACTTCAGATTCGGTTTTAGTGGGTCCAAATACATAAGGATGCACTGATCTGGTCCGCAGGCCAGACCACTTTTTTTGTGTGGGTGTGTCATTAAACAAAAACAGTACAATACTTGTAAAAAAAATTCTGCGATGAATGTTTTAAATATCTTTAAATTGGCACAACATTTTTTTTAACTTTTATATTCCTGGAGGGGGATGGAACCTTCGGTATGACGCTGCCTCTGAAGTAGTTTCGACAAAAACCAAAACACTTGAATATTGATACTCGACGTTTATTTCGTCAATTATGTTGGAATCATCTGGAGACGATCAAAATTAAAAGTTAATAATTATGTTTTCAAATTATTTCATTTGTTTCAGTAGGATAAAAAGCAAAGAAGTTATAACCGATACAATGTGCATCTTCACATTTTTAACAAAATTATCGCCGTTGTTGCTGTAATTTGCCAGTAATTACAAAACATAATTATAAATACTGCTTTTCGTCAATATATTATGGCATTACATGGATGCTAATTTTTTTCCTGGTTATTAAAGCAACTGCTCTAGAAAAAAATACACTTTAAACTATAAAGGTATTTTGGAATGAACGAAAATTTTTTTCTTTTGCAAATATCACAATATACATTAGTTTTAGCGAAAAAATCATAGAGATCAAAAATAAAGCTTACAATCTGAACACGAACATATACATTTATTTCTGTAGGATTAAGAGTTTCGGAGATATGAAAGTTTAAAGAGAGCATACGAACGTTTATAAGAAGTATTTAGATTTAATGCTAAATATGTAAGAAACTATGGCGCTTACCTACTAAGAATTAGATTAAGCTTTCAAATGATTTATTTGTTTCAGTAGTATAAAAAACAAAGAGGTTATGGTCGAAGCAATGTATGTCTTCACATTTAAATAAAAATATCGCCATTTTGTTACTCTAATTTGATAGTGATTACTTAGATACTCATTTTTTTGTACGCTTAGAGCACTTCCTTTAGAAAAAATTCCATCTGCCATATTGGAGCCGCCATTTTGAATTTTTCCGTAATCAGCTAGTCTAAATCCTACGTTTCAGAAATAATTCAGCAATACTTTTTCTTCTTCAGATATTGCACTTTGCGATTTATGGATGGTGTCCACCTCTTGGAGGAAAGAGTAAGCGTTGAGATCATAGGGAAACTGAAGGTATTTTAATAAAAAAAGTAATTTATAAGAAAACTATCATCATATACGATATTTTTTCTGTCTGTATCTTTTTCATTTTAATGTAACTTCAACGTTTGTCTTATTTCTGTATATTTTAAAATTGTCTAGATTCTCAAGGTCTTGGTCAGCCAAATTTGATAAGCTATCTTGAATTTTTAAATTAATTATTTAAAGTTCAAAATCGGCAACTTCAAAAACATAAAGGGTAGTAATCTTCCTTGACTAATTTTAATTTACCAAACTCTAAAAGCTGACTTAATAGGTATACTTTACAGCTGGGTATTTTGGTGTACAGCTTCCGGGTATTACTAGATACTATTGGGTATTTTTAGGTATTATTGAGTATGTCAAAGGTATTACTAGTTATTATGAGAAATTATTGAGAGATTGCTCGGTATTACTAAGTATTATTCTGGTAATACAAGGTATTTTTCAGTACTCTCTATTTATTAATGGGTACTACTAAGAAATTCCCAGATATTACTATAAAATTTAATACCGTTGTATTATAAGGTATTGTTAGGTATTTTTAGTTATTATTAGGTATTATTACAAAATACCCAGGTATTATTGGGTATTACTATGCAAAGTGGTATTAGTGTACAGATATTACTTCCACATCCAGTGGAAGTATAGTAACGACAAAAAAATTTTTAAAAATTTTTATTGTTCAAATAGGCTTAGAATGTCATGAAACGTCGAGATTTCAAGTTTGAGCGAAAAAAAAAAATTCTGTCTGTCGGTCTGTCGGTCTGTCGGTCTGTCGGTCTGTCGGTCTGTCTGTCGGTCTGTAACTTTTTTTGTGCGCACGTTTACTCTGGAACCGTTTGAGATATTGACTTGAAATTTGGTACCCATATGTACTTTAACGAGATCTAGAACTAGATTATATTTTCATCTTGTTCCGTCGAAGGGTTGGGGGGTAAATTGGGATAAATTTGGAATAAATAGGTAAATTAAGCAGGTAAGAGTTCATAAAATTGATATTTAGTATAGACGAGAGAAGCTAAGGTCTCAAAAAAAATTTTGGCATTAGCCACCCCCCTTACCACCCCCACCCCATTATTAAAGGGGATGAAAAAAAATGTGGTTTAGTGTGTGTACAAGAACCAGAAACCTCAAAATATTTTTTTACTTTATCTGCTGTTACTTTCTGTGTTATTTGAAAATAAATTAAAAATGTCAGCCAGTTGATTTAAAAATAGAAGTCAGTATGTTAGTTTTTTCATTTTTGTGATGCAAATAATTAGCTATCAAGATGCTTGCTTTCTGTAAGAACGCATTGTCAATATAAGTAAAAGTAGCTGCGTCAACAATGGTTAAACAAAATTAAAAAATATGATATTAATTAAAATTAATTTGCTGTAAATAGTTTATAAGATGACGCATATATTTTAACCAACGATATATACCTCATATCTATTACAAATGCTACGAATGACCCGGTACCTAATGGGTAGCATATTTCATATTCTAATCAGATCCGAGTTAGCGAGCACACACAATTATTATTATCATAACCAAGCAAACGACATCATTTACTAGCCATCTAGCTACCCACAACAGCGGCAAAAATGGCAGGTATGCAACAGTCATCGAATGGGATCAAGTGTCATCATCAGGTGAGTTTCCCTGCTCGCTCGGCGGACAGGTACTTCCTTGATAAGAGTGATAAACTATAGTAGGCCAAGACGTTGGCTGTGGCATATGCCCGATCGCACTATATGTACTCTTCACCTAGCGTGTACGCGGCTCTTGACTCTTGCTGACCTTTTGCCCTCTCTCACATTACCATAGCCAGGAGAGCACTGGACCAGCGGAAGAGCCGGCGTCCGGACCTCTCCGCCAAGTCCTTGCATTAGCTGGTGAGCCAGGACGACACGTACCTCTATTCGTCCACAATTAAAACACTTATACGTATAATTATAGGTTAGTTTTATGTATCTGCCCACGCGCGGTGCTCTATCCCCTTTCAATTTTTACCTGCATTTGTTATTAAATCATAATATGTTTTCGCTCACACGATATTCAAACTCTTTCATTAATAAATGCGTGCAGCTATTTCTAGAACTTTACATTGTTTGCTGCCTTTTTCGCTAGTTACGAGGGGCGGAACCACCAAAGTCGTGACGGATGAGGCAATTAACTCGGTATTAAAATTAAATTAATATTTTATGGGCTATTCTGTTACAGAAACAATTATTCGAACTGATTCTCTGCGTGAGAAGATTGCTCCAGATAATTTCCCTAATTGCCTTGTTCCTTGGGCGTTTTTCGACATATCCGTAATTTATATTAATTTACGAAAGCTCAAGTTAAAGGTCGTATCGTATTCCCGCACAATGTGATTTCCGCGATATTACGTTACACGATGAAATTATAATTTCAGGTAGAAAATGTGTGGTCCCAATATTTCCGTTTATTAATAAATAAATATGGTATTTATTTATATGGTACCTAATACTTACAGTTTATAAATTAATAATAATAATAGTAATCCTGAGACTGAAGGATTTATAATGGCAATACAGGATAAAGCGATTAGAGCAAAAAATTATGAGAGAAATATCCTGAAATTTGACACCATCGACAAAAGCAGAAAATTTGACCTATTAGGGGAAACCATGAGCATATTACTGCAGGGTGTTTCGCTCCAGCAGATGCAGACTGTCTCTGTAGGCATAACCAAATTGTTAAGATTATACACTCCCGGTTAGCCATAAAACATCACTTGATTTCAAATCCAGAACCGTATTATAAATATTCGCCAGCAGCTGTGCTGGAATCGAATCAAACTGTATTTTATTGAGACCGACCAATTATTTATTACTTACAAACCTGTCGATTTTAACCGCCCAGATATCTTACTAGTAGAGAAGGATAATACAGAAGCTTGGATAATTGATATCGGTGTCCCCCTCACTAATAACCTAGAAAAGATGGAATGCTAAAAGTAAAGAATGTACCAGAATCTGGCAATGGAAGTCAAACGCTTATGGAAATTAAACAAAGTGAACATCGTACCGCTAATCATATTTGTAGATGCAGTTTCTACGAGACATCTTAAGCCCAACCTTAATTTGATAAGATTATTACATGATCTTTTCTCGATCATGCAAAAAGCATCCATCTTACAGACATGCCACATTTTCCGTAAATTTCTATCTTTATAAAATCCACTGGATGAAGCGAACTCATCCTCAGTTGATTTGTCCATCCGACTCTAAATATCGAGTATATAGTAAATTAATGGAATAATAATAATAATAATCATCATAATTAATAGAGTCAGAATCTGCCTATGATTTATCTATCATGGAACTGGGCGCGTATATTCAACAGGGGAAGGACAAATTCACACAATTAGTAAAAAGCATCATAAAGACAAGAAGTTGTATTCCATCCAGAAGGAAGCCCGAAAATGCAGGAAGAATATCTGGGAGCCGAAACCACCCACGAGGACGCCAAGAGGAAAATTAAAATCGGCATCGAAAAGGGGAAAATAGAAGTACTCTGCACAAAGCCGATGCATGGAAAATTCTTCCGCGATCTCTACCGATCAGCAGTAAAAAAAGTGACGT
Organism: Rutpela maculata; assembly: GCA_936432065.2. Classification (NCBI taxonomy): domain Eukaryota; kingdom Metazoa; phylum Arthropoda; class Insecta; order Coleoptera; family Cerambycidae; genus Rutpela; species Rutpela maculata. The sequence continues at coordinate 30,022,211 of OW386286.2, read as the reverse complement.
CTTTGTAGTAGTTGAACGGCTCGGCCCTGAAAGGGGAAACGGAAAGTTTAATAATAGCAGCACAGAACCAAGCACTAAATACTAGATACCACCAGAGGATGATCTTGAAACAGCCTGTTGACGGCAAGTGCGGCCCAGCAGAGGATCATGTCAGTCACGTGGTGGCAGGATGTACTATGCTAGCACCATTGGAGCGGAGCACACTTACCAACACAATAGAGTGGGCAGATATCTCCACTGGGTCATGTGCAAGCATTTCGATATACCAATACCGCCAAAATATTATGAGTGTACCCCAGAGAAGGTTATCAATACCAACGATGTCACAATTATGTGGGGCTTGTCAATTATAATTGACAGAGAAATTCGCACGTATCGACCAGACATCATTGTACATTGTACATTGTACATTGTACATTGTCACCAACGTGATGCTCAAGAAAACAGAGAAGTTGAGCAAGTATAAAGATCTCCAAATAGAAGTCAGCAAAATGCGAAATGCAAAGATCAGAGTCGTACCAGTAATTTTAGAGGTTCTTGGGACTGCCAAGAATCCAACTACTGGGAACAGCGCATATTTTAAGGAAAGTATCTGTGATTCCTTGTTGGGGTCTGAGCTGGAGTTGTTGGAGCGGACATTACCAACGTCATCTGGAGGGTCCAAAAACCTGGAATGAGCTTCAATAGAGCCGAATCCCAAATGCACATGAGGAATTGGTCAATAGTTTCCATCTACGGCTAAGAAAGCTGCTAAGTCCATAATAATAATAATAATAATCAATTAGTGCAAAAAACCGCTGCCCAAGGAATCACTACTTCCACGTCCAGATTTTCTATCCAAGTCAATCACAACGAAAAAATTTTGTATGTGGAAATAATTATTTATGGAACTTTAATAATATAATATTTGAAATCCTCAACCCCAAAAACCCATAAAACCATACTCCACATCGGTAGTGTGACAGTAGTGGGGGTGGCAATAGGGGGTGGTAGTGGGGGTGGATGAAGTAAAAAATTATTTTGAGGTTTCTGGTTCTTGTACACACACTAAATCACATTATTTTTCATCCCCTTTAATAATGGTGGAGGTGGTAATGGGGGGCTAATGTCAAAATTTTTTCGGAGACCTTAGCTTCTCTTATATATACTAAATACCAATTTTATGGACTCTTACCTGCTTGATTTACCTATTTACTCCAAATTTACCCCCAACCCTTCGACGGAACCAGATAAAAATATAATCTAGTTCTGGGTCTCGTTAAAGTACATATGTGTACCAAATTTCAACTCAATATCTCAAACGGCTACTGAGTAAACGTGCGCACAAAAAAAAGTTACAGACAGACAGACAGAATTTTTTTTTGTCGTTACTATACTTCCACTGGATGTGGAAGTAATTTATAAACATGTTTTTTTTTCCTTTTGTGAGCTGTCAAAAGGCGAAGTTTAGCCATTGCTACCTCACACTTAACCCTCTGATTTACACTAAAATAAATTTGACAAAAAAATTACAATAAATGGCGTAAAAATGTGCATAAGGTAATATTTTATTCAGTAAAATGTGCGTTCACTGTTGATGCACAAAATATGTCTTTAACCTATTTTTTAAGAATGTGACACTTAATGATTTTAAATCTGGAGATATTTTGTTGTAGTAGAAAACAGCATTATAAGTAAAACTTTTCTGAAACAAAATCGCCGAATAATAAGGCATAGGGAGTTTATTTATTTGTCGAACATTCATAGAATGTATATGTGACCATGCAAGTTTAGCAACAACATTAAATCTTCTGTGAATTAACAGTTTCTGCACAAAAATATGAATATTAAATTGCAAGATTCTTCTATTTACCATATTTAATCAGTCATTATTTTTTTGAGAAATATGATACGGCAAGGGCCAAGATAGACAATCACAATAATAAAATAGTGAGAAAAGTTAATCTGATAAGGTTTTTCTTAAATTGAAATTTATACCAAATCTTTTTGAGTATAAAATTTTTAAAGTAGAATTGAACCCCTGTAATAATTTATTTACACGACTTTAATCTGTAGTCGTCATTTATTATAAAACACAACTTTTTAGTTGAACTATAATAGGTAGCATACATATTTACATATATGTTAATGTTGATATAATTTTTTATTTAGTTATAATTAATCTTGGACATTATCATAGTTATAGATTTAGCAGAGTTTAGTTTCAAATTTAGTTTTTGATTTTCTTTGAAAATATTTAATTCGTCATTGCTGAAACCTGTGCTTGATAAAATTCGCGTGATGGAAAACTATAATATAATTGCGTATAATTACCATAAGTTTATATTTTACAATTGGTAATTGAATTTAAAATATTTGCACTATGTTATAAAATACAATAGACCTAGGGTGGACTCCTGAGGTACTCCAAATGAAATATCAGCAAACTCCGAGAATGAATTATAAACTTGAATTATCTGTTTTCTGTTAGAAAGATATGACTCGATGGAATGTAGGGCATTAGTAAAGAAACCGTACAATTTTAATTTTGAGACTAACAATATGTGGTTAATAGTATCTAAGGTCTTGGAAAAATCGAACAGCACCAAGCACACTAACTTTTGTTTTATCAGATGATGTAATAAGATCATCTGTTGTGCTAATGTATTAACAGAGCTAAAATTTTGTCGAGAATCAGGCTAGCAAGTGAAAACTATGTTTTATCTAGACACAAATTCATGGATTTGTTTAAATACATTTTTTCTAGTGTGCGAAAATACTAATAATTCTAATATCAGAATATTCAGGTAGATCTGGATAACAAATTTATTCTGTGCAGAAATTGACAATATGTGTAGGTATACAAATATTACAAATATCAATAAAAGGACTGCAGTATTAAAGGATAATAAAATATGTTATCAGTGCCATTGGCAAATTTTTTTATTTGGAAAAGTGAAGCATGCACCTCGTCTACGGTGGCAAGTTTGAATTCAAATTGGAGAGAATTCTCATAAAGATTATTTTCATAAAAATGTATTAAACTCTTACAATTTTGATTATTTTGTTGCAAGAAAGTAAAAAATGAGTCGCTAATATTATTTAGGTTGGACAGTAGTTGCACGGTGCAGAATTATTAAATTTATTTGTTATATTAAATGAGTTTAAAGTATACCAAATTTTCATTATTCTGACAATAGTTATTCAAATAAGCACGTTTTTCTGTACAAATGGACGGCAATCTGATGTTACGCAAATGCTTATAATATTTCCATTCATTTGTTAAGTTAAAATTTTTAATTTTTTTTAAAACTTTGTCTCTGTTTCATAAGAAATTGGATATTAGCAGTAATCCAGGGTGATTTAAGTTTGCTAAAGTTTCCCTTCTACTTTTTTTACATGATTAATTCTATACATTTCTCTAAACCAACTAAAAACAAAAAGTATAGAAAATTATCACGAAGAACCAAAACATATCACTCTTTCCTTCCGTGCAGCACACCTAGGTTTAATACAATTTTCTTTTAAATATGTCTTTTTTACATTTTTACCACTTACAAATTTGCTGTCTTATATTTTCTTACATAACTTAATAATTTCCTGTATAAAAAGGTTTCGACAAAATTGTATCAACTTGATAAAATACAATCTTTGAGGGCACCACTGACTACATATTTCTAATTTGTAATCTTAAATCTTGATGGAACCTTAAATCCTGATGGAACTACTTCAGAACATACCAAAATCTAAAAGTTTAACAAATCAAACTAATAATTATACCAGGGTTGGCATGTATAAAACAAAATATTTTAAAAACATTTTTTAAAACATCGTATCATGGTTTAAACAAATATTTAAAAAATACTTAATACACAATGTGATGTTTTAAGCAACTGTTTAAAACACAGTTTAAAATATACCATTTAAAACACTGTTTTAAACAAAATAAACTGTTTAAAACAAAAAAAAAAACAGTTTTCTTTCCAATTAATTAAGGGAATATCACTTTTGTCCTCTTAGAGTTTGCCTATGTGTAGTACAGTTTTACGGTTTAATAAAATTTTAGATGTGTTCTTTATGCTCTACAAATTTTCTTTTGTTTTTCCGTACCCATTATATTTTTCAAGCTACGAGCATTTTTTTGAAAAGAGCCCAAAAATCGGTGCCATTTCTTTAAATGGGGAGCTTGCGGTAGAAAATTTGGTCTGACATCTTCATTTCCGTGCTCAGCAAATTGGAGCAAAATTCTATAGATGCCCAATTGTTATATCATTTACTCTTTGGTCCATTTACCTACTTTAATAAAAAATTCTCCTACAGTTCTCTACATGTAGTCATATTTAATTAACAGTTTTAAAATTTATGAAATATAGAAACAAAAGCAAGCATCATGTTTCAATTCATGAAATTTAAAATTAACATTAAAATAAAATTGTACCGATTATGCTTTGGTGTGAACTTCAAATTTGCCAAATTTTATGTATAAGGCATTAATATGAGGTTCCTAACAATGGAGAATAAAATCCTTTTAAATTTCAATTTTCTAAGGCTTTACAAATAAACAGTCAACTCGTCCGTCGCAACTATAAGCAGTGATGTCTTTTAGAGTGTCAATAAACTATTATGGCAATAACCATACACATATCTACCTTTTATACCCATACACAAGATAAATGTAAGTAATAAAGTAATAAGATATAAAGGTGTTTGATTGTATAGTAAAGTAATGATATTGATCACTAATAATTTGTCTTCCAGTAAAGTATGGCTTCCTGGTAGCTAGATGCGTACACCAGCAGCCACTTTTACTTTCTTTATCACAATCAATAATCAATAAGTAGGTATGTATTTATATGAATACCTGTTATAAAAACTAATAGACCGGTCGACAGCTACTTACAGTCAAGAAATGAAATGACAGAAATATTCATATCAGTATAAAAGTAGGTGAAAATCGAATTTTTTATTTCCAAATATAAACTTAACCCACGTGATACATATGCGTTAATATTTAATATTTAAAACCATAAAATTAGGTAACACTGTTAAAAGTATATTTTGTTGATGTAAAGAACATAAAACAGTACTGATACCTAAAATCTCAGCAATTTATTACTGAAACATTGAAGAACAACAAGGAAATTGTAAAAATGTCTCATTTAAATGTAATGAAGAGTTGAAACAAGGTGTCAAAGGCTTAAAAAGTAATCTAGACGTCACTTCAAGAATACATAGAGTCTATGATCTAATTAATCAAAAACTGCCTCTTAATATTTTGCATATAAACATGAAATTACTTAGAAATAAGGTATTTGAAGTAGAAATGCTCCTTAAAGAATACAAATTTGGTTTTGTTTGTTCTAATGAGCACTGGTTAAAATCAAATGAGATATTTATATTGACCTTAAATAGTTTCTCAACTATCTTTATTTTTTGCCAAACCACACATGCATATGGTGTGGTAAGTATATTTACTGATAACCACTTAAACTGTACATCATTGAATATAAATATCGAAAATATCTGTGATAAAATAAACTGTGAGATCTCTGGAATTTTATACGAGTAATAACTATGCACAGGCCCTTTGGATGCCCAAAGGTATCAATGTTTATGATAGACTTGATATAGAAAAGTCCATCATTGTAACAGGCGATTTTAATGTAAAATTTAATGCAAATGACTCAAATTCATTACAGTTAATGAACCTTTTCGAATTATATGGCTTAAAGCCAACCATTAATGAAAACACTCATTTCAATTCAAGAATTGGTAATATATTTACAAACATCGATTCAGAGTCCTTTTCCGCGACTGTTTTAAATACTCACTTGTCAGATCATCTATCATTTCACTTCCATGCTAGATCTACATTTTATAAGAGTAGTGCACGCATACACTATAGTCCAATAACCGAAAACGGACTATTTCAAATATATCATTATGTTGAAAGATTGAATTGGGATGTTGTAGACAATTCTAGTAATGACTTAGGGAATAAATTTTAAATGCTTATTGACAGAATTAAAAATGCAACTGAAATGTGCTGTCCACTGAAGTCGAAGTCCATTAGTAGCTGTAAAAGTGATTATAAAGCTGACTGTTCAGCGATAAATTGAAAAAATGAGGGAGTTACAACTGTTAGGTGAACTAAATCAAAGAAATCCTAAATTAGTATCTATTAATGAATTAATAAAATTTAAGACCAAATATAGTCAAGTAATATATAATGCAAACTCAACGTACATGATGATTACATCAATAACTCTAAGAATGTACTTACTGTCAGCTGTGTGGAAAATAATTAAAAGCAACACTGCCAAGGTAAATCCTCCTGAAAATGTAAATATAATGGCCAATTATTTTAACTACTTTTTCCTGAATATTTCAGAAAATATTATAAAAGAAGCCATGCTAAAACTGATGTAAATCCCTTGGATTATATGAACAAGACAAACTGAATGAATTCACTTTTAGAGAATTGACATATAATGAGGTCAAGGATATGATTATAACTTAAAAACTAACAAAAGTAAGAACCCTTATAACTTCACTGTCAAAATCATAAAAGCCTTAATAAATCTTATTCTTGTCCCTTACCAAACTAATAAACTTGTGGATAAGAAATTATATTTCTCCTCGCTATCTGAAAATCGAAAAAGTAATCACGGTCTTTAAAAAAGAGTCTAGGGATGACTCGACGAACTGCAAACCCAATTTCACTTGTTCTCTTGTTCGCAAAAATATTTGGATATGTACTAAAGAATAAGATAAGAATAAGATAAATGTATACCTTGAGGTGAACGAGATGTTTAACCAAAGTCAGTATGATCAGAACCAATCAATCCACGCCTTTAGCTATAAATAGTTCTACACAAAATGTTTTAAAATCGCATTGAGTTGATAAAGTTATACCTCACCGAGAGACATCAATATATTTATTACAACTTAACAATTATGTAGACATGGGATACTACAAGGTCCTGTGTTGGGTCCAACCCTTTTCTAAATTTATATAAGCGATCTGTTAAATTTTAACTTGGATACTTCCACCGTACTATTTGCAGATGACACGACAAAATGTTACCTCCTCAGGTGCACGTCAAAGTGACCGACACACAATCAAAGGTTTCTACATGGTTTATTTTTAATTCATTACTCGTTCATGATGAAAAAACCCAATCCTATTTCTTCACTCTCCGCAAAGAGGAAGAAACTGTAAAATCTGATGTAAAATTCCTACCTAGATTCCAAACTGATTTGGGATTAACATGCCAAATACCTATCCAAAAAAACTTTCAAAAAATATCTCTCTAATCACACATTTAGCTAAAAGAGTATCTCATTAAACTTTATTAATCGTTTACTATGGATGTTTCCATACTAGTATATCTCATGCAACCATAAATTGTGGTCATTTTAGGTATGCAGATAAATCAATCAAAGTCCAAAGAAAATGTGATAGAATCTTTGCACGAATTGATTACTGAGAGTACTGTCAAGATTACCTCATAAACCTAGATATCTGGTATACTTACTTTCCCATGCGTGTTTATATATTTTATATATCAAAAAGAGAGAATCTCAATGCATAAAACAAGATTATTCAACCAGAAATAATAATATATTTTTACCTAATTTCTCTAGACTGACAAATAGTCCAATAAAGATATCAAATTTCTCCCGGCAAGCTGATTTTTTCAGGGTCGATGGAGGGGTGTCTCCCGAGTATCGGACCAAAAAGTCACAGTCCACACCCATTGTAGGGTGGTTTCTTATTTTATGTTTTTTTTCCAACTTGTACATAGTAATATTCTCTACAACTTTGCCTAATAAAATTTTTTTGTAACTTTGATTTTTGACGGTCCAGCGCCCATTATATGGGAAAACATTCACCATATTTATTATACTATTGTTCAGGAAACATACAAAAGGCTGGTTTTTGCGGGGTTGATTGAGAACTGTCTCCTGAATCTCCAACCAATTTTTTTTTGGAGACTCAGGAGACAGTTCTCAAACTCGACTGCAAAAACCAGCTATTCAGCCTTTTGTTTGTATGTTTCCTGATTCATAGTAAATAAATATGGTGAATGTTTTCCCATATAATGGGCGCTGGACCATCAAAAATCAAAGATACAAGAAAATTTTATTAGGCAAAGTTGTAGAGAATATTACTATGTACAAGCTGGAAAAAGAAAATTTCAAAAAAAAAACAAAAAATAAGAAACCACCCCTATTGCAACACCCTACAAGGGGTGTGGACTGTGACTTTTTGGTCGGATACTCGGAAGACCTGACCCATCAACCCTGAAAAAATCAGCTTGCCGGAAATTATTTGTGAGCACCCCCTATAGGGAAGGTCGACTTTTACTGTACTAAAAAACCAGAGGTAGCAACGGCTATTAAGGGATTAAATTTTTTAACGTTCTATTGGACTCAGTAAGAGTTTGCATTTTAAATCTTAAACTATATCAGACTAGAAAATAATGAGCCACACCATAATGGGCTTATTACCGATAATTTTTTCGTTACTTTCTTTATGGCATTCAATAGAATTCGATCATCTAGATAAGCTGTTAAAATTTCAGCTTCATAAGTATATCCAATCCTTAGATATTCAATGATCAAGATTAGGTTTCGGTACAAAGTGCTTCGCCGACTCCTGACGTCATTTTGCATAAACAAAAATTTAAAAAGTACATTGTTTCTCTCATAACTTCTTTGTTTTTTACGCTATAGAAATAGAAAGAAAACCATTTGAAAGCCTGGTTAATAGTCTTTCATTTTTATTCTTACTACTTTTGACGTAAGTGGCATAGTTTCTGAGATATTTAACATTTAAACTAAATACTTCGTCTTATAGACGTTCGGACACCACCAGATCTCCGAAACCATTAACTCTACAGAAATTAGAAAAAAACAATATTCATCTTTATTTTTTTTTATTTTTTTTTAACTATTTAACGTCGGCCTATTTCCGCTACCAGGGCCTATCACCGACGCCAGGAGACGAGCTACCCCCAACCTGGAAATTTTGCCGAACCTCTTTCCTTAAGAAGAGTAAGGATCGTTTACTTGGATCTTTTACTATGGGACCGCCTGCTTTACATCCCCTCCGAAGGATGGTATATCCACTACATAATCCTCGTCTGAAATTACGTAACTTCCGCGTATACACTGATATACAAGCCGCTAGAAGGTGGGACGAGAACGCTGTATTTCCCAAGATGGGACCCCATCCAAGTACTAACCGCGCTCGACGTTGCTTCAACGGAATATCGACTGATATTCACATTGAAGTCGCCTCTACGCTCGCCCCTCATCCTTAATTTAGTAGCTTTCTTATTTGTCTCTAGCATGTTTTCGCTCAATGTAATACTTTTCGAGTTATCTGACTAATATTGTTTTGGAATGCCCTTTCTTAAGCTAAAATCCCAATTTTCAAGTCGTTATAACTTAAAGACTATCAGTTTTTATAAAAAGTTGCATAGAACCTTTTCTTCTTAAAATCACATTTTATTTCACCTCCAATGTTTTTAATTATTAAATCTCGACTGTCGCCTGATCAGCATCTACAAAGTGACATTACGCGAAGCTCCGCCCCGTTTTCGCGCGGTCCAACTTTGGTAATTTATTTAAGAGCTCAATCGTCCAAAAAACCTAAAAATTTGGAAATTGCCTTAAAAAATGTTCTACTTTCGATTTATAAAATTTTTAAAAAATGCTGAACGGGCCTCTTGCCAGTTTTAGGTGATTCTAGATAAATGTCTCAATTTATGCATTTATGCAGATGCTCATTTAATAAAAATTGAAAATCTTCAACCGAATCTTCACTATAATAACCTATTTAAATATAGAGGTATCATGAGAATAAATTTACTACATTTTCAAAACTCAAAATGCAGGGGACAAATAATTTCCTATCTGTGCATCAGCTAACTAAGATTAATTTTATAATTATTGATTAAGGATTACTCGGTTAACAAATTGTTGTATAATTGCTGCTGAACATAAATTCATAATTGATTGTTTAATTATTCATAGTTTCGTTCGTGATTTCGTTTGCGGTGAATACAGTCGGTGTCTCTCAAACGCTTCAAAAAAGTCTTCAATGAATGTATTTATGCCCTATTGATGAAAATAAATTACTTAATGTGTAAATTTAATTTAATTATTTATGGATTTATATACAGTTTTTAATAGACTTGACATTTTATAATATAGGTACGTATAACCTTCTCACTTCCAATATTTTATTATTAACAATTTGTTACAGGTAATATAATTCGACAATTTCTAATTTAGTCCATTATTTTCTTTATTTTGGATAATATAATAATTTTATTACTAGATGGTTCCAATTTATTGAATAGGTTTATAGCTAATAACAAAGATGACTGATTGGAGAGGAATTGAACCTTAGTGAAGATAAATAAAACTGCTTCTTGAGGGTTATGGTGTCTGTGAAAGCTACTCCGAGGTTAATAGTTATATTTCTTTATTACAGACGAAACTTGCAACTCTAGATCATCGCGGGAATGGAGAATTTAAAATTTTCCTTCCATCTCTATTTTTTAAAATTCCATTGTTCAAGAAAAGGCACCCTTTAATGTTCTTTACTATAAAGCCAACATATTGCAAAAATATCATCTACAAATCTTCACTCTATAACAGGTTTCCGTATTTCTTCTCGTAAAACTGATCTCGAATTTGCACATTCAGTATTAGGGTCCATCTACGTGGATGATTTGATAAATTTTATTCGGCCAAATCGATGGAAGAAATAGAGGAAAGTATTCAACAGAATATCAATAGGATCTGCGGAAAGCAAAATGTCTAGGCTTTAAATTCATTATACCAAAAACCGAGTGACACGTGGGAATCTATGGTAATGAGAAGGTCGATATGGCTGCTCATCAAGCAAAAGAACAAGACTGTAGAGACAACGGTATAGCAATCGTAAACACTGACTTAGAGCGTATTTTTTCATCCAATATTAATAAAGCATGGCAGATAGAGTGGGGTACAACAATAAGCAAATTACAGACAGTGAAACAAACAGTGAACAAATGGATACTTCTAGAAACCTGACAAGGAGAGAGCAGGAAGTGTTCACTCTCTTCGAATTTGTCTCACCCAAATTAGCTCATTCAATTTGTTAAGAGATGAAATATCACCTCAGTGTCCTATCTGTGGAAATGTTAAACATCTGCTTGTTGAATGCATCTATTTAGAAAATATAAGACAAAATTTGCACATGCCGAGATCACTAATAGAATACTTAAGTAATAACAGCAACAATACCTTATTATGCTTACTTGATTAGATCAACCGAAGGGATCTCTATAAAAATCCGTGATATTGAGTTCTGTATATTTACTATATTTATTTCTGCACCTTTAACGCACTTTGTTAATGTACATTACCTACTTCTAGGCGGCTAAAAAACTAAGCCGTCGACGCCGCAGGAAAAAAATTCTTCCCGTAACTTGAAAAACAGAGAATTTAACTGTATCCTAAATAAAACAATTGCCATCTGCATTTGGAATGATATGGTTGGGATTAATAGAATAAGAGCTACCAATCCACGTCACCCCACCAAGACAGGTTTTCAAAATTTCATCTCTCCATTAAAAAATCATTCTAGATGTAAATTTTCATTAGGACATCCTGTATACTATTTGACAACATATTAGTTATACCTACAACTACGTAAAACTCAGCTAACTCATCTGTCTTTTTGTAGTTCAGTTTACTTGTGAGTTACAGTTAACGTCAAAAAGGTACATGCTTGGTTTATATTCAAAGATGGTCAACTGATCAGCTTCACCTTAAAAAAGTGCTAGAGTGTTGGTTATCGTAATATTCAGTCTCCGTGCGTAATACATCAATCAATATTTTTCTTCCGTATCAAAAGATTTGATGTGTGAATTATGTAAACCGGACAAAAATTTATCCGCAACAGTCTTCATATTATTGTTTTGATGTGCGCATTAATAAATCTGTCATGAGTCTTAAAATTAATGAAGATTTTAATACGCAAAGTTCAATACATATTATAATATGATGAGTTTTTTATAAAGATAGAACCTCTAATCATAGGCTATAACAGAAATATAACCCTGTATGGTATTGTTTCTTAATTTAAAGGTAACAGCTGTGAAATATGATGTCTATAATTAATCAAATTTATAGTCATACTTTCAATACAATCAAAGGATTACTTAAATAATTTCCTAGTGATGACAATCTCATTATCGTAAAATATGTGCCATGCTAATTGTCGGATTGCTTTAGTGAAATTTGTTGCTCTAAGTCGAATTATTAAAAACGTAATTACTTTTACATACTTCATTGTTTAGAAAGTTTCTTCATGTGTTCTTAATAACTTCAACTGGGTGAAGATATTTATACTAAGTAAATGAAGACAGTTCTTGAATAACAATCTTACTGATATTAATTGTAGACCTACCATATATGAGTAGTCTTGGATAGGGATAAATGATGTTGAAACCTACAGTATTGCAAGTTATTTTTTTTCGTATATGTACGTAGTTGTTTCGGGTGTCGCAGAGACAACCAAATAATAGAATGTATCCTTCAATAAGTAAAATGTTAAAATATTAAGAGGAATCCAATCAGTTTTCCCTAGGATTTACGAAAAATTCTTACAGAAAGCGTCTTCTCGATTGTCAGAAATATTTCAAGTGCCAGAATATCTTAATGCATTTTGTAATCATAAAAAAACACATTAAAAATTAAATATTGAAACTCTACCTGAGGTTTCATGGAATATTGACTGTCTCATATCGAGAGCTTGAGTCCAACAGTTATTGAACTGTGCCATAGTCTTGTAGTTCTAATGGAATCAGATTTTGCCAAGAAGTCTCATTCCATTTGAACTACAAGACAAAGTCATGGCACAGTTCAATACCTATTGGATTCAAGTTTCTGGAATGAGTCTGTCAAGATTCCAGGATGAGAGTCCTTCAACTAGCTCCACGAAAAGTGGTTGTTTGGGCTTGATAGAAAACGATGGGATGGATGGCACGCCTGATAATAGAACACTATTCTTTGAACAAGCTCCTACGAATAATGAGAAGGATACTCTATGCAATCGTTCACCATTGAGAGCGTCAAGCTGTAGGTATTTCGAAAAGCAATTTTTATAGCCGGACGAACTACAGGATCTATCCTGACATAGAGTTATCCTTTGTGAAGAGTACTGGTCATTTTTTCGCACTCGTACATGTCGAGAGGCGTAAGTACGCCGAATCTTCATATCTCCTCGCGTTCAAATAATTGATTTATTGATTGATTAACCAGCGTGCGGTAGGCATTTCTGCCACTCCCAAGGTTTATACAGCTGGGCCTACCACGTCCACGCTGGGTTGGACTAGGATCATGGTCGTTGCCAGCAGCGAGAGCCACATGGAGCATGGTAAAGGAATGTGGGATGGGACGTATAGGTAATTGTGAGATGCGTTACCGCACTGTCGGGAGAGAGCGTTTAAGCTCCCTTTTTTTGTATTTTTGGTTCTGGACTTCTGCCTCTTCTGGGTCTTTTCGTGATATATGCTGCCGCGTTGTGTCGCTGCTGTTTGTGCTTCTATTTTTGTATTTCTGCTTCTACAAATCTTCTTCTTCTGATTCCTCCGTTTCTGATTCTGGTAGAGTATATATCGCTCCGATTTCTTTGTAGAATTAATTTTTTACCCTCGCTTTTCTTTCCCAGTATGTTTGGTCCATTCCCAGTTTGTTCTTGATCCTCTCGATTGTTGTTTTCCACGTGTAACATGGTCTCTCAACAAGTGTTAGTGTTAGTGCTTTCTTCAGTAGATGTGTTTTTTTCCTTCTTTGGACGTGTCCCCAGTACTTCATTGCGTACATTTCTATCCTTTTTGTGATTGTCTTCCCTCCTAATAGCGTTGATGTTTTATGTTGCTGTTTTTGTCCTGTTGTTTTTCTGAGTAGTTGGATGAAGTCTTTTTCAGCTCTTCTCAAACTTCTTCTGTTGGCTTTTGATGTTGCCGCGTTTTTAACTCCATATGTCATCGTTAGCAGTATGATGGATATGTACAGCCGTTTGGTCAGGCCCCATGATAGTTTGTTTTTCTCGATGAACGGTATAATTGCCTTTGTGACTCTGTATACTGTTTTTATTCTCTCCTTTACTGTTTCTCTTCTTTTCAGTTGGTTCGTCAGACATGTTCCTTGTTGTTCGTTGTTTTTAGGGTGTAGTGTTTTTTTCTCCACTGATCCGAGTCTCTCTTGTTGATGGGTCTCGCTCCATTATTAGAATTTTCAGCCCAGTTGTGTCCAGATGCGGTTTCATGTTTTATAGGAAGTTGAAAATTTGTTGCTCTTCTTCTGTGACGATTAGGAGGTCATAGGCATATGCTAGTACGATTGGGGTTCTCAGTGTTTCCGTATGTTCGTTAAAATATTATGTTTCCCTTATTGTGTTTTATATTACTTGGTCTAGGACCGTGGTAAATAGTCGAGGGGATAGGGGGCATCCTCGTTTGACTCCTCTGTTCTTTTGTCTGATTTCCGTCATTTGTCCGAACCATTGTATGGCAGTGGTTTCATAAAGGCAAGCCTTTATTATCTTGTTTATTAGATAGTGCGGTACTCCTTTGTTACATAGGATGTTGACAATGACCTCGTGACTGATGGTATCGAATGCCTTTTGGAGATCCATAGCGACTATGTGCAGTTTTGTCCCTTCTCTCCATTTTTCTTCCAGTATTCCTCTGGTGGTGTACATGTGGTCGTCCGTTGATCTGCCTTTGATGAATGCTGTCTGGTAGTCTGGCAGTCTTCCAATGTACTTCTCTAGTTGCTCGAGCAGGAATTGTGCGTAGTATTTGTATCCTGTGATGCCGAGTGTTATTCTTCTGTGGTCATCTATATTCTTTGAGTTGGTTTTTGGGAGAGGTATAGTTGTAGTCCATTCCGTAGGCAGAGGTGTGGTTTCTGTCCATACTCTGGTGATGATTTCTAGGGTTTTCTTCTTTAGCCTTTCCGTTCCGTGGTGTATTAGCTTGTTGTTTATTTTGTCTACTTCAGGCGCGGTGTTTCTTCTAGCTCTTGCAGTTGGTCTTTTCAAGGTGACTTGTCCAAGGACCAGTGGTCCGTTTCTTTTATTAGTTTTGTTTGTTCTTTAGTTGCCTTCTCTTCTTCCCCCAGCTCCTTGATCCAATGTTGCATTGGTATGATAGAATAATAAATATTAAAAAGTACATTTTGTTTAGAATTATTAAAAAATATATTGCTCATTCTCTAGGAAAATCAACAAAATATAAGAAAATTCTTAACACCGCTCCGTTAATTGTATTTAATTCAAGAATTCACAGAATGGAGGAATACGCCTTTAACCGTTAAGTATGGGTATCTCTATTTCCAGTGACAGTTTTGTATATGACATTAGCTATTTGCCTACTTTCTAAAGAAAATTTGTTGTTTACCAAATACTCTTGAAATCGTAAATGACTGAAAACGCAATCTGGAAACTGACCGAGTCTCAGTTTGTTGGGAGTGAAGGTTTAACGTTCAAACTAATTTCTAAAACTATATAAAATATTTAGTGACCGACCAATTGGATCTGGCGTCATCGTGCGTTTATCGCCAGACGTGTCATTTGTCAACCTTCGTCAATTATATTTGTTGACGGTAAGAGCAAAGAGACCATGATTAATCTACTCAGTTTTCTTTAATCTCTGGAGAATTGTTATGAAAAAATTGATATATTTACTAGGTAGTCTGTTTTTTCCCCGATTATGAGTTTGACGCGTTGTTCGGATTTGTGACTCACGAACTTGTTGGCCGATTTTGTTGCGATTTTTTTGTAAACGATAAATTACTTTCCCGAGTACTTAGCTAAGAATCAGCATTCTAGCTCTTTTACGGGAGAGTATCTACGATTCATGTAGTACAAGTTGGTCGTCGTAGTTCTCTAAAATGTTTAATTACTTCCACATCCACGTAGTGGAGTGGAAGTATAGTAATGGTAAAAAAAATGTTTTTTTCTTGGTCAAATAGGTCATGGAACGTCGAGATTATAAGCTTGACCAAAAGAAAATTCCGTCTGTCTGTCGGTCTGCCTGTCTGTAACTTTTTTTGTGCATGATTACCTTGGAACGGTTTATGATATTGACTTGAACTAGATTATATTTTTATCTTATTCCTTTAGAGGGGGATAAATGGGGGTAAATAGGTAAAATGAGCAAGAACTTGAATAGGAAATATGGATGTGAAAGTAATAGTTCCTTAGGCAGTGGTTTTTTATTCTGTTATGTTTTCTTAGTTCAATATTTTATTTCAGAATCAACCGGCAAATATTACCACGCATAACCGACTCGGCATATGCCGTAAAAATAAAATTTATCTGAAAAAATCATATTTTCGGATTTAACCATTAGATAGTAAAGAGTACTTGGGGGCAAATTTTGCAAGAAATATACTTTCCTGGAAACGAATAGTCACACGATATTCATTATCATCGTATTTGATGACTCATATTCAATAAATAAAATATATTGTACAATTAGAAATAAATATATAATTGATTATATTTTACTCATCATTTCTAAAATTGACCAACTGCTGCGTAATGACTAACATTATGCCACACTCTGTCTGATCTGTCTCATATTATTTTTGCATAGAATTTACGCTCTACAAGATATATGAAATATGAGAGATTTTCGCTGCGAATATAAAGTTGATGTAAGAAATATTATATATTCAAAAAGGTCATTTTTTATTTGTTTTTGGTAAAAATAAATTACGACTTATTCTAATCCATAATCATGTCATAAATAAGAATGGTGCTTTTTCAACAAAATTATTCAAAAGCTGCGCAATTTGAATAGGGATTGTACCCAACTTTACATAACAGGAGCAGCAGTGTTATAGCATTATAAAGTGGTTTTAATATCTCGTTAGCAAGTCAATTAAGTAGTTGTTTTAGCATGTGATTTTTTCACTTTTCCTTCTAAAAATATCGCTTACCACACTACACCATATTGCACTGCAATTTCCATAAAATCAATTATCATAGCAAACAGATTCAACAACAAATCTAGCCTTGGAAAATGCCGTCGTTAAATAGAAAGACAATAAATTACGGAATATATAAGACAGAAGATGTGGATCCGTGATTGCGCAGAATGGGCATAAATTAGCTTGATTACAGGTGAATTTATTCATCACGTGGTAAGGCTAGGACCAATCTCGAGGATTGTCCTGCAGCGTCGGGCGTGATCTTCACACGTGCGACGTTAGTTTTTCCTTACGTAAGACTTTAATTGCCTTTGCTATTACGTACGGAAGTTAGGCGACAGGGAGATGCATTGTGAATGCTATTGTAAGCTGGTTTGTGTTTATCTCTAGATAATACTGATTTGCCAGCGAGTTGAACCGAAAGAGAATATGTACCTAAGAGTTCAATAATTACAAGCATTGAAGTAAATTAATAACACAAATAATAATATTTTTTTATTACTTACAATATAAAGAAAATATACTTACATAAGTAAAATATACAGTGTGGAAGAGCCAAATGGAATAATTAAGTATCTTAATCATTGTGCATATTTGTAAAGAATCCTGAGACACGTCGATTTTGAATTCTGAAATGGCATCCTGCAACGTACAAATATCATCCCTAAATGCAACCCCTTTCGAGTAGCAGTTGTAAACTCTAAATTTCTAAATGGGAAGTAGGGGCTTTTCATTCTCTATTAAAAAATGCTATTCTTTGCAAAAATAGACGGTAAAAAAAATTAATTCATGTGCTTAACGTAATTCACTACAGCAAACTAAAAAAAAACTTAACTTCAATGTAGTAAATGTTCAAAATGAGTTCCTTAGCCCTCTATTAGCAGCATCCTAATCGTAAATAAAAATATATTCTAACGTTTTCCAACATCTGAAGCGTGACCGACCTAAGCACATCCTTTATTCTTCCCCTTTTAAGTCGGCTATATCGCGTGGCTTAGTTTTGTATACCATACTTCTCACATATCCCCATAGAAATAAATCTAAGGTTGTAAGATCAGGAGAACGTGCTGACCATTCCTCTCCTCCCTATCCACCGATTTGGAAAAGTTAAGTCGAGGTATTGCCGGACATCGATTCAGTAATATCGTAGTGCTCCATCCTACTGGAACCATATTACATCCACTGGAACTTGTGGGTTTGCTTGAGTAGGATATTAGTTTGCAAAAGTTGGCACGATATTATTTAGGAACAGAGCTAAATAATTATCTTCATTCAAATTGTCATCAATGAAAAAGGGACCAATGACATGGTTTCCAATTATCCCCGCCCAAACATTAACTTTTTCAGGATTTTGCGTATGTAATTCTCTCATCCAGTGAGGATTTTCATTAGCTCAGTAGCGACAGTTTTGAGGATTAACATGGCCATGAAGAGTAAAAGTGGACTGATCCGAAAATAAAATATTTTCTAGTTGTTATCTAACCTTTGCATCATTTGTTCACAAAAACACGTTGGGGTCAATTTATAGAGATGCATTTTATTTTCTTTTAATACGTGAATAATTGAGGAATAGGAACCATTAAATGCTGAAGGTGCTAGTCAATTTTAACTCAAGCATCTAATTTGGTATCGTTACTCATTGCACTGGAAACTTCTTTTTTTATCTGCCGTATATGTCCATTTTCGCGAAAATGCTTTTCAATTTTGCTAATTGTACCTTGGGATAAAGGCGGCAAATCAGGATATTTTTCTTGAAACAGACGAGCAACTTCGTCCTGTGATCGCATTCTATCTCCGTAACCCACAATCTGTAAAATTATTGTTTTATGCATTTCATTTAAATAAACCATGTTTATAAATTGCAGTTAGCAAAACTCAAACAATACGCAAAACACTGACAACTATTTATTGACAACTATGACAACTATTTATTGCTACCAATCGCTGCAGCGTTTTCAATAAAACTGGCAATGACAGCTATAAATAATTTTGATGTTTACACAGAAGACCTATACCTCTTCTGTGGTTTTTATGTCTTCTTTTTAGTTGATAAACCATAGCATTTTTGAATAGATAATGAGAAGACCTTTCAAATGAGACATTGCAAGCCCCTACTTCCTATTTAAAAATTTAGGAGTTACTACTGCCACTCGAAGGGGCAGGGATGAAATTTGTACGTTGCAGGATGTCATATCAGAATCCAAAATCGGGATTTTTTATAAATATGCACAATAATTATTGAAATACTGAATTTATTCCATTTGGCTGTTCCACACTGTTGTAAATAGAAATAGGTCACATGTAAATAAACAATAAATAAATAACTTACAGAAGTTTATTTGTAATATTTATCAAAATGTTATGTGATAAATACAGAGTTACTACAAAAGAAGTAGACATTTTTGTCTGTAATATCAACATGAATTTTTCACTGTTAGTTTGAGGATTTGTAAAAGTTTCGATAAGACACTTAGTAGTACTGCGCAAGCGTAATAGCTAAGATGGCTGCAAGCGTGGCGGGAAAATCAAATTGTGTGCTCGAGTCGAAACGAACTCCGCAACTGGTGTCCAATATCATTTTTGAACACGTTCTAGGAAACCACCATCTACTAGATAGTGAACCTACGATTGGTACAAAAAATTTTAAATGACACGGTGTTCATGTAAAGGCAAAAGTCCTGGAATACCTCGCGTGTTAGAAGAAACGTGTTCGTGTCTAACCAACCAACGGTGTCCACAAAAGTAAACAACACGTGCGTCTTTGAAGCTATAAATTTCACAACAAACTGTGTAGAGAATTTTAAGTAAGCGACTGAAAATGGCGCCTTACAGATTGCAGTTACTACAGCATCTACGCGAAGGTGACTAGGTGAAACGTCAAAATTTCTGTTTTGAAATGCTGCAAAATAATGAAGAAGCTGGTTTTAGCAAACGGATCATTTTCAGTGGGGAGTCGGCTTTTGAAATAAGTTGTAAAGTGAATAAACACAACGTCCTAATATGGAGGTCTGAAAGTCGGAGAGTAATAATGGAACATGTGAAGGATACTTTAAAAGCAAATGTGTCCTGTGCTGTATCTCGCACGAAGCTCATTTCTCCTTTGGGGAAATCACAAAAACGGGGGCTATTTGTCATCAAATGCTGATCAATTGGTTGATGCTTCAACTGCGTGAGGACGGGAGACTCCATCTTCCAACAGGGTGGAGCACGCTCCACTGGCAACTTACTGTTAGAAAATATCTGAACTAAACACTTTCACAGCGCTGAATTGGATGCGCAACAGACGTTAACTGCGCTCTAGAATGGTGGTCATCAAAAAGAAACGATTTTACTCGTGTGAGTTTTTCTTGAGGATTTGTGAAAGGCAAGGTTTACGTCCGTCCGCTTCCTAATAATGTAGTTTAATTGAGACAATGCATGACGAGAGCTCTTGTCAAATAGAAGACAGAGTACATTTTTTAATAAAGTTCTTTCTGACCTCTTACCAATCAATCACGGTGTACCACAGAGATTTGTACTAGGACCGGTGTTGTTCATTATTTATATTAACGAGTTAATTTACGCAAAATATAAATTGTAGCACTATATTATATGCCGATGACATCACAATAAAACCAAAGATACTGATGAGTTTTTAAATGCTGGCATAATTTATTAATTTTAATTTGTTATGACACTGTATGTACTGTTCTCTTTTAATATTTTATGTTTTATATAATGTATATATATAATGTACGTATGTACTAATTTTTCCTTCATTATTTTTTTAAACATTATATATTATACTGACGTGTCTGATTGTGTAATTACACTGAACAGGTAAATAAAGAATTTGAATTTGTTGAAAGTGTAAATGCAGTTATGTTATAGTGGATATGAAATGAACTAGGCTATCGTCTGGATGTGAAAAGTAAACTTTAAGAATTACTCAGTGTAAACGGAATAATGATCATTATTAGTTTTGGATAAAACATGAAAGAATATCTATTTCTTTTGGAGTAACCCCGTATAATCATGTCTAGCATAAATAATAATGCAATACTCTCTAAACGCATTCTAGTGGAGTAAAACTAAAATTTGTAGAAAAAGTTTTAGATTAAATCCTACTCCCGCAAGTCATCTGTTTAAACAAAGTGTTCAAAATTGCGTTTTTTGCGGTTTCTCTTAAATATCTCAGCTCGTATAGCTCGTATCGCAATGAACAAAAAAATAAATTGTTCACAATGAAATTGAAAAGAAACTAGATTTATCCGAACCTTTTTGATAATTTCTTTACGATGCAACAATTAAAATCTCTTGATAGAGATCATCTTTAAACCGTTAATGATAACATAAACAAAAATTAATATATTTTAACGAAACTTTAGGAAAGTATGCTTCTAATGGAACTAAATCGTTATGCCAAATTTCAAGTTGACATGTTGACAATAACGCTTAAAAAAATAAAAGCAAAACAGAAAATTGAACCGTTAACTGTAAGTGCATCAAGTCACACAACATTTTTTTTAGTTTTCAGATTGTAGTTTCTTTCCATTAATATTAACAAACAAAATTTTAAACCATTTTCTTAAAATTTTATTAATTATCCTATTAACTCTTTTGCCAATGAAATGATTAAGCATTTGTTGTATTTATTAAATTATGTATGTCTATTCTTGGCATATTTTTTACGTAAATTTCTAGTTTCTCTTTACATTAACCTAGAGTGTTAATTTTTTATAATACGGGGTAAAGTATTAAATAGTTTGGGGCCTACGCACTTTTGTCCTATCGTTTTTAACATCAGCAGTTTAATAAAATTCTGTTTTCTAGTGGCACTTGTATGTTGATAGGTAAGTAATTTGTTTTTGTTTATATATTGCCTAGTATTTATGTTAATGAAAAACAATCGTCTAATGTCTAATATTTCAGAATTAACATACAATAAATCGCTTCGATACTTAGAATTTGTATAAAGAATTATTCTAAGGAAATGCTTTTGCATAACTTCTAAATACCTTAAATACGTTTCTGACACTGCTCCCCAACCTACTAATCCATATATTAAATGGCTTTCGACTAGACTGTAGTAAAGTTTATTTTGGATATTTAAAATAACTTGTAACTGTCTGAATTTATTTAATACACAATGCAACTTTTTTATCTGTACTACATAATTAACATATAAATCTTATCTTAGATAATTATCCAGAATAATGCTAAGATATTTAATTTGTTTTGCAGGTATTATGTTGAAGTCATCGTGCACAAACGTGAGAAAAAGTTAGGCAATGATAATTTATGATATTAATAATGGCAAAGAGTATGTTTTTAAGTTATTATATTGCCACTGCTTTGAATTGAAAATAAGCCATCTACAGTGTGTTTCACTTATCGTGAAGGCACCCTGTATTTTTTTTTATATATAAGACGACTTTATTCAACACATAAGTGCCGCCTAGATCTAAAACGCCGGCCTACTGCGATAAAAAGAAAATTGCAATTTTCGACACATCATAGTAGGCTTAGAGTTGATTAAAAGCTTCGTGGATATTTGTGACTAAATATTGAATCGCATCTTGATTGAATTTACCTTCTTTAAAACCGTACTTGTATATTGGAATAACTATCGACTTTTTAAAGACACATGGAAAATAGCCCCTTTTTATTGATTTATTTATTAGAATTGGTGAAATATATTTTAAAACAAATATTTACAGTGTTGGGTTACTAAGAATCATTCATTATAATAATTACAATTCAATATACATTTGTTTAATCATTATTTAGAATCTCTTCTCCTGAAATTTGTGGAACAAGTTAAACTATATGCTACTACCTATTTTTGAACTTTGGCAATAATTATTAACAAGTAAATTGAGCATAACATTGAATATGATAAAGAACCTACATATAATTATTTTCTTTGGTAACTTCACATATCTCCGTAATCTTCCGTAAAATTCATATTACACACTTGTAAGCTTTCGTATATTTCTTTACTTTCATCCACCCACATGAGTATAATTTATGCCGTACGATTTGAATAAATCAAATTTTAGTAAGTTAATTAACCAGCGTTGTTAAATTACGACCGTGTTTGTCCCATTTTTGTGAATTATAACCTGAATGGGCAACTATGCTAAATACCATTTAGTAATGTTGTTTATAATTTAATATTTAACTTACCTATTTAGTCATGATAATTTATTACTTGTTAATAAATATGTACAAAATTATAGGTATTGGCTGCGAAATTATTGCATATAATATTAATTTTCTACAGTTCATTTTTTTTAAATTGTAGTTAAGTATATATTAAATTATTTATTTCCTTGAGAATGTTTATTTATGATGAGTATGATGACACAGGTATAGCCAAAATTCGAATTTTTGTTTTCAGAAGTCGTTAGTATCTATTTTTTATATTTGATTAGTGGTTTCTTTTCATTCGGAGGCCATATATTAGCATTTTTAATATTTATAGCATTTCTTTCCGTAATTTTTTTTTAGGCTTTATTAATATGCATTCTGTAATCAATTTAAAGACTAACTAGTAAAACGTGAGAGTAAAAATCCATATTTCTATCAGAATATTTGGCATTAAAAATATTTAAAAAGGGTTTTTTGCATTATACTTTAATCTTTTCAAAAAAACATTAAAAACGTAAAATTTTGATGTTAAGGGAAAGGGTATACTTACTGATATAAAGCAAACAGAAGTGATATCCCCTCATAAAATATAAAAAAGGGTTTTCGGTGCTGAAAGAAATGCTAAGCTTAGAGTTAATGGTACGATGTTATCAGATAATATTATAAGTTAATTTGGAATAAAAATATGTTTCCAAGTATGAATATGTAAAGTGTATGGCCCGAAAATATACAACACATTTTTCTCCGTCGAAATCATAGAAAATAGACTCGTTGCAAAAATAATGAAATTCGTTTTAAATATTTAATTATTGATCATAATCAATAAATAACTTTATTGGTAATTTTCAAGAAAAATACTTATTCCTAATACATTTTTGAAGTTGCAAAACAGGAATATTTGTGTATTTTAAGAATATTTGTGTATTAAAGGACATAAATTGTTAAATTGGGTTGTTGACGAATTTTCAAAAATGGTGAAATATGGTAGTGGAGGACTTAATTTAGTTATATATTTAATTTGGAAGAAAAATTCTTAGCGCAACATATTTTAAAAAATTGTTAAACTTCGACTATTTGAATGTGCCGCGAAAACGGTAGTGGCATCATAACGGCAGTTAGATGTGAACTTATAAGCAGAACAGATGAAGACGAATGTCAAAAGTAAATTTGACGTTTAGCTAGCAGTGATTGATGTTTGCAGTTATTGTTAACATTTTTTTACAAAACGACTAAGGCAGTATATCTGTAAAAGCTAATTCTGACATTCTACTTGCGGTAGATATATTTATGGTCAGCGAATTTTTAAAAAGAGACGATCTGTTGAATTATATGAAACAATTCAATATAATTTTTAACAACTTATATTAATTAATTATCATTTTTTGGTCAGAGATAGTACCAATCAATAATTAAATAAATCTGTCAATGTAATAATTAATATATTTACAAACAAGGCATTGTGAACAATAGATGACATACAATATCGGTCTCTTCCAATGTGGCTCCTGTTGAACGAAGTTCACGAATAGATTTATCAAATTTTAAAAAATGGTTTGCAAGCGTGTCATTCATTGCATTGAATTTCATTGTGAGGAAGTTCAAGATGGCGAGAACATCGATCAAATCGAAGCAGAAAACTCTCCGGAAAATAGAGGATCTAATGAAATTGTAATCGAAGAAGAAGAAAACGAAGAAATATCTAACGCGGAAGATTTAACATTCAAAGAGCCTGATTACAATGCAACACTTCGGAAAAGTAAGAGAGTAAAGATGAAACCACAATACCTCAACGACTACGCAGCTTTAGCCCTAAATGCTGAATCGTTTGTAGATAATGAGGATAAACTAGAATGGACACGTGCGGTTGAGGATAAAAAATAAAACGTGGGAATTAACAAATCTACCTTCAGGAAGACGTCCTATCGACAGCAAATGGATTTTCAAAATCAAACGTGACAAAGACGGAAATATCGAGAGATACAAAGCACGATTGGTCATCAAAGGTTGCGCTCAACGAAAAGGCTATGAATTACGAGGAAACCTACGCACCAGTTGCTAGACTCGCAACGCTGAGGACGCTACTATCGGTGATCAATGAAGAAGACCTTCATGCCTGTCAAATGGACGTAAAGAACGCATTTTTGCATGGGGACTTAAAGGAAGAAATATATATGAATGTTCCACTTGGATTCGACTGTGATAATGACGAATTCTGCAAATTGAAGAAAGCTCTATATGGCTTGAAACAGGCCGCTCGGGCTTGGAACGAAACATTTGATGGATTCGTAAAAAGCATCGGTTTTCAACAATCAGAGGCCGACAAATGCTTATATGTTGCAAAATTTGAAAATGTTACGATTTATCTTCTTTTGTACGTCGACGATATGATAATAGCTGGAAATTGCAAGAAGCAGATCACAGGCGTGAAATCAGCATTGAAAAACAGATTTCATATGACGGATTTGGGTGAACACTCATATCTCGGAATCAGCATATCAAGATCTGACGGAGGAATTATACTAAGTCAACAAACATACCTTCGAAAACTGTTAAGCAGATTCAATATGAAGGAATGCAAACCAGTGCAGACGCCAATGGAACTGAAGCCTCTGGTACACGACGAAGCAGAAATCTGTGATGAGTCGAGGCCGTACCGAGAGCTAATTGGCTGTTTAATGTATGCGATGATGACTATTAGACCAGATTTGAGTGCCGCCATAAACTATTTTAGCAAATACCAGAATCATCAAACAGAGACTCTGTGGAAAGGATTAAAAAGAGTATTGAGGTACATAAAAGGTACACTTGATTTGGGCCTTCGTTTTCAAAAAGGAAAGCAAGAAGTGCTTCTATGCTATGCAGACGCCAACTACGGGAGCGAAACCGACAGAAAATCAACCTCGGGATTCCTGATGAAGGTATACGGAAACGCAGTACTCTGGGCTTCAAGAAGACAGACATCAGTCGCCCTCTCATCAACGGAAGCTGAGTATGTTGCCCTCGCAACGGCTGCATCAGAATTGCTGTGGTCAAAACATTTGCTAACTGACTTCGGAATTACCAGTTCGAGGCCACTAAAGATTTTCGAGGATAATCAGTCCTGTATACATTTGCTGCACAAGTGGGAACATCGACGCCTCAAACACGTTGATGTTAAATATAATTTCGTTCGGGATCTATCAACGAAGGGTTTAATAGACGTTGAGTACCTCAACACGAAAGACCAAATCGCCGATATCCTAACGAAAACCTTACCCAGTGACCAGCATCTGAAACTGCGATTACGCTTGGGACTTGTCAGAGAAACCATTTGAAGACATCAACGCACGAGTTTATTCGTTTACCTATTTTTTAATAAAACATTTTTTTTTAATTATTCTGTTATTGAATTGAGGAGGAGTGTTGAATTATATGAAACAATTCAATATAATGTTTAACAACTTATATTAATTAATTATCATTTTTTGGTCAGAGATAGTACCAATCAATAATTAAATAAATATGTCAATGTAATAATTAATATATTTACAAACAAAAATAAAAGTTCATCTTTGTTCCTGATATTGAATAAGTGCCTATTTATTGTCTTTCCACATGGATATCTCAATAGTTTTGACATTGCAATGGTTGGAAGTGCAAAAGCTGCAAGGTACTTACGTTACAGCTGCTATAGACAGTACAAACTATTGTAATTTCTGCAAGAACTTCCTTTATCTTTTATTAATATTACATAATGTCTAATATGTATTTTATTATTTAATTTAGATGAATTTGTTAACTATGCTTTGTATTTTATTAAATATTTCCTTTTCATTGTTTTATTTCCTATTAACTATATACATGCGTATCTAACTGAAAACAACAAAATTATTTATTATCCATTGATACTCACTTCTAAGAAGAGTCAGAATGAGACTTCAGACTTACGAAGATATCAAGAAAGGTCTGTATTATAACAAAAAATAATAAATAGGAAAGTACTTTATGCTAGTACCTATCTATCTAAGCAATAAACAATTATATGTATTTATAACACATATAATTCAAAGGGCATTTATAACTACAATCCAACGCATTCGTAGCTTTTTTCCGACTGATTGTGTTCACCGACTTTAGACGTCTTTCACAGTTTGTTTCATATAGTTTTTCAACGGCGAGTTTTTAAATTTCCTTTCTTAATTTATTGATCATCCTAGTATTATGGGGCGTCTAGGGAGCTTCATAAATAATTAATAGCTAACAAAAACAACTGCACTTTATTCCATATAAAAGCAGATTAAAGCCATTTCCCCTCCTTTTAGGAAGTCAAAGCATGAATAACATTCTAATCTAGAGCCGTTAAGAATACAGTAATACGCCCTGTTTTATCCACCAGTTTGGCGGGTAATTTAAATTTGTAACAGCTAGAACGCCACACAAGTCTTGTAATGCGGCCGTTTTTCCTACAACATAAACCCATATTAAAAATCAAATTCCTACATTAAGATACAACTTACCACAAATAAAACGCTTAGAATACATTGATATTTGTTACTTTACTTGACATTGAAATGGTCTCCACAATAAGAAGACTTGGTCCTTCTCTGGTGGCTTTGAATCATTCATTATTACGTTCAGCGTTTATTATTGGAACACAACAGTTTTTCTGGTGAATTGGTGGAATTATTTACACAGTACGGCAGAAAACACTATCTGTACTTATATTTACCCATAACTAGATGCTGTTAAACTATACCGAATTGTAACCTATGAACGTCAGTTGAATTTGACGTTAAATATAATGTCAGATTAAACTGTCGTGATTGTCTTTTTTCTCCGTCGCTATCAGCGAGTTTCTAAATTAGTACCTGTTTCTCGTCGTTTTATAACTAACTTCTCTACAGACTGCCGTTATTATGTCATCTCCGTTTTAAATGCATGTATTTTTGTAATTAATATTATAATAATATAAGACTTTCTTTTCAACTTCTACATGTTTCTAATGATTTTTTATGAATAATTGTTATTGTTTAACATAGATTCTCCTCAAATTTTAACTTAGTGCAACAACCCAATTCTAAAATTATTATTTTTCATTAATCCTCTATTTTTTTAATACGGATGCCCATTTATTTTAAGAAAATATGGCTGATTTGTATAATGTGTCTAAATGACAACATGATGATTTTCACCTAATATTTGCCAGTATTGGCACGCAGCTACATATCAGATAAAAATCAGACACGAGTTCCTACTGCTTGAATAAGTATGTACTTTAATATGTCTGTGTAAGTACATACTTACATATGCTTACATTTTGGATGCAATTTAAACTCTTGTGTCTAATATTGGTATACTATGGAAGCGCTGAGCTGCCATATTTTTTCTGCAATTTCTTTTTCTATAATTTATAGAAAAACTGTAAATTTACAGAACTTGAACAACGCATACAACGCATACACCATAGACAAATAAACTTCAGTAAGACGATTCAATACACGTTAATCTACCTTTGGGCTATATCGATGACACTAGCGCCACCCTGAGTACCTGCTGGAAGCTAAGGCTAATTTTGAAAACCTGGCTTTATTAGCATCTTTTAAATCACTTATTATTTAGTGTCCCGAAACCGGAATTAATTTCGGTTAGTTTCGGTTAGGGTTAAATAACGTATACCATTCTCAGTTTTCATAGGAGCGACAATTTGGTTTTCATTTACGGTTTCGGTTGTCAAGGCAGCGACAATTTGGTTCGCGGTTATGGTTTCGGTTGACAGGTCCGCGGCAATTCGGTTTCTGGCTTTTTACTTGCCTTTTACCTTTTATTATCTTTATAATGGACGATTCGACTAAGATATGGTTTTCACAAGACAATTTGGTATTTCTACATCATGGTTTAAAGATTTTAATTTTTGATTTCAACCATATTTTTTGAACTTTAAAGTCGTAAGTACAGTGCGGATTTTGGTTTCGGTTTCGGTCCCTGCAATTAATTATTTCAAATAAGAAATTTTTAACACGAAAATCTAATGATAATTGAAGTAACTAAAAATACTTTCAAAAACTTAACTTAATGGAAAATAGGAATACATTATTTCAAATAATTAGGGTATTCCGGTAGCCAACTCAAGAAACCAGAATATATATATTTTGGTATGTAAGGGGAAAAGAGTACAGGCCACAAAATTCTAATCTCGAGCTGGAAATACGAAAAGAGAAAAGCAGTAAAGGGAATAACAAAAGACCGTGTAATATCTGAAATATCTTCCTACTGAAGCACGAAGACTTCCAGAAGAGGTATCGTGAAGAAGTCGTAAAGTAATAACTGACAGGGGAAGAATTTGACTGGATATTAATAAATTCAAAAATAAAAATTGCAGCAAAGAAAATATTTAAAAGGGGAGAAGTTACCAACAAATATGAACAGGTAAAAAAATGAAGATAACACAAATAACATCAGACTTGGAGCATAAACGAAGATAATAAAGAAACAGGAATTTTTCTAAAATATACAAATCCTCACACCAGAACAATGACTAAACTAAACCTTCAGACGCCTGAAAAAATACAGAAGAAACAATAATATACACACAAGAAGATACATACCACTGCAACATTGGATCAAGAAAATAGGAAAAAGGGAACACAAGGACAAGCTATCATTGCTAGAAGTAATGTCTTCCAAAGAATTAGAAGCTATTGGTATACGAAAATGCCTTCTAAGTTGCATTAACTCCTACATGGAAAATAAAAAATTAGTAGTAAAGTGTGATGAATTTCAATCGAGTATCCATGATGTAACCCAAGGCTCAATATTAGGTCCTCTGTTATTTCAGATTTACATTAACGATCTACCAAATTAAATTCAACATGACGTTACCACGATGTATGCAGATGATACCACTGTCTCAGTATCAGCTGTCACGCTGGAGGAATTATGTTATAAAACTTATGTTACACTAGACGATATTTATTAGTCCAATTAAATAAGTCGACAAATCAAAATTTTGAAGTAAATACTTGAATTTTTGATATAAGTTACTTTGATGTATTAGAATACGATTTATGAAAGAAATTTTTTTTGAACCCCCGGGAAGGGGTGAAAAAATATAATAAAGCGTTTTTTCAAAATTACTCAAAATGTGTAAAAGCTAGTAAAAAAAGGTTGAAATAAAAATTGTAAAGCATGAAATTCTACATAAAACGATCATTTGACATTTTTTGATATTATTAAAATTAACAGAGTTAGGGTGGTTAGAAGTTAAGGGATGATATGTATTAAAAAATAATAGCGTGCTGAAAAGTTAATGAATTTAATTTTTTTTTACGTTTCCTCAGAAAAATATAAACTTTCGTTTCAGAGAAATGCATTTTTTTTTTAAATTGTTAATAAGAAAAGTTATAAAAATTTTAATTCTTTTATTTTGAATTAAAACCACTTTGAACGGTGAAACGAATTTTTTTTGTACCATTCTGTACATCATTTAATATATTGAACATTTGCTTTTGAAATTTTTTTACCCATCATTTTCAAGCAGGTATGAATTTATTTACCTGTTTAATTTTTTCCAAACGTAAGACACCGCTCTTGTGACGTCACGATAACTGAAAAGAACTAAAGAATGCGTGCGACAGAGATAAAATTGTTTTGTAGCTGCTGCGTTGCCTACAAGACGCGCATGCATCACATATATACTGCCGTCATAAGTCATAAGGAGAATAGCCCATCAGTAAATTGTCGGTTGGCGAGGAAAGTAACAAAGGCGTTTGTATTTTTCTAGTAACTAGTAAACATTAATTGAGAAAATCGCTGTAGCTGCGGCTTTTTATGCACTTATGTTTTTATACTTAGAATTTTTTAGTAATATTTTTAACTGCAGAACTCTCGGGTGCTCATATATTATTAGAATCTCATTTATGACAAATATGTAGATGCGGCTTTTCACCTTATGACGGCAGTAAGGGCATCCGCGCGTGACGTCACAACTAACCTCAAAAATATGTGTTTCTTAAGATTTAAGAGTATTACGCAACTATTATTAAAATTTCGCCTGGTTCCCATATTTTCAACTAAAATCTAGTTCAGTGTAATGTTTATGAAGTTCTAAATACTTTGTCCCATTAAAATAGGACTCTTTTTGTAGGTTGGAAATCTAACCTGCAATTAGCAGTCTATTTCTATTAATCAACAATATTGAAAAATTATTTACGTGAATTTTTATATATTTGCTTGGATCCAGTACGGCTCCAAGCTAAAAATGTGTATACAAACATTAAAAATGAGAATAAACTTGAAAAACTTTAAATTTAAGGTTATGTTGGTTTTATGATGCAGATGCCCTATATCTCAATGAAGCGGTAGTGAATGTTTTGGTGAATAAATGCTCCTACAAATTGTTAACAAAATTTTTATTTGTGGACAAGTATAATAAGTGTGTTCCGTTTACATATTGATTAGCCAACAATTGTCGTTAATCGGAAAAAAGTAAATATTGATAAGAATTTTTTGTCTCCATGTTTTGCGAAATCTACATACTTACACACGCTTGTATTCGTTTTATGTAAATTTTGGTTATAGGTATTAGCCACGTGGAATTTTGTTTACGTGATCTAAATATTTTTAAAATTAATTTTTGAATTGTAATGAAAGAAATTATTATTACTGTCAATACTTGTTGATTTCTACTAAATTACGTATTATTTGTTTGACATTATTGATATAAATTAAAATTAAGATACACAATATAATTTTTTTTGCGAGAAAATTTTGAAGACGAATTATTGGAGTATTGAAAATAATTGTTTGAAACATCGTTTAAAATAGTCGAAATTCGCGTATTTTAACCAAGGTTGCAAAAAAACGTTTTTTTTTTTTGTGCATTTTCGATTAAATTAATAAACTAATCAGAGCATCGTAACGGCTTAGTGTTCGCCGCGCAGAGCTCTATTTTCAACATTAAATTAAAATTATTAATAATAGAGAGAGAGAGAGAGAGTTTCGGGAGTTAGGCTTTTTTATTGGAAATTCATTCCTGTTTAAGAATCTTTCTTTAAATTTTCTTAAATATTAATAGTTTTCGAGTAATTTGCAAAAAACGAAACTCGTTATTTTTTCAATCTTCATTCGTTTATAACTTTTGCAACTGTTTATGTGCGCATTTGAAACTTTTGCACATTTTTCTAGACGTCATTCCGAATCCCATGAGCCCTCACTCATATTTTTACGAGCTTTATCAAGCATTAACACGGTCTTGAACTTGTGAACTAGTCTAATAGGGCATCTGCATCATGTACCCAACATAACCTTAAATATTAAGTTTTTCAAGTCTATTCTCATTTTTAATGTTTGTATACGCATTTTTAGCTTGGAGTCGGTACTGGCTCCAAGCAAATATTTAAAAATTCACGTAAATAATTTTTCAATATCGTTGATTAATAGAAATGTTAAATTTTCAACCTACAAAAAGAGTCCTATTTTATTAGGACAAAGTATTTAGAACTTCATAAACATTACACTGAACTAGCTTTTAGTTGAAAATACGGGAACCAGGCAGAAATTTTAATAATAGTTGCGTAATACTCTTAAACCTTAAGAAACACATATTTTTGAGGTTATCTGTGAAGTCACGTGCAGATGCCCCATAGATGTGATGCATGCGCGTCTTGTAGGCAACGCAGCAGCTACGAAACAATTTTATCTTTGTCGTACGCATTCTTTATTTCTTTTCAGTTATCGTGACGTCACAAGAGCAGTGTTTTACGTTTGGAAAAAAATTAAACAGGTAAATAAATTCATACCTGCTTGAAAATGATGGGTAAAAAAAAATTTCAAAAGCAAATGTTCAATATATTAAATGGTGAACAGAATGGTATATAAAAAAATTCATTTTACCGTTTAAAGTGGTTTTAATTGAAAATAAAAAAAATTTAATTTTTATAACTTTTTTATAAACAATTTAAAAAAAAAATCATTTCTCTGAAACGAAAGTTTATATTTTTCTGAGTAAACGTAAAAAAAATAAATTCATTAACTTTTCAGCACGCTATGATTTTTTAAAGGTATACATATCATCCCTTAAATTCTAACCACCCTAACTCTGTTGATTTTAATAATATAAAAAAAAAATCAAGTGATCATTTTTATGTAAAATTTCATGCTTTACAATTTTTATTTGAAACTTTTTACTAGCTTTTACACATTTTGAGTAAATTTGAAAAAATATTTTATTATTTCTTTTTACCCCTTCCCGGGGGTTCAAAAAAAAATTTCTTTCATTAATCGTGTTCTAATATATCAAAGTAACATATCAAAAATTCAAGTATTTACCTCAAAATTTTGATTTGTCGACTTATTTAATTGGACTATATACACGCATGGTGCCAGAGAAATAAGCTCATTTTGAATGATGAAAAAACCGTTTTTATAAATTTTAATTTTAGAAGTGATGACATAAATCTTACCGAATCAACAAAATTCCTTAGCACTTACATGGGCACTAGTTTACAAAATATATTTTTTTAGTGAGGATAGAAAAAAATAAAAGTGAACAACTGAACAAATATGTTAATTTAGTGATTTCATGTTTTATTTAAGTATTAAAATATAATGGTTTAAAACATGCATATTTTATAACTGTCAATAAGAACTAATCGTTATCACTTTCTTCTTCAATAACCACTCATAAATTCACTTATAAACAGTCGGTTGAACTGTTCTGGAATTTAAGATAAATATCGTCTATGCGATAAGTAGTAAATACGAAATTGTACGAACTATTCCATTATACGAACTATTCCAGCTCTTGGCACGGAACAGTAAATTCAGCAGAATAAATAAATAATACATACCGTAATTGTGAAGCCGGCCCTCACATACGCGACACCGATATGGTGCAGCAGGTCGGTCACGACAAAGAAAAAGCTAAAAGTACTGAAACCTAAGTTTATGTGCCCCATCTCCTCAGGATATACCTTTTTAAGAAATTTCTGTGCACGTTGTCACGACATAATGCCACCAGCGGACTACATCAAAGTTACATCTCAAAAATTTTACCAATTCAAACTTGGTGATAACCCGCTTACAAACAACATTACTCTAATTAGAGGGAATAATGCACATTTTCGCATAAAACAAATTACCACATCATGCATTGTCCATCTTTTGGCAACGTATTTAGTAATACACCCTTTCTTCCATCACACACTTTTTTCGAGGCATAACTCTTTTCTGTCCTCTTCTTCGTTTATGTTTTTTGCTTTTCATTCATTTTTGAAATGTTTTTCTCCCTAATAATACTTTTTGTATCAAAATTTGCTGAATCTTTAAATATTTTAACTCAGAAATTGTGCGGTGTGACATAGCTCCTCGCTCTTGCAATTGCTTGAAACGGTTTTTTTGGTCAGTAATTTTCCCGGGTCGTCGTCATATTTTTTAACTTATCTTTTTACATGTTTAGTTTTATTAATATTCATGTTGAATCCTGTGAGCAGTCCTTTTTTACCTTTCTCCATTCAGTTCTTCAATTTCTACGACGACTGGTGCCGTGGATATCTGATTGGGTCCGGAACGAGCGTTTGGAGAGGGCGAAATGATATGTATTTAATTTAATTTGATAGCAATCAAAATATGGAAAATTAACATCATTCACAGTGGGGCCGATTAGCCATTCTTATTCTGCTGCAGCCTCTTGGTTTATCAGTTTTTTCAGATAAGTGCTCGACAACTAGCATTCTCATACCGATTTGTCTGTTTCAGTATGTCATAGTTATTCTCCTAGTACAGTCATTTCGGATGGACATAATTTATTCTGAAAAAAAAAATGACTGCTTGATTCGAGGAAACTTTTTAGTACTATTGAAAATACATTGGAATTAGTTAATGAGAATAAATAAATTTTTGAGTCATGCCTCATAAAATGTATTCTGCTATATATGCAAAAAAGTGTCCTCTCTAGAACACGTCTATAAATCTCAGCTATTTTATTATAATACATTTAAAAACATATTAGATGTAACATTTAAACTTTATGATCTATAATTATTTACGATGTGACATAAATATAGTATTAACAATTTAAATAAATTATTCACGTCTACATTTTACATATTATCCTTATTATCAGTTTTTATGGTTTAAGTTGATAAGTGGGTAATACAAAGTGTTTTTATGGCATCATATTATAAAAGCACTACTTGATTTTATATTTGATATAATTTATTATAATGTCATTAATACAACAGAATGGTTTATTTTTATAAATATTAAGTGTATTTCCAAGATTAGAATTAATGTGCAAGAAGAATAATAAAAAAAACCTTGAAAATTAACTTGTAAAAACAACATTGTTTAATATTCCCGTCAATATTTTGATTGGCCAATTTTTAATGTCTAGCCATAAACAAAAATAATTACTACAGGTTAGTCAAATATTTTTAATGCAGATTCATAATGAAGATGTTAAAAATTGGTTCCTTGTAGTCAAATTTAATGGTCAAACGATGTCTGTCATATGCGACTGCTGGTGAATTATATTCTTTCTATAATTATAATTTGCGTTTGAAAGTCTTTAAATATCTTATATATCTAAAACAAACTGTGTGATATAACTGAGATACGAAAGATTAGGTTTAAAAATCCTATGGTTATTACAGCAAGGTACACTTCTGTATATTTGTCAGTGTCAGTGTCATATTTTCGAAATGCAGAAATTAACTGAACATGAAAAATTCTAATTCTCTTTGAAATTGAAGAGGAATGGTCTATCAGAGCAGTTGCTAACCATTATCACTTAAATAAAGGAACCGTTATGAGTGTGAAGAAAAGGTGGGAGGAGGAAGGTGTCATAAAGAGAAAATACGGTTCAGGCCGACCGAGAAGTTTATCTCGCTCAAGATGAAGCGTTCCTTGGCTATTTGAGGGAAAATCCGTTTCAAACAGTAGAAGACGCTGTGTCCATGACAAATTTTCCAGCATCGAGGTCAACAGCTAGCCGAAGGATAGGAAAATCGGAATTAAAAAACTGTGTAAGTGCCAAGAAGACCATATTAACAGAAGAACATAAGCAAGCCCGCATTCTGTTTTGTTTAAATTATGTCTATCGCCCATTGGAGTTTTGAAACAATGTTGTGTTTACCGATGAAAAAGTTTTTCAGTCTTGTAATGACGGACATATTCGGGTGTACCGTCCTGCAAATACCAGGTTTCACGATTTTTTTTTTGTCGTTAATATATTTCCACTGGATGTGGAAGTAAAATTATCACAGGCAGACACGTGCAGAACAGCCATGCAGAAAACCGCTTTTTAATGTTTTGAGCTTTCAGAATCTGGCCTTATCTCGGACACAATTTTTCAACGTCAATTTTTACATTTGTTATAAATCGAAATCATTAAATCATTAACATTTTTCCAAATACCTTACTTATGACATTTCACAATCAATGCCACTTTTTTATAACCTATATGATAATAAAAAATCTAAATTCCAAAAAGACATCACATCACTTAATATTAGTAAATACTGGATTACTTGATTTTTCAAGTGTACGTTATTTTATTGCACAGAAGTGTACTGCAGATAGCTAGGGCACGTTGTGTTGTGAGCACTCTTAGTTACACTATTTATGGTGTAGATGGCTTGATCCCAGTTCCGACACTGACAATGTTAGCCAGCAATGGATGTGTATCTGTGTTGCTTGCAACAACGTTGACTTTGGATTTGGGAATTATTTAGTATGTGTGATGTATTTATGCTTAATTCTATAGTGCTAATAACTTTAACATACACGTGGTTTTTTATAATGATATGAAAAACTATTCTTATATCTATCATACTCATATTAAGAAAAATAATAGAAAAAGTCCTAGTTCAGCAACTTGTCCCCTTTTTCGAACAAAGTAATTTTATCAAATTGTCAGTATGGTTTCCACCACTCTGGTAAATCCAAAACTTTGGAATTTAACAAAGTGGTTGAAAGTATAATAGACAAGAGAACAAGTACTTTCTGCGACTTCTAAACTACAGATATAGTTTTCAACATACAACACTTATTATTTTAAAATCGTACCTAAATGACAGGGATTAAATAACTGTATATAGCAGAATGGCGTCATCATCGGCAGAAGTAAAATTTGAAGTGCCACAAGGTTCGAAACTAGAACCATTTTTATTTTAAATTTATGTAAATGATTTGCCTGTCTACGTTAAGGACACTTCGGCTGTGCTACTTGCTGATGATATGACCATGATAAATATTAATCAAAATTTTAATGAATTTCAACAAGGTATGCAGCGCTCACAGTTGGATCTGACTGGTTCGGGGCAAACGAATTAAGTTTATATGAATTGAGAACACAAACCAGCCACTAGATAATTTTGATAGTCCCGGTAATGTCAAATTTTTGGGAGAGGACATTAAGCTTTGTTAGGATGAACTTATAGATTATCTGGCTAGTTTATTGTCCGAAGTAGTTTATATGGTTATGAATCTAAGAACGAGTTGCCTCTGAGTGTGATATTATTATTTATTTCCTTGTGTTCCTATTTAGAAAGGACGTCAGACAAAAATTTAGCGAGCTGAGAATCTTGCCTGTTTTTAGTTATTCCATTTTCACAGCTCTTATGCGTGTTAAAAAAAATCTAAGTAATTTTATTTCACATTGTGAAATTCATAAACACAATACTACGCAGGGAAATGAGGTTCGCTTAGATTTTACTAGGTTAGAATAATGTTTATACATTAATTTTTAGAACAGTTTTATACCTTTCCTAAATTTACTTAAATTTTTGGGATTAAGCCTCTAAGTTTTTGTTTGCCTCACACGACATAAGATGACGAAGTGAATACGGCCGGGTGCATGTAGACGAGTGTACAGGAGGGATTAAATAGAAAAAGCTCACTTTAGGCATTATGGCTCAATAATTTAAGATATGGAAAATACTTGCGTTGTGTAATTATGAAGGAGGAAATTGTGAAATATAATTCAATTTTTTTTAAATCCCTCTACATTTAATAGAGCAAGCCACTGTTTTAATAAACGAAATATACTATATCTGTACCCCAGTCGAGTTTTTATAGCTGGTTCTGTATCTTTGCCAATTCGAAAAATAAATATGTTGCTATTTTTGCTATTATATTAAGATTAATAATTAATCCCGCACAATAATGTTGCAACCGGAATATATCAAAGCATTTAACAAAGGTTGCAGTTTAATCGGGTTCCAGAGAAAACATTAACCATCTTCATGAATTTAATGTACATTAATGGTCCATAATCTCATGATGCACGTTTATAGAGGCTGTTACTAACGCTATAATGTGCACAAGTGCAGATATAAACGTGCATTTAGTCAAACTTATAGCTATTTCAGGTTACAGGACCGAGAGCTTTGGCTCATTTCACTAAAATATTGAACTGGAAAATTATACTAACTATTTTTAATGGTAAGAAGTGTCGTCTGAGGGTATTAATTAATCTTGCCGAAGAAAGACTTAAAGTACAAACTTTAAAACTTTTCACAATGCGTTGATTTACAAAATGACCAGTGGTTTCTATATGTTTTTTTCTGAATGGAAGTTGAATATGACACTGGTCAGCTGAAATAATCTTAATAAATGCCAAAACAGTGAATTTTGCACTCGAGCTGTGTTTTGCTATCTAAGTTGGCATTAGCAAGGCAATTAAATTATGTTTTTCACTAAAGATGTCTTACGTGGATTTAAATAATTGGAAAAAGATTATAAAAAATACAAGAATTATTCAGTTTGTGGATTATTTTTTAGGGTGTAATTAGTTTTTTCTTCAAGCGTATTAAAATGTTTAAATTATGTCACCAAAAACAGAAGTAGAAGTAGGACATTGTTTTACTAGTAACAAAATGTTAGTACCGAACGCCACCGTAGTGGACATTATTTTACTAGTAACATAATGTTAGTTCCGAAAGCCACCGGTGGCGCGCTATCCACTAACCACTTGTCATATTGTGTCAACATGTAAGACTGTAGTTTGAATATTTGTACATTTATGATAAATAAATGAATTTTTGCATTTTAATACGCTTGAAGAAAAAATAGTATATATTACACGGAGTAGAACGCGTTTTTTGTGTTTCGCCCAGTTTGCAAATCCTGGGCTCAACACAAAAAAAGAGTGCGTTCTACTCCTAGTAATATAATATACTATTATATCATTAAAAATACTGGTAATGGGGACTGACTAGACAAATAAAAAACCTATATATGACTTTTTCTCTTTGAAAAAAAAACTAACCTAGGTTCAAAAATTTGAATGTTAAAGTAGAAGACATTTGAAAACCACTGCTTTTCTCGGTCAATGGACGTATAGTTTCGATTCATAGAAGTTTCTTTCTTACTTTTTAAAAGGTCATGAAAAAGGGTAAATATTACCGACTTATGTCCTCGCCACAGCGCGGTCTCAAAGCAAGAAGCTCGGCACTTTGATGGGGCCGCTTGAATGAACTTTTTATACCAATTATGAAAACGTAAATAATTCGTTTTCTTTCTACACAATCGCAAGCACAGGATATCCGCAGGAGTTTAAACAGAGGATTTGTTTACATGTGTTTTTTAATTTGGAACAAAATCATTGGAGCTTTTACCATTATTTATGATTTATAAGATTTAAATGTGGTTCATTAACATTTGTAACAAATAATTGTTCTGTGTTAGAAGCTTTAAAAATCAGTAATTATTTCATGAAATTGGAAATCGAACAGTTAGACGTCCGAGATACAATAACATAAAATAATTATTTTTTATTTATTTGCTTTTATCACTATTAGAGAATATTATTTAGGTATTATGCAAATCACAACCTACACACTTTTTATTTATTATGAAAATACCTACTATCTGTATATTGTTGCCCTAATCTGGGCACGCTAATATGCTAGTCAGGTAAATACTTTAAAACACTCATTATTGGAGAGTCAATCAAAACAACTACTCTTCTAGCTAATACTGACGAAGTATTGAATTACATGATACGATTCTTAGCATTTTAAAGAAAAAAATATATTGAAAATACTTTAGCGTGCCCAGATTAGGGCAACAATATACAGAAATTAGGTATTTTCATAATAAATAAAAAGTGTGTAAGTTATGATTTGCATAATACCTAAATAATATTCTCTAACATAAAATAGTTATGTGTATTTTAAGTTAGGAAAAATTTTTTAACGTATCCTCCACGCGGCGTTCGTCGATTACCAGAAGGCTTTCGACTCTCACCTATGGAGATCTGAGCAGTTCTGCATGCGATAGACGCTGCGAGAATTGACTCGAAATACTAGATTCTCATCAGAAATATATACGAACATGCCACTCTCCACGTCAAAGTCGGCGAAGACTTAGTCCGGGAGGATCTCTATTGAGACAGGAGTCAGACAAGGCGACACTATCTCGCCAAAACTGTTCACTCTGGCGCTGCAGGACGTGTTTAAAAACCTGACATGGGAGAGGAAAGGCATCAATATCGATGGGAAGTTCCTGAGTCACCTACGCTTCGCTGACGACATCATCTTGATGAGCGGCGATGCCGACGAGCTTGGGCTCATGCTAAGAGAGCTGCAGGAGACTTTGGAGTCCGTGGGCTTGAGGATGAACCTCCTAAAGACCAAGGTCATGAGTCGAGAAAACATCCAGATCACACTCGATCACCACACGCTTCAAGTTGTTGACGAGTATGTTTATCTCTGCCACAACATCAGGCTTCACAAGGAAAACCAGTGCGCAGAAATCACCAGGCGAAATGGCCTGTCGTGGAAGGATTTTGGAAAACTCGATCACATCCTCAAAAAACCGGACATGCCCATCAACCTGAAGCGGAAAGTATTCGACGCTTGCATCTCACCTGTCATGATCTACGGCCTCGAAACTATAACACAAAACTGAGCGAACCGACCTAGAGTGAGTCAACGGGGAATGGAACGTGCGATGCTGGGGATCAGCTTGAGGGACCGAGTCAGGAACGGGATCGTCAGAGAGAGAACAAGAGTCGTTGATGTCATAGAAAGTATTGCCACCAATAAATGGCGCTGGGCAGGACACGTCTCCAGGGATGACATCAAGTGGACGAAAACCATAATGGAGCGGCGGCCCAGAGAAACTAGGCTGAGTGTGGGGCGACCCCAAACCAGTTGGAGGGATGATGTCCAGAGGAAAGCCGGCAAGAACTGGATTTTGAGTGCTCAGAACGGACAGCGGTGGAAAAACATGGAAGAGGCCTATGTCTAGGAGTGGATGAGAACAGGCTAAAAAAGAAAGAAGATATGGGAGACAGGAATTTTACTCGATGACTGCTCAATTTCCGTACCACTATATAAGACGGGAACGCAGATGTCTGTGATAACTACATATGGCTGGAATTAATATTACATGCCAGTAAAATAATACTGTATATTCTTCAATCCAGATTCAATATTATCTGTTTTGGCAGATACCTCCAGAGCAGGAAGTTAAAATACGTGGTACTAGAAAATAAATATCTACCGAATTTATGCCAACTTATCGAGAAAATTAGGGAATATTGGAAGGCTTTCGGCAATGTGGAAGGGAACAAACTGCGGGCTGTATTATTGGAGATGGAAACATCCAGACATCTGGTGTTTATTATTCACCGACTATATGAAGTTGCCTTTGCTTTAGTGAAAGCAGACAACACCAATTCTAACAAATGAAAAGTTGTCAAAGATGTCAGACTGTCACTGTCACCACTTCTCTTTAACATATTCAGGGTGATTCGCGAGGAAAGTTCCATAGCTTAATGACAGATAGAGCACTTCAAGACGAGTCTAGATCACCAACGAAAAAAATGTTTTGACCACTACTTAAGAAGACACAGGGTGTTTTATGCATTTGGTCTGAAAATTCAAAGAGCTATTATATCTCTGCAATGGTTGGATACTATCGAATGAAATCTAACAATAAGATTCCTCAGCTGGTACTTGTCAGAATGGCATACTTTGGTTTTGAAAAATCGAAGGCCAGACTCGGAAAAAATCTTCCTTCCTCATTTTTGACAAAAAAGTACATTTTTTTATCGCATTTCTGAAGAACTACTAGCGGATTCGGAAAGTACAGGAAAAATGCTATCAGAATAGCGAATTAATTTTAATGGAACGCCTAAATGTTTCGGCAAAAAAATCACAGAACAATTTGGCGCATCATGACTAACACTTTGACTAGGTGTTTTTTATGGAATGGTTTCATAGAGTCTATTCAAATGCTTCAGAGATCATATCCCTTCTAAGACTTTACATAATACATAGCAAAGAACCTTTGAACTGGAAAAAATACTAGAAGAGAGTGTTTAAAGCTGAAATTAGGTACTGCCTGTCTGAGTTGAACGAAGGGTAAACCGCTGGTGCATAGTTGGTGCATTTAAATGCCGACGGTGAATTTAAATGCATTGTTAGTGAATTGTGGAGCATCGCGATGCATTGCAATGCTTAGCAGTGCATTTCGTTGCATTTACGTGCATTTTTGTGCATTGTGGGGGAATTGTGCAGCATTTTATTACGATTTAGGAGGACAAGGTCAAATTCTAAACTCATATGCCCATTCCATAGGTTTAAAGATATTTAATTACATCGCATATATCTACAATTTATCGTACACCTTACAACATTATTTCGGCGTTTATTTAATAGATGTTTTTGTGTGTGCACATTTTATGTTTAGAATGAATAAAATAAGATCACCAGAAAGTGTGGGCCATCAGGGGCGCAACCAGAAAGATCAAAGATGTAAAAAACGAAGTTATATAAAATGTTTAGGATTTTTTAAGAAAATTGGATTTTTTTAGCATATTTCATCTCATAACTCTAAGCTCGTCGTTACAAGTTCTGGCTCCTTTTTAAAACGTAAATGTGAACTCCTTCAACAGTAGAATAGCCTCCCCAGAAAGTTCTTAGTATCAACAATAGTACCATAGGCTCTTAAATATACAGGAATTTAACACTTTCGGCTAACTTGACTTCCTACCGTGCCTCAGATGTAATGTATCATTATTACCTTTGTGGCTGCGCTTCCTGACAGCCCACACTTTCGGACAATCTTATTTTATTCATTCCAAACATAAAATGTGTACACACGAAAAAAAAAATGAGCCTTGTAACGATGACATAATTTTACTGATTTTTAGACAGTGTTGTAACGCACCTGACAAGAGGTGCCCCGCCAGAAGTCGATTTTATGAGTCGTTATCATCCATTAAACCATAAAAATACCACAAAGTTCATAAAACGATGATGTGCCAAAAAAGCCGCCTTAGCTCCCGTTCTATTATGACAATGCACATCGATGCATTGTGAAATGTGAAGGGTGCATTTTAGTGCATTGCAAAGTACAGTGGCTTCGCAGATGCATTTTTGTGCATTGCCATGTCTCAGCGATGAATTGCAATGCTTAATAATGCATGGTGTATTTAAATACTTCAGCAATGCATTGCGGTGAATTATGTGCATTATGTGCATTGCAATGCACTTTAGTGTACAAATTCTGGCCAGCGGTTTACCCCTCGGAGTTGAACTTAGTGGTTTGTTTATGTTATTTTAGATAAAATTAATTGATGTATATTAGATTTTGTTAATGAGTGGTGCGAAATCTTAGTATGTCTTTAATTTGTAGCATTTCATGATAGTTTTTCGGAAAAGGTTTTGCTCTTTGTCTAAAATTTTAATATTGTCATATACACGATGTTCAGAAAATTTAAAAATCTGAACATTATGTAAGAGTAATAAACTGCGTTCAGTTTTAATGATATGAAAAACTGTCATTAAGAAAAGTTGTTCACAATAAAAATTTATGTCAGAATTCCAATTTGTGGATAAATCTACCTATATTTTTCACAAGTATCAAGTAGTAGGTATCATGCGGCGAAACTTACGGTAAAATAAATAGTATATTTGTATCTAGTAGTAAAAGCAATACATTTCTGGATGACGATGAGTATTGAGTCCGGCAATGTACTTTTACTACATATACTATTTTGTCTGACATCGCAATCAATATTGTTATAAATATATAGAAATAAGAATATATGTATATTAAAATATATATAAAAAACAGCCCGGGAAAGTTAACTTTCCCGTACTGTTTTCTGATAGTTGCGCTTAGCAACGGACTAAAATACTAGAATAGCGTGTTTTGGGATCTAAAATTGTGCCGAAAAAGTATACATTCTTGATTGATTTCAGAAAAAATAAAATAAACTTTTTCAATGCTGTTAAAAAATATAATTAACTGTCTTATTTGATATTTTTTGCAAAAAGAAAATAATTTTTATTTTACCGTACGTTTTACTTCATGATACCACTTGATACCTATGAAAAATGTTTTTAAAAGTCGAATTAGGCAGATTTATCCTCAAATTGGAATTCTGACATAAATTTTAATTCTAAACAACTTTTCTTAGTGACAGTTTTTATATCATTAAAATTTAACGTAGTTTACTTTTACATATTTTTCAATTTTTTTTAATTTTATGAACAGCCTGTACATGGCATGTTAACTTACTCCATGGCAATCATATTTCTATCTAACAAAAGCAAAACTTTGTATGAAGAATAAATTTTCCGTGTAGATGTA
The DNA here is from genome assembly GCA_936432065.2 of Rutpela maculata. Classification (NCBI taxonomy): domain Eukaryota; kingdom Metazoa; phylum Arthropoda; class Insecta; order Coleoptera; family Cerambycidae; genus Rutpela; species Rutpela maculata. The sequence continues at coordinate 29,977,508 of OW386286.2, read as the reverse complement.
CTGTATATTTCCGGTATTCTCGTTTTTGTTATAGGTTCCTAAAATGTGTCGGGAAGGAATTTATTTTGAGGACTTTTTTTCAAATTATTTGGTCTGTATTTTGGATGTGAGAGTTGAATGGCACGATCTGTGAGGCTATTGACTACACTTCTTTTGTAGTTGCTAGGTGTATGTGAATTAAAATTTAGATATCTTTGTGACCAAACTTTTGTGTACCAGTTAGTATCAATAATACCAGAATCATTGTATTAAATAGTTAGCATTCTACGATATTAGCCCAAAATTTACATGCCTTAAATTTTTTGAAATCTACCTACTGGGCCGTATTCGAGCAAAATGTTAATGAAGTAGGTATTCGAAATCGCCCACTCCCGATTGCAATTATTCATTTAATAATATATTGATACATATACAATGATACAATAATCGTAAATAAGGAGTTGACATATAAAAACAAAGTTTACTAAATACCAGCTTTAAATAATATCCCGTAGGTACTCCTTCTTGTCATTTCTTTTAATAGAACAACTTGCACAATTATCATTCTACTTTGTTATTATTAAGAGATCTATTGTTTTAGTTTTGTCAATAACTTCCTGTAGCCGCGTATAAATTAATACGTCACACGATATGTCAGGGATATAAATCATTAGTTGTAGGTGTTAATAATGCAATTATAAATTGTGTGCAATAATATATTTCCTGATATCAATGAGTAATCCAACTGCAATGCTAATATTCATGCTCTACATAATTAAGCATGTAATTCAGCGGTTTTCACGAGTAACAATGGTTTTTATATTTCTTCACGGTCGGGCTTGATCCATACTGTTAACCGCTAGCCAAGAGCGTAACTCAAGGGGATTTTCTGGTAAGGACGTTTCCGTTTAACACCGAAAAACAAGTTGCTTGATCTAACCGAAATAAGGAAAGGCAAGAAAAACGCCGGAGTTGATTTTGATTTCGTTTAATTTGCACATGGAATATCAGTTATGGGAAAAACTGAAAAATTAGATTGTTTTGTCTGAAGAAGTTTTCACAAACACCAAAACACTTTAATACTATTACTCGACGCGCGTTTTGCCATCATCTGGAAGTTATTAACATTAACTAAAACCAGAGCTGGAGTACTTCAAATAAAAGTAATTGAAAAAAGTATTTCAAATACTTTCAGTATTTGAAGTACTTTGCTTCAAATCCTTTCGATTCCCAGTATTTGGTACTTGGTATTTGAAATACTTTGCTTCGAGTATTTGGATTTGGGATTTGGTTTTCAGAAATACTGGTATTTGAATTACTTTGCTTGGTATTTCAAATACTCTCCGGTATTTCAAGTACTGTCCCGGTATTTGAAGTACTAGACTTAACAATTTATAGTATTTGAAATATGTTTTTTGATATTTCAATTAATTAAAAGTATTTGAAGTCCTTTTAGTTCCATGTTTTAGATATTTTAAAAAACAAATTTCACTAAAAAATTGTTACTGCATAGCTGTTTTTATTCAGTAATCAGTGTTAACATTATGTGGGCAGTGGGGGATTTAGGGGGTTGGCTATAGAGGCTATAGCCCAGGGCGGCAAAATCCAGGGACGGCAAACATTTTGAAAAATAGCAAAGGCACATAAAAACAAAAAAATATTATTATTGGTATGTACTAAGTATCAGAACATTAATTTATTTAAGAATGTGTTTTTTATTTTAACTAGACTAAAGTTCCTTATTATAGTCAACTGTACAGGGTGGTCACGCGAACGTTAGAACCTCATTTAACTTCGTTATTTTTGGAGTTACGTAAAAACGTTTAAAAATAAAAGTTATGAGAAATCACGTTTATTTTCCAAAAATCATTTCAGAAAAACAATTAAAAGTCAAATTTCTGAGATACGAGCTTTACTTTGGTTTTTTTTAAATGGAATACCCCATATATTTTTACACCATTAGAAAGGCCATAGAAAAACCTTTTTCAATGATGTATGACGTATGGAATTTTTCTTAAAAACTATAGTAGATATGTTTTATATTTTCTTACATTAAGTCATGGTAGTCCGAAATAGTAGTTTGTGCAACAAGAGTGGATTTGATATCCATATCGCACGATAAAGAAGTTTGAGTGCGATATGGATAATCCACTCGAGTTGTATGTACAGCATACTTTTTCTACGACCAGCTTAAAAAACTACAATATTTATTAAACATTAATATATTACACAAATACACACTGACAGTTACTTTGACAGCTTACGCACTAATTTGATTTTAAAATGAATAGTTGCATATGTACTTAATACACGAACTGTGATTGGTCCGTTTCATTTCATATCCATCCTAGAACTGATATGAAATATATCCGTTCAGTTACCTGGAATTGCCTACTCATCCATTCTAAAGATTGTACAGAAAACAATAAATTTACATAAGGGAGTAGAAAAAATATATATCAATTATTGAAATTCTCCATTTTATTTAAAATAAAGTGAAATTAGATACTAACATGTATCTTGACAGAACTAACATATTGTTTATTTTAATTTACATACTTTTGTTTTCCATGTATAATTTGATAAATTGTAAATTTATAGTAAATTACACAAATTTTTTTTAAGATAAATACCATGTATATAATTAAAAAGCTTTTTTTTATGGCTTTTCAAATGGTGTAAATATATATTGGACATTATTTTAATCAAAATGTATACATTTTTTAATTTTGATTACATTTTGGACTTACGGTTTTTGGACAATTCTGAACAAGTTTCATTAACAAAATTTTCCGATAAAAATATGCCTAATATGATTTTTTTATTTTCCCCTCATATATTAGTACTGCAGGTGGCTTTGCATTTGTAGGAGGCGAATGCTCTTCTGGTCATAAGTAGATCCTAATTGGTTCCGTACTTAAGTAAAATTTGATTCAAATCGGAAAAAAATGAAAAGTTATTGGGCTGTTACCATTTCAAGTGAAACACACTGTATAAAAGCCAGTAAAAAAAAAGAATTGAATTAAAAATTTTTCAATACTTAAATAACTCTGACACCCAACTTGCTTCTCAGTAAAAACAGTTTTTTATCGGTTTAATACATGCCTTGCATCAACAGCTGTAGAAAGACTCTTTTCATTTACTGAAATTATAAATGGTCCTAGAAGAAATGCATTAACTAATGGAAATTTCGAAAATTTGGTGCTATTGAAAGGTAATGGAAATAGATAGATCTCAATTTTATTATTTGTACTTGTACTTACCTAAAATTATTACTATGTTTTATATACAGTATCGGAAAGTCCTGGCTTAGGTGTTGCATAGTTTCAACGACTTAACCGACCGCCCACAATAAAGGCGTCTACCAGAGCTCTAGCAGAGGGGCAAATAGTGACACGAATCAAGGCGGAAACAAATTGAAATTCCACAGACAGGCTGCCGACGCACATGTGGTGGGGAAAGCAGGTGGCACGATTGTAGGATGTGTTATATGATAAAAAAGAATAGAATAGTTTTATTCTCGCTTGCTCTTATTGCCCATACCAAAGCGAACATTTTCCGATAGTGTATAAGTTGATTTTCTTTATTACTTTCCTGATATTTGAAGGGAAATCGACCGCAGCAATATTTATTTTTGTTGGTTTTTATATTTATATAATAATAAATTATTTTTTCTATTGTTTTTGAATGATGCTGAGTTAAAGAAAGCTGTTAATAAATAATAATAATAACAAATTATTAAGAGAAAAACTTAATAAATAAAATTTTTTATGGGTATTGGAAGAACTGTGGAGCATTTGAAATATGTTAAAGTACTTGAAATACTCGAGTATTTGAAATACTTTAGAGTAATTGAATTACTTTGAGATTTGAAGTACCTAGTGAAGTACTTCAAATAATCTGAAATATTTGAAATACGGTACTTGCGATTTACTTGAAGTACTTTCGACAAGTATTTGGTATTTGAATTACTTTGCTTCAGATCATAGTACTTGGGAATTGGAGCAGCAAGTACTTTGTCAGGTACTTGGTATTTGGTACTTCAAGTACTTTCATTGGGTACTTTCAACAGCTCTGACTAAAACCTGTCTCGGTTCAAAGCGGACTATTTAGAATATGCCCTTTGTCACTATTCATACTATTTTTACATTATGCAATTTCTAGGTTTTAAAAACATCCAGCGGTCTGTTATTTGTTACATTTCTAATTAATTTTAAGTTTTTGATATCTATTATATTATCGTTATTAAAAGCATGTTGAGCAACACCAAATTTTTCAATTTTTTTACTTTTGAAGTAGGCCAAATATTCCTTAAATCTTGTTAAAATTGGGCGTTTTATTTGCCCAACATACTTTAAATTACAGCTCTTACAACTAATTTCGTAAGTACTGTTCCCTAAAAATTGCTGCAATTTATTTCCCGATGAATGAACAACTCATATCTAAGTAAGTTTTTAAGAATTCTACTAAGGCCACGAGTAAATAGGGAAATTGATACTGATTGTGAATTTCGTTTGGTCGAGGAATTTCGGAGGGTTACCGTAAATCTACGTCTCCTAATTAATCTGTCCTTATTCTTAATTAATGATAATAATAATAGCAATAATAATAATAATCATTTATTAATTCCCATGGATCGAATACATGATATAGGACAAGTCAAATTAATTTTGACACCATTGTTTACAAATATTTACAAAATACAAAAAACACAAAATACAAAAATATTTATCTATATTAGCTGCAAATTCAGAAACCCATCTACAGGGTAAAATGCATTCATAACTATTATAAATTTTAGTGTGGAAAAAAAATCTTTTGGCTGGCTATGCTTTTTATGTCAAGTCTGTTATTAAGAATGGTTTCTACGTAACATGGATTTGATTCATATAGCTGAAGCCTATGGATGTCGTGCTGTAAATTATATCCATGAGGAGTTGGATAATGATGGCATTTTGAAAATTAAAATGTGATAAATTTTGCTTAACAAATTTTAAAATTTCAAATATCTATAGACATGGTGAAATCAACATTTTTGCCAAATAAAAGTAGATTTACAAAAATCCATATAGATCAAACCGAGCACACTGCATATTGCTCTTTTTTGTAGTAAAAAAAATCCTATTTGCTGTTGTAGAGTTACCCCAAAAAAGTACTCCATATCTTATCTGCGCTTCCATATTGAAAAAGTAATAAGTTTTTACAGTTTCGATACTAGTTATCTGGCGTAGTCTTTTTAAAGCAAAACATTTACTTGCACATTTTGTGCATACTGAAGTGACATGAGTTTTCCAATCAAGAGATAAGTCAATAAGAATTCCTAATAATTTGAAAAAGGTAAGCAGTTGTACTGATTGCCCATTGGGTTGTGATAACAAACTTGAATTATATCTTGTTGGAACCCGGTGAAATTGCATAAGAAATGTTTTTTCTCGATTAAACACAAGCTTTTTTTTTTCAATTATTCAGTTACTGATCTAAAATTAGTTTTGAGCCATTTGAGTACAACTTCCGAGTTGCCTCCACAAGAAATAATAGTTACGTCATCTGCAAATGAGCCATAATGATAGAAAATGAAATTGTCTAAATCATTTATATAAAAATAAACAACAGTGGGCCTAACACACTGCCTTGTGGTACACCTATATCAACCAGAAGTTCATTTGATCTAGGAACTGTTTCCTACCAGTTAAATATGATCTAGGTAAGTCATTGCAAATGCCACGCGTAGCACAAGACTTAATAATTTTTAGAAGAATTTGATGGTTGACACAGTCAAAAGCCTTAGAGAGATCAACAAAACTGACGAAAACATTCTTGTTTTGATCTAAATTTTTAGACTTGATCAAAAATAGCTAAAAGCGCGGTAGTGGTAGATTTGTGTTCCCTGATTTGGCGACAATATTTGCTTAGTTTTTGAAAATGTAATTATACGTGTTGCTAAGAGTTTTTCAAATATTTTTGAAAGTACAGATAGGATTGCTATTGGTCCATAATTACTAAGAAGTTTGTGGTCACCTTTTTTATAAAGTGGTAGAATTTTTGATATTTTTAACGTATTGGTGTATGTACCATCTTGAAGACATTTATTTATTATGTGACATAAAGGTTCAGCTAGTTGGTGAGCACATTTTTTGATAATTTTAAATTAATATGTCGTCTGGGCGTACAGAGTTAGATTGTTTTGACTTATTTATAGTATTAATTATTTCAGTAGTTGTTACAGGCCTTAAGTAAATTGATTCGTTCGTAATTACTGATGGTTGATTGACTGCATTTTGATAATTTAAGGAAGCGCGTAGTGATTCTAGTAAGTTAACAAAATATGAGTTAAACTTGTTGGAAATGATCGATGCTTCTTTTTTTGCAAATATCTCTTTATTCGGAGGGAAACTTAATAGACAATGAATCAAAAAAAATATACCAAGCACATTCTGCTGGGGACAATGGTGTGAATCATTAGGAATAAGCCTTAGAGTGCTGGCCTTTTCTATGAATATCAAATTCGAACATATTTATTTTTACTATTCCTAATTACTAATGCATCTAAAAATGGCAGTTGTCCATTGATTTATATTTCATATATAAATTGTGATACGACAATTTAGTTTTGAAGTTGTCTACATATGCAATTTTTGCATCGAATACTGCAGTTTTCAACCATATTCTAAGGAAATGCTCGAATTCTTCTTTTTTTTCTGCTTCGAACCTGCTCAGAAAAATACTGGCAATGAAAGGTGGCAAAGAGTTTCCCATTGCAGTCCAATCAGGTTGCTCGAAGAACACGTTATAGAATTGGAAGTAATTTTGATTCATGCAAAATTTAGTAATGTCAATATACTTCTTACCTACTTCCTGATTAATATTATTTAATTTGAGTAAATCATTAAGATAATAAAAAGTTTGCGGGATTTGTACCCTTGGAAACAATAAACATACATCAAAAGAGATCATTTCACCTTCTTTCTGTTAATTTATTGATGAAATATTGGAATTAATTACTGAAAGACTAGGTTATTCTTTAGGTAAATTTCCTAACTCCCCTGATAACTATTTTGACAGATAAGTTCGTCATCCGAATGCGGACACATGTGCGTTTAAGAAATGCAACGGTTGTCAACAGTTTTGAGCAGTTCCCTAAAAAACGCTGAAAACGTGCTAATTGTCAACTGTTGGATGTTTTAATGAGAGGCCAAATTCACGCTGAGTGTAGTCAGCGGTGAAACTTAACCTCACTTTTTTTCATCAAGCATATCAATTTCGTCTTCCAAAAAGTATTTCAAAATAAATGAAGCAATCATAATCGCATGCACCAAACACTAAATCTCACCATTTTAACATTATGACATTCACCGGATAACATAAAGATTTTCTTTGACATAACCTCAACTGTAGTAACATTTAGCTACATCCTTTATACCGTTTAACGAACTCACAACAATTGACTAGAATCAAAAAGTAATTAGTTTGGTGATTATTCTCAGCGGTTGCATTCTCTAAACGTGCTTTTACTTTCCCGATTTACGTATCTTTGACAAACCATATAATCTAGGTACTTTTGAGTCAGATATATGCAACCATTTCTTAATGCCTGGGACCATAAGGTTCGTCAATATGTTTCTCGCTTTCACTTCAAAGATCATTTTTGGTAAAGGATTTCTACGAATTTTTTTATAGGGACCATTATTAATCAGGATATCCACTCCCTCATAATAATCATTCTTGTCAAAAATAACCACCCTATTACTTTCGATTTTCAGGTAAAAGCAACCTTATTCACGTAACCGTTTGTTACCGTTTTTAATAAGAAAACACATGATTATGGATTTTCTTATTGATGAAATATAAAAAAATTAAAATTAAGGAACGAAAAGTACACATTTTTTATACTTTGCATCCTCTTTCTGACGTGCTATAAAAAAAATGTTATTTTCATTTTCTTCGGTTATTAATCAAAAAAATAAATTATTTTTAGAGTTTGCCATATTCTTTTTAAATTTACAGAATATTTAAATTACACAAAAAAATAAATATTTTTAATACCATTTATATATTATACTTTATAAATGCTTCCAACTCCACTATTAAGAATAATACAAAAAGAAAAAATGAAACAAAAATTATTCATTTTCGTTGTACAAAAATTATATATTTTTTTTCATCTCGCATATGTTGCAAGTTTTGATGGTTACAAGCATTTTTACGTTAATTAATAAGAATACTTTATTCACCAATCAGTTGAATAAAATGAAACATGAAAAAAATATCTATACCTAGATAAATAAACAAAAAAAAATGCACAAAAGAAAACCTGCATTATTATTTTGTGTTTCCTGAATTGCGAAGAAGAACTGCTGCTGAAATATTTGTTATTTTTATTCGCAGTTTTCATACCTGTAACCGTCGAATGCAGATGGCCGCCTTTAGCTTTAAACTATAGTGGGCGAAAATACGCTATCGCGGAATTTTTTGCAAGTTCGGTGATTTACAGAAAAGCCCAGCACATTTTTTTCGTATCTGTAGCATTTGCTAGGCAAATAAGTATTTGTGAAGTGCTTCCTGACAAAGAATACAAAAAGACCAATTTGCTGGTCAGTTGACCACTGGTTGTCGGTGTTGAAATAAGGTATACCCTAATTTTCAGGCATTACAGAATAGTACAGAGGTTTTAACTTCGGAATAATGTCATATGAATTAGATTTCGTTTTTTTCTTTGACAATTTAATAGTAAGTGCATCAAATAAAAGTTTCTATATTACTAATTTATAGGGGGGTGGTATAGGCTCTTCAGGGGGTAGCACCTAAAAAAAGACATAGGAGGGAAAAAGGATCTGTTATATAAATTGATATTTTATAAATTATAACGACTTAAAAAGTGTGTTTTAGTTTAAAAAGAGAGGTATTTCAAAACGGTTCTAGTTCAATAAGTCGAAAAATATTACATTTAGCAAAAAAAAAATGCTAAAGATAAGAAAGCTACCAAAAAAGATGAATTTTTCGTATTTTTCTAATTTCTATACAACTAAAGGTTTCAGAGATATGAAAGTATAAAAATGACATCCGAATATTTAAAAGACGAAGTATTTAGTTTAAATGTTAAATATCTAAAAAATGAATATATAAAAGATTATTAACTATGCTTTCAAATTATTTTTATTGTTTCTATGTACAAAAACCAAATAAGTTATGAAATAAGTTATGATAGAAACAATGTGCTTTTTCAATTTTTTTAATAAAAACATCGCCAGTTTTTTACTAGTAGTTAATGATTAAAAACTATAATTCTCAAATACCGTTTCTCGTTAGAAAAAAGCATGACCCAGACGTACAATTTTTTTTGTCCGTTTAGAGAAGTTGCTTAAAAAAATGCATTTTAAACTGCAAAGGGGTTTTCGAAAAAACATAAAATTTTTGTTTCTTTGCAAATATATCAATAAATATTAGTTTTAGGGAAAAAATGGTTGAGATCAAAAATAAAGCTCATAAACTGAGACTGGATTTGTTTTTTTATTTATGGATATAGTTTCAGAGATATTTAAGTTTAAATATGGCGTCCGAACGTTTACAGGATATATTTAGTTTAAGTGTTGAATATCTTAGAAACGAATTAAGATTTCTTTGTTTCTCTACAGTATCGCAAAGTTTTGCTTTTGGAATTACATAGTTTCAACGACTTAACCGACCGCCAACAATAAAGGCATCTACCAGTACCCTAGTACAGGCAAAGTATGACACGCCCCTTAATGTACATATTGTACATCATTGCTTGCTTCGCTCTCGCTTGCTCTTATTGCCGTACCAAATCGAACACTTTCCGATACTGTATAATAAAACACAAAGAAGTCATGACCTGAACAATGTGCGCCTTTTTAATAATATAAAATAGTATCATCTAGATGCTCAATTTTTTTGCTTGTTCAAAACACTTGCTTCAGAAAAGAATTCCATCCGCCATATTGGAACCACCATTTTGAATTTTTTAATTTTGACTTCAGATTCGTAATCAGTGGTTCCAAGAACATTAACATCCTACGTTTCAAAACTAAATCAGCAATACTTTTTTAATTTTTTTTTTTTAACTATTTAACGTCGGCCTATTTCCGCTACCAGGGCCTATCACCGACGCCAGGAGACGAGCTACCCCCAACCTGGAAATTTTGCCGAACCTCTTCTGATATACGAGCCGCTAGAAGGTGGGACGAGAACGCTGTATTTCCCAAGATGGGACCCCATCCAAGTATTAACCGCGCTCGACGTTGCTTCAACGGAATATCGACTGATATTCACATTGAAGTCGCCTCTACGCTCGCCCCTTTTTAAATTTTAAATACCTAATTTTAGGCGTGGATTTTACTCCTTGGGGGTAAGAGCAAAGTGTCGGAACCTATAGAAACTGATGATGATGCCTTTTACTACAATAATTACCCATAAAAACAAATTATCATTACATATGATATTATTCCTAAATTTTACATATTTTGAGTTCTAGATAATAGAAGACGTGTTGAAACTAAACACAAGAATATAAATATTATATATTTATACCCTCCTGAAATTATTTTGATCCGGCGCTGCCCAGCACGCGTCCTAACGCAATTTTATTTAGTTCAATGTCAGGTTCTTAAATGTGGGAACTCAATTAAAAGTGAAAACAATACACTTTGTTTGCTACCGTAATTCTATTATTACATTTTCATTAAATTACTGTGAAGAGTTCACGGATATAGAGCTCTTGTTTTCGTTGGTGACCTTTATGTAACGATTTGATAATTGTCCATTATATTTAAATTTTTTAATTGGTGCACGTAGATAAGAGAAACTAAATGAATAAACAGTCTTTAATGACACTCTTGAAACGTTTATTATTATTGTTATTGGTCGTGTAGTTAATTTACATCACAAGCGCAATTCTGTGGAGGAATAATTGGGCATTTCTGGATAGTCATGGTTATTATTTAAAAATGCAATTAATAGTCAAGTATTAAACAATAACTAATAATAATTAACAATGATCTAACGCATGGGCGAGTACCACATAAACTTAAAAAAGGACACAAAAAAACATGTCGAAACTTTTCATCGTATATCAATCAAGCTAAGTATATTCCGCTTAGTAGGTAGAGGAGATACTTCATAATTCAAATTAATTTCTTTAAGGTTCTCCCAAAAAATTATATCTAAATAAATATGTAAATGATTTTAAATTAAGTCTTATTTTACATTTGGTTAGAGTCTCTCTAGCTGCAGAAAGGCGAGAACTTGAGACCACTGAAATGACGGTAAATGACGAAGTTTTAGTTTAACTTATACAGGTTTACAAAAAAAAAATCGGTTCCAAGGACTAAACCTATCATGCCTTAAGTATTTTTGTGTGCTGAAACCTAATTTTCAATTTAAAAAATTTTCTACCGCGTAGATTTCTAGTAAATATCAAAAATTGTCAAAAAACCTATGTTGACAATAAAAACCTGGATTTACTCGAAATTTACGCGGTAGAAAATTGTTTAAATTGAAAATTTGGATTCAGCACTCAAAGATACTTAAGACATGATAGGTTTAGTCCTTGGCGCAGAATTAAAAAAAAATTGGTGGTTTTTCAGTAATTTTTACGCAAAATAGATAATCAATACAATGCTCTGGAGTGCTTATATCTCGATATATTTGAATTCGAAAAAGCTTTCAAAATTAATGCAGGTAGTAATAATTTGTTTTATTAAATGTTCAAATTGGGCTCCACTGACTTCGATAAATTTTCTTAATCTTATGCTAAAAGATCTCCTTACTTTAAAAAACATGTTGGTTTCTGATAAAATTGGCAGCATTCTGTACTTGTTGCCATAATTCCTGACGACTGTTGAACGCTTGCGCATAAACTAATGATTTCATATGCCTCCAAAAGTAGAAATCTAATGGGTTTAAATCTGGGCTACGAGGTGGCCATATTCGCTTCCTCGGCCAATCCATCGATGGGGAAATTGCTCATTTAAGTAATTGAATAGTGCAATAGAATAATGAGGCGGGGCCCCATCTGGCATGAACCAGACATTCCTCCTTAGAACTGCATCAACTGCGGTTTCAAATTGATTTTCCTGAAGGTAATTCACAAGGGCTTCATCTTGTTGCTCAGTTCTTCATTTAGGCCTACCATCCATGCTTGCGATAATAGTTCTTTAATTTTCCCGTTATTTTTTGACCTCCATTACACTGCATTATTTATGCTATATACAGAAGCAATTGCTTTTGTAGACAATTTTCCAATTTGGAAAGAATACTATTCTTCTGAATTTCTGTTAGTTGTCTAACCATTATTAAAAATTGGCAAGAGTGATTCCTTTTATTAATAAACTTCAACTTGAAAAAAATTGTGACAGTTGACGCTAAAATAAAGTGTACTACTTTTTTTGAAATAAAGTGTACAAGAAATTCCAACACTAAGGATATAAGTCGAATTATTTCATTCCTTTGACATACTTGTTCAAGTTCCAGACGGATTTTGTCCCAGAAGTACGATGACAAGCAGTCTTTTTTCGAGCATGCCACGATGTCCACAATTCATGAAAATTTTTGTATCGTTAATGATTTCAGTCAATGTCACTATTTTTTTTTACATAGTTGGCACACTCCTATCGAGCCTTGTCCTTTGCGTACTGCGTACCCTGGAATACAGCGATTTTTACTATTTATTTCACAGAAATAATAGAATAATGTTAAAAAGATTGTTAATCAAACTGACCTAACATATCTGCCGCTGTCTCCCGGGCTAATAGTTGTAGACTAGGTCCCATTTGAACTAGTGAACTAAGTCCGCAAACACATCATAGACCAGTCGGAATAGCTTTTTTAGAGTATAGTTTGGGATATTCAGAAACATATGCCAACTATCCGCACGCGTGGTAGATGGGGCAACAAAAAACGTCCATTTTTGCAATTTTTCGCATTATTCGCAATATAACTCGTCAATGAAGCATTTTTCGAAAATATATCAAAGGATGAAAAGTTGAGAAAATTGATTCTGAACATTTTGTTATTCTTGACATTTTCCCAGAAAATGCTTCGTTTAAGTGCTACAGATGAAAGGACACTGCTTCTTTTTTATCTTTTGATTTCTTTTTAAAGTGAATATAATAAATATTAATACGAAATATATCATCGGTATAATATAAATTATATTTAATGTCCATGTCCAATTTACAGTGACATAAAATATGTTTACCGAACTATATATAACTTACATGTTAAACAGAAAAAAAAATAATAAAACTTAAATCATTTAATTTTTCAGTGCTTTATTAGCTTATAACTTCATAACCAAAGAACATGAGATCTCAAAAAGCGTTTCACGATCAGCTGTAGGTGAATTAAATATTTCTGAATCTTTTCTTAATTGAGTACTGTTATATAACATTTTAAAATATATATTTTTTCCTTGATTGTAAAAAGCGGAAGTGGTGTAACATCCAGAAAAGGCATGAGCAAATAATATAAGGTTTTTCAATGACTTATTTTGCAAACAATCCGGATTGTATATAAATGGAGGTTTGCCATCTCTAAATGGTTTACAGGCATATATATTACATTTTTTTTTCTGCTAATTGAGTTAAAAGCACAAGAAGGTCAATCAATATCTTCGCAAATAATATAACATTGATTCTCATTAGATTTTAATATCGCCGTTTGTACTATGAGTCTATCGGCATCTTATTCAGCTTGGGGCGTTTCAATATTACACTCCGCGCAATTATTATCTCCAAGATTTTTTATCAAAAGCACTTTATTATTATTATTGCCAAGAAAATTTTCTTGTGAGACTAAAATTGGTCTATTTTCATTGATGAATAAAAAGTTACTGGAATAATGTTTATTTGAACTTCTTGCTCTTTCATAACTTAATGGATGGTTCTGTTGAATAACCATCAAAAACTATGATACATGGATAATAAAACTTATAAAATTTAAATATTTTTCGATAGTAGTTTTAAATCTGTCATTCGTATTATGCCTATTATACGATATACTATATACGATGAAGTGTTATGCAAAATAAATTTTGAAAAGATTATACAATATATCGATTATATATGTAGTATTATTTATGTATATGTGTAATTACATATATTATTATTCTTTTAAAATGAGTTCAAAACATTTTTATAAATATTTTTCACACCATAGGTTTATAACAACAATATTGAATCATTATATTCATTTTTTTTAAGTTAAAAAATAGAAAAGTAACATAGTTCTCTCCTCTGTAACTCTTAAATGAAGCATTTTTTGTGAAAATGTCGAGAATAATAAAATCGATTTTCTTAACTTATTTATCTTTTGATATATTTTCGAACAATGCTTCATTTAGGGGTTATATTGCAAATGAAGTGAAAAATGGCAAAAAATTGACGTTTTTTGAATGTTAAAGTTTGTTGCTCATACAGAGTCACAAGAGCAATTATACCGTTCATTGAGAAAAACAGACTATCATGGGGCCTGACCAAACGGCTGTACATAGCCATCATACTGCCAACAACGACATATGGAGTAAAAAACGCGGCAACAACAAATGCCAACAGAAGAAGTTTGAGAAGAGCTGAAAGAGACATCATCCAATTACTCAGCAAAACAACAGGACGAAAACATCGACATAAAACATCAACACTACTAAAGGGGAAGGCAGTTACAAAAAGGATAGAAATGTACACAATGAAGTACTGGGGACACGTCCAAAGAAGGGAACCAAACACACCTACTGAAGAAAGCACTAACACTGAACAGCAGCAAACTAAAAATTGGGGGACCATATTACACGTGGAGAACAACAATCGAGAGGATCATGAACAAACTGAGAAAGGACCAAACATGCTGGGAAACAAAAGCCAGGGGAAAAAATGAATTCCACAAAGAAATCGGAGCGATATATACTCTACCAGAATCAGAAACGGAGGAATCAGAAGCCTCAGAAGAAGAAGAAGACTTGTAGAAACAGAAGTACAAAAATAGGAGCACAAACAGCAGCGACACAACGCGGCAACATATCTCACAAGAAGACCCAGAATAGGCAGAAGTCCAGAACCAAAAATACAAAAAAGGGAGCTTAAACGCTCCCTCACGACACAATGCGGTAATGCATCTCACAAATACCTACACCTCCCATCCCACATTCCTTTACCATGCGCCATGTGGCTCTCGCTGCTGGCAACAAGCATGACCTTAGTCCAACCCAGCGTGGACGTAGCAGGCCCAGCTGTATACATTGGGAGTGGCAGCAACGCCTACCGCACGCTGGTAAATCAACCAATCAAGTGTGCGGATGTTGGCATATGTTTCTGGACATCCCAAACTATACTTTAAAAAAATAAAATTGCGGATAAACGACATTTCGTAAAATGACCCTTTTTCCATCTATTCAGACTGGCCTATGAGACAATATCAAAGCTGGTCTTAGATTTGATAGATAATAATTATTTATCAAAACAGCTTCCGTGAGAACTATGGTCGTCCCATATTCTTTATTTGAAAATGTTTATAAAAACAATCGAATAAAAATATTGTCCACTTGTATCCACTTATGCCCAAGTTAGAAGCATGATTTTGTTGCCACTCAGCATGTCTCAGAGAAGTAATACGTCGTTGAACAGCCCACCTTCAATATAGTAAACGATTATATCATTTTTACAATTCGGTTTTGGGCACTCCTTTGTCCACGACTAAGAAAAGAACAGTTCTTTTAACCGGATTCTTGTTTGAAATTAAATCACTTCATTCTCTATGTATCGTATAAGGATTAAATGTGCAAGTCCTATCCATTGGCCCAACTATTTTTAGTCCTTTGTGTCATTACTTTGTGTACATTCGCCCGCAGGTCAAATAGAACTGGAATCCGCGTTAAAATGTGTAGGCACGATTAGCTCCCTGTAATACCGACTATTTTTAGAGAATATTATTTACTTTCTGTATTTTGTTGCCCTAATCTTGGCACGCTAATATACTAGTTAGGTAAATATTTTAAAATACTCATTATTGGAGAACCAATTAAAACAACTACTCTTCTAGCTAATACTGACGAAATATTGAATTACATGATACAATTCCTAGCATTTTAAAGCAAAAAAATGTATTGAAAATATTTAAATCATTTATTTAAATTCAGTCATTCACACTTTTTTATTTAACACGTTGACTGCCAAGCAAAAAAATAGTTTTTTCTTGTGTGGACAAGGACGAAAATATGTTTATTGGGCCTCATTTAAATAAATGCCTTTTTTATAAGCCTGCTAGTTCCATGCGACCAGAGAGGCAGTCAGTACTTTCTTTGTTGAAATAGAATGCTTTAAAAAGCTAGGAATCCTAACATGTAATTCAATATTTCGTCAGTATTAGCTAGAAGAGTAGTTGTTTTGATTGGTTCTCCAATAATGATTATTTTAAATATTTACCTAACTGGTTTATTAGCGTGCCCAAATCAGTTCAACAATATACAGAAAGCAGGTAATTTCATAATTAATAAAAAAGTGTATAAGTTGTGATTTGCTTAATACCTAAATAATATTCTCTAACCATAATAACCGCAAACTGTACGAATTATATGTCCGAATCATTGTACTGGCAAAGATACTCTGTTAGATGACGTCAGGTCCAGTATGCGTGTGTTTTCAGATTTGCCTCTTCTCCCGGATATTAGTCTGTGATTTAAATACTTTCCAGTTAGAAATTATGAAAACAGATTTGGTAATTGCTAATGTTTAGTAACACAATATTAATATATAAATTAATTTAAAATATACGGCGCATGCAACAAGCCTATTATGAATATTTTTAATTCACTGTTTCAAAACCACTGCCTGCGGAATCAGTACATCCACACCCAGATTTCCTACCCAAGTCTCTTCTTCAACTTCAACTCCTCGATCCACCCCCGCCCCGTTACTAAAGAGAGTATCAGTGGGGGTGACAGATGGCAAAAAATGTTTTGAAGCTTTGATTCTTGTACACGTACTAAATCAAAATTTTGTTTTTTCTTCTTTAATAATGGAGTGGAGACGGCAATGGGGGTGATAGTGGAGGTGGTTAATTCCAAAGGAAATTGAAACCTCTCGTACGTACACTAAATTTTTATGGGCTCTTACTTGCTTGCTTTACCTATTGACCCTCATTTGTCCCCAACCTTCAACGGAATAAGATCAAAATATAATGTAGTTTCAGATTTTGTTACAATACATAGGTACACCAAGAGTTAAGTCAATATGATAAACCGGTCCAGGGTAATCATGCTCACAAAAAAGTTACAGACAGACAAAAGCAGACCAATAAACACACAAACAGACAGAAGTTTTTTTGCTCAAATTAAAATCTCGATGTTTCATGACATTCTAAGTATATTGGAACAAAAAAAAATCATTTTTTTTTACCGTTATTATACTTTCATGATGTAGAAGTAAAATTGAGTTAGCAACTTCTGACTTCTGACCTCTTCCATGTAAATCACCGAACATTGAAACGTTTGTCTTCTTTAATTTGACAATTAAAAGAGATCTCCGACTCACCGTATATTTTATCAATTTCGCCTATTCCCGGAGAAATTTTTATAATTGCATAAGTTCTGTATTATATACTCCAAAGTTAGGTTAAATTAAGGAAGTTATTAGAGTGTACTAGTGCGAAGAAAATCACTTTATATATTCCTTTGAGAAATGTAATCTGGATATCAAATTTATATGGAGGCTACTTTTTATCTAGCTTCTTATATAAATCATGATTAAATTGAAGGTTTGAGTGTTAAACGTTCTTGAATTCTGGGTACACTGTGAATAATTTGTTTTGTTTTAAATAAAGTTATTCGGATCAGTGCAGTTTTCAAAGCCAATGATACCGCTAATAAATTGATCTATTTCTAGGTTCATTGATTTTTTTTATTAACAGTTGTTTACAATGTATATTCGTTTAAGTGCAAAGCAAATCATATTCTATGTTTTGATGCTCTGCTTGCATTCTAATAGTACCATTTCGTCAATTTATTTTAAAAAATCGACAAAATCACCTTACTTGCACATGGTTATTTAATGAATTATTAATACTAAACTAGAAATTGAGAAATATTCTCAATTTATTTTTACTACTTTTTACATTTTAATTATTTGTCAATTTATTGAGTCTAGAAATCAATGTAGCACTGTTTGTCTGTTTTAGAATTTTGTGGTATACGATTGGTACAGTATTCATTATAACTTAAAATAAAAAAGAAATAAACAGTAATTTTTTAAAATTTAGCACATAACATAATGGTGCGGGAGCTAAGTGGCTTTTTCGGACACTCATCGTTACAAGCATTTTCTATGTACTGATTAATTCCATCGAACTTAAATAGCGACAAAATAGACTTCTGGCATATGTCAGCCCGTCGAGTTGGTCATGGTTCAAGATATAGAAATCAGTGAAATTACAAAGCCAATTTTTTTTGTATGTACACATTTTATGTTTAGAATGAATAAAATAAGATCGCCAGAAAGTAAGGGCCATTTACAACACATGCTGTATTTACTAACGTAATATTTTGTCGAAATCTACACATTTACTTAAATATACAGTGTGACTTAAATATACAGTGTGACCTTATAACTTTTTATTTTGTGTCCGATTTGTATCAAACTTTACTCAAGTATAGAACAAATTAGGATCTACTTATGACCAGAAAAACATTCGCCTGCTACAAATAGAAAGCCACCTACGATACCAAAATATGTAGGAAAAAATAAAAAATCATATTAGACATTTTTTTATCAGAAAATTTTGTTAATGAATCTTGTTCAGAATTGTCCAAAAATCTTAAGTCCAAAATTTAACGAAAATAAAAAATTGAAGTATTGACTAAAATATAGAGCTATTAATAAAGCCACAATAATTGAAAAAAAAATCAAACCGTTCCAGAGTAATCGGGCGCACAAAAAAATTATAGACAGACAGACAAAAATGTTTCCTGTTCAAAATAAAATCTCGACGTCTCATGACATGCTAAGACTATTTGAACAAAAAAATCAATTTCTGTTTTACAATTATTACTATACTTCCACAATGTGGAAGTAATAAAATAGTTCTCAATTTATCATAATTTTTTTAGACTTTTTACGTTTTCACAGTTGTTCGATAACACAAAATGTATTAATTAGCTTTTAATATGAAATACCTCGATCAGGTACAACAAAAAAAAAGTCAGCAAATAAATGCAATAATTGAATGTACTCGTTTTTTCTGATTATGTTAAATAAACCATTTATCTTTCGTCAAATGAGTCAAGTAGGTTTAGGTTAGGGTTGCCACATAGTTTCTGCTACTTTATTGTATGGTTCCTGACAGTTACAGATTCACCTGATTTATCGAAAAAAAAAATAACCATGTCAATGCTGTGACTAACTAAACAAATTCTCCTTCTAAGAAATATTTATCTCTTTTTCTTATTTTGTTATGTCATTCTTTGTCAAATTCAAACGATTTAGGCCCGCCAAACACGATCAAATGCTTCGATTGTGTTAAATGAATTATAAAAACGGTGTTAGTTTCTCTGTCTAACCATGCGTTGAGGTCTTATTAGGAAAGTTTTGTGATTAATCTCGTATTCTAATTAACGGCTAATTGCTATGCACTGTGTGATATTCAGGGTTTTACTAAAAACTGTAATTTATTGAATAAAGTGCATTGCTAATTGCATACCAATTATAACATTATACAGATACAATTCGAATTTACAGAGGCGCGTTCTTGGAATCAAATAATGCCTGAATGCTTAGTTTACGTAAACTTAGCTTTAAAAAATAATTTTTGTATTCGCCGGTATTTGCACGTAGTATCATTGAATTAATTAATAGCAACTGTCACAAAAAATTAATTAGAGAACCAGTTTAGCCTTCTAAATTATTGCATAGGTTTTTGTTTCTATTTTTAGATAATTATTTACCAAAAAGTAACCCCAATAAATTAATTATAATAAGTGCATAAATTAATTTTTCTTTAATGAACATAAAAAGTTGTTATTTATCAGAAAAGTCAGTGAATCAGGAGATCACTTCGAAGATTTAAATAATTAGGGAGATGAGGTGCAAAATTTTTAAAAATACAGGGCTGGGGGCAACTGTTTAATTATTTTGACATCAGAGAAGTAGTAGCAAGAGCCAGAACGTGCATGGAAATTACACCTCTGTCTGTGTAATGGAACACAGCCATGTAAATGTCCCTATCTAAAATCAACTCGTCACAAAGTAAATATGATTACAGAAGAATAATGCTCTGAAGCATAGGATACAAATACTATGCACAATTGGAAAACTGTCAGACTACCAAACAGCATTCATTAAAGGCACGTCAACGGGCGACCGTATGTACACCATCAGATGTATCCTGGAAGAGAAGATGAGAGAAAGACAAAACTGCACACAGTTTCAATAGATCTTTAGAAGACATTTGATACTATCTGTTACGAGGCCATAGTCAACACCCTACGTACTGCCTAATAAACAGGAAACTAGGAGTCTGTTTCGAAAGCACTGCAATTCAATGGAGCAGACAGACGACAGAAACCAAACAGAACAATATAGAAGTGAACACAGGATGCCTTCTATCCCATCCACTATTCATTATGGTTCTAAATCAAGTGATACAAAGCACAATAAAAGAAACACCAAAGGACCACGGAACAAAAAAGATAAAAATGGTGTTTCGGCGGAATCAGCTGAAACCGTCCTATTTTGTAGTTCGCGTCATGCTGATCAAAAGTTCTCATCATATGGAGTCGATCCTATGGGCAGTTTTTTGAGGTACAGCTTGTCAAAGTTAGGTAATTTGCGTCGTTTTAGATATTCAAAATTTTTAGCAAAAAATTGCGAAAGTTGAAACATTTTTATTAAGGTCCAAGGAAGAGAAATTTTCAGAATTTTTCATCAACTTTTAGGTTAAGTAAAATACATATATGACGTTTTTGGCTTGCTTCGGCAGAATTTGCTGAAACTTTGCTATTTTGTAGTTAAAGTCATGCTGGTCAAAAACTCCTATTGCATCGAGTCGATCCTATGAGTGGTTTTCGCTCCAGGAATGCTTGAAGGTCCTAAAATCGAAGTAACAGATAATCTATGTAAGTATGCACCAGATTCACACAGCCATTTACATATGGCTTCCAGCCTGTTTGAATCTGGTACAGATTCTATAAGTAAAAATATGGACAAAAACAAATAAACACATTCATAGATTAGCCGTTACCTAGTTAACAAGGACCTTCAAGCACTCCTGGAGGGAAAACCACTCATAGGATCGACTCGGTGCAATGGAAATTTTAATCAGACTGACTTTAACTACAAAATAACAAAGTTTCAGAAAATTTCACTGAAACCCCAATTTCATCGATTTTGTTCCGGGGTCCTCTTAATGAAGGCACAGAAAATCTCAACCATACGAGCATAAGCGGGTGATCTTCCAATCGTCATGGAAGAGAAACAGGGCACTTTTATTTTTTTGAAAAACATCAAACGCATCTAGACCGAAAATATATTTCAAGAAGAGTCTACTATAGTGCGAGACCAGTCAACAGAAGTGAGTCCGATTAGTGGGGAAGAATACCTACAAAATAGGCGACTGTTCCCTAAGAACAATAAGCAAATTGAAATACCTAAACTTATCTGACAAACCAACTGAAGAGGAGAAAAACTATAAAGGAGGGGATTAAAACAGCTTACAAAGTTACAAGAAAAATTCTAACTTTCATAGACAACATTAAACCACCATGAAACCTGATTGATTAAGAGGACATACATTGTCATCATACAACCAACGATGACAAATAGAGTTACAAATGAGACAATAAAAGAAGTCTGAGAAGAGCGGACTGAAAAGGATATCATCAAACTACTAGAAAAAACAACAATAATAAAGCAACTACATAAATTGTCAACATAAGTAAGAGGGAAAACAATTACGAAAAAAGTAGAAACTCTGCAGAAATCAGAAACGGGGGAAACAGGAGATTCAGAAGAAGAAGAACTCTAGAAGCAAAAACATAAGGAGAGGGTATGAACAGTCTATATCACGGCACAATGCGGTGAGGCATCTCAGAAACACCTACATTCATATTCCATGCGTCATGTGGCTTTCGCCGCTGACAACAAGCATGATCCAAATCCAGCCCAGAGTAAACGTAGCCAGTCTGAGAGTAGCTGCAACGTTTACAGTACGCTGGTCAATCAATCAGTCAACCAAATGAATTGTTAGAGAATATTAATAACTTTTTTATATATAACACTTTTTTATTTATTATGAAAATACCTACTTTCTGTATATTGTTGCCCTAATCTGGGCACGCTAATATACTAGTTAGGTAAATACTTTAAAATACTCTTTATTGGAGAAACAATCAAAACAATTACTCTTCTAACTAATACTGATGAAGTATTGAGTTACATGATAGGACTCCTAGCATTTTAATGCAAAAATATTTATAACGTTTATTTAAATTCAATCATTCACAACAATTATTGAACCTTACATTCTATTTCAACTCTAGAAAAGTTGTACACGTTGTTGTTTCGAACTCGTTAAATATCATCAGTAGATTATAAAGACATTCATTCATTATTTACAAGCCTATTCTTGATTTAAGTATTTTCAATATATATACTTCGTCAGTATTAGCTAGAAGAGTAATTGTTTTGATCGGTTCTCCAATAAAGAGTGTTTTAAAGTATTTACCTAAATAGAATATTGGCATACCCAGATTAGGGCAACAATATACAGAAAGTAGGTAATTTGTGATTTGCTTATTTTCGAATCATGGTGAAAGCAAAGAAAAAATCACTACACTCGAATACAATGCTTGATATGCCTTTCGTCAACTATATTGATAGTACCTGCAGATGACTGAAAGTCAGTCTCAAATTCTGAACTCAGTCATTTAATAATAATAATAATAATAAGTCTTTATTACCATAAATTCGTAACATACAGAACATTGGTATCGTCAAAATATATAATCTAACATTTACATGAAGTTGGAATACAAAATTTCAAAATATCCAGTATTACATATTCTAGTCTAGTCGGTAAATATACTCGTTGAATGAGTAAAAACATTTACTTATAAAAAATTGTTTGGTTTTGTTTTTAAATGTATTGTCGCTTGAAATAGTTTTAAGTTCGTGAGGAAGGCTGTTATAGGCTTTAATAGCTCTATAGTGTACATTTTTTTGGTAATTACTTGTGGAATATGGTGGTATCCTTAAGTCGCTGCCACTTCTAGTAGTTCTATTACTAATATCATTATTTTTTACAAAGAAATGCATGTTTAATTTAACAAAGTTTACTAGACGGTAGATATACAAAGAAGGGAGGGATAATATGCCTAAAGCAATAAAATGTGGTTTGCATGATGTACGATTAGGTAATCCTAACATACATCGGATATATTTTTTTTGGGCTGAAAATAATCTGTGGCTGTGTGAATTCGTACACCATAACACAAGGCCATAGTGCAAGTGAGATTGTATATGGGCAAAGTAATATACTTTTCAAGATTCCAGTGACACCTGTTATTTTATAAATCGGCAGACATGGGTTGCGCTATTTAATTTAGCCACCAAGCCATCAATATGGACCTGCCACGACATGGTGTTTTGAATTGTTAATCCTAGAAATTTTGTTGATTTGGAATTTTGTAAAGATTTGGCATCTAGACTGACATAAATGGATTCGGTGTTATTAAAATTTTTGCTGAAAATCATTAAGGTGGTTTTATCTTGATTTAAGTGAACGGTGTTATTTGATGACCAGTCCTTCATTTTTTGAATGGCATTGTTACATTTACTCGAGAGATCTTTTGTAGTACCACTGTTTAGTACAGCCGTGCTGTCATCTGCAAACTGGTAAAAGGAGATAAGATTGATAAAAGATGGCATATCATTAACATATAATAAGAACAACAAGGGCCCAGAATAGAGCCTTGGGGCACCCCTTGCGATATTATTACTTTATCTGATAAAGTATTTGTCTCGGTCTTGTTGCCTACACGGTCATTAAATACAGTTTTTAGTGATATCTGTTGAGTTCTATTGCTTAAGTAAGAATGGAAAATGTCAAGGCATTTTCCTCTTATCCCGTAATTCTCTAATTTGTAAAGTAATAACTCGTGGTTAATTGACTCGAAGGCGCGAGAGAAATCAAAAAATATCCCAGCCACTTTCTCTTTTCTGTCAATGCATTCGGAAATGAAACAGATGGCCTTGTATATAGCGAGATCAGTTGAACTTTTTGGCAGAAATCCATACTGATGACTAGTTAGAATGTTGAATTTTTTGATATATGAAAATAGTCTATTGTAAATTAGTTTTTAAAATATTTTCGACACTGCCGGTAAAAGGGAGATGGGCCTATAGTTGTTTATCTGTGTTTTAGATCCCTTTTTAAAGACCGGTATTACTTTGGCCACTTTTAATACGTCAGGGAAAATACCACGCATAAAACAAATATTTATAATATATGACAATGGCTCGGCTATCAGGTTTATGATTTTTTGAGGCCATTAGGTATTTCGTCGAAACCTGAAGATTTTTTTGGCTTAAGGTCGGCTACTACTTCACAGATTTCTTGAGAACTAGTTGGTGTCAAAAACATAGAATGCTTTAGTCTGCTATGACTAATATTGCAAGTTGGCATGGCGTTCTGGGGTAACGTAAACTGATCAACAAAAAGATCAGCTATTTGCTGTGGGTGGTCGACCCTTACATCATTAACAATAAGAGAAATATTTTCGTTTATATTATTTAGATGTCCCACACTGCTTTAGACTTAGCAGTTCTTATTTTATTGTCATTGAGTGATTTTTTGTAGTCCGACAGAACTTTTTCGTATGCCTTTTTTCTAGATTTGGGACACACGTCTATGTAAACCTTGTTGCATGAAATAGCCCACATAGTCTAGGAGATAGCTACATATATGGGGCCTAGGATATAACATGTTGGCGTTGCTGTTATGTTTTAGCAAATATTTTCCTGAGTATTTTATCTTATGTAAGTCAGACCGCCCCCCCTGACCATTTTGGCGCTAGCCGCCCCAGAAAATATTCAATTGTGGAACAGAGTATAACACTTTGGGGCTTAGTGTTAGTTAAAGTGGGTATCTTGGCGATCAACATTCGATATATGCCAACATTTTTTCTCCATGCAATTGGCAGCACTGGCAGCATTAATTACACAGGCCCACAAAAAAAAAAGTTATTTGAACTGGACATCTGAATATACCTTTCTTTAGTATTTTTTCCCGCTAATTACAAATTTGAAGTCAGAGTGGGGGTTAATGCGCATATTACAGAGAAAAACCCGAAAAACTGTCAAAAAATGCGTTTTTTATGTTTTTTTGGGTGGTAAAATATGCATGTGGCGTGTTCGGCTAGGCTGCATGTATTTTTCTTATGTTTTTTTGCCCCACTGACCCCGAATCTATTGTTAAAACTCGGGGCTAATTGTCAAAATGTTGAGGAAAATAAAAAACCGTCAAAAATCGCGTTTTTCACGGATAATATGTTTTTTATGGATAACACGTTTTTTTCATGAACGTATAGCGTGTTCCAATGGTCTGCATATACCTTTATCGAGTAATTTTCTCCACTCATCACGAATTTGGAGTCAATTTTGTAATCAGTGATGAAAACAAAAATTTGTTTTTGCAAGATATGTGCGTGATATATAGTATTTCAATTTTATATGGGTTTTCGTTTTCGAACGCGCTTATCTTCAAACGATCTGTATAAGGGGTTTCTTCGTCGTTTCATTCCTTTTGGTTTCACTTCTCTTTGTAGCATCCAGCAGTAATCTGCTAACATGTTGACATCCCATTTACCCTGAAA
Source organism: Rutpela maculata (assembly GCA_936432065.2). NCBI lineage: Eukaryota > Metazoa > Arthropoda > Insecta > Coleoptera > Cerambycidae > Rutpela > Rutpela maculata. The sequence goes on along the minus strand of OW386286.2, from coordinate 29,951,662 downwards.
TCGACGTTCAAAGTCTTTTAATCATGGTGGAATCTTTCTCTTTGCTCTTCGCTGAAGTCGCCATTAATAGGAGAGGAAGACGGGAGCCACGGACCAAGGGAGGTAGCAGAAATAGGCAAGCAACCAAAAAGTAAGCAGCAAGAAGAAAATGGAGAGAATTGAGAATGCGCTGTGCAAGGACCTTAGTGAGGAGGAATTGCAGGAACTAGTGGAGCTCAAGTGGCCGGAGGAGGCATATAAGACGTGCCAGATGCGAAAAGTGGAAGCCACGTTATGGAAAAACCAAGACCTGATCGTTATTACAAGAATGGAAGAAGAAACAGACAATTAATATATAAAGAGGACCATGGAAATGAACCCGCAATTAGAGGCAGCAGTGAAAGAGGGCACGTTGGAGAGCGGAAAATTGGTGTGCGAGCTGGCCACAAATGGAATTGTCGGCCTGGTAGGAGTCCGGCACTACCCAGCATGATAGATTCGAAGCGGGTGTCCATGATGGATTTCCCCTCCCCATCCCCCTTCATGTGGTAAAAAAAAGATTAAGTGTAAACTGTTTTTTTATTTGTCGGAGGAATAATGTGGTAACTTTGTTTGGCATGACAGCAGCGAAGTTGACAGTTTGCATCAGGAGAGCAGAAAACGTTTTTTTCCAACAAATGCGACCCCCAAACGAATAAATGGTGAAAATTATACTTATCAAAAAAGTGTACTTTTCTTCATAGAATACATTTTATTTTTACAAAAACTGTTTTATTATTGCAACATATTACATCTATTTCTAATTTTATTCAGTACTTTCATTACGAAAATCAATATAAAATTCAAATACTATATACCGAACAACTGAAAAGATGAGATATCTATGAAGAAACCCGATTTTTGACGGTAATACCAAAGATCCAGACTACAGAAACATTGTATCAAAAATGATAAAGAATTACGAAAAGTTAGGTTGTATGGTGAGTTTGAAATTGCACTTTCTCGATTCACACCTGGATGAATTTCCAGAAAATAACGGCGACTTCAACGAAGAGCAAGGAGAAAGATTCTACCAAAATTTAAAAGACTTTGAACGTCGATTTCAGGGTAAATGAGATGTCAAAATGTAAGATTACTGCTAGATGCTACAAAGGGAAGTGAAACCAAAAGGAACGAAACAACGAAGAAACCCCTTATACAGATCGTTTGAAGATAAGAGCGTTCGAAAACAAAAACCCATATAAAATTGAAATACTATATATCACGCACAATGATTGGGTATCCTGAAAAAAAAAAAACTATTTTTGACAGTTTTTTTGATTTTTCTCAGTGTTTTCACCACTGACCTCAAAATTTGACTCCAGATTCGTGATCAGTGGAAAAAATTACTCGATAAAGGTATATGCAGACCATTGGAACACGCTATACGTTCATGAAAAAAACGTGTCATCCATAAAAAAACATAGTATCCGTGAAAACGCGATTATCGACGTATTTTTTTTATTTTCCTCAATATTTTGACAATTAGCCCTGAGGTCTAACAATAGATTCGAGGTCAATGGGGCAAAAAATAGATAAGAAAAATACATGCAGCCTAGTCGAACACGCCATATGCATAGTTTACCACCCAAAAAAACCATAAGAAATGCATTTTTTTACAGTTTTTCGGGTTTTTCTCTGCAATATGCGCATTAACCCCCCATTTTGACTTCAGATTCGTAATCAGCGGGAAAAAATACTAAAGAAAAATATATTCAGTTCACATAACTGTTTTTATTTTGTGGGCCTGTGTTATGGCCAAAATTGGAATGTAGTATAACACTTTCTGACCAGGCGGAAAATTTTCGTTGTCAATGCTCATTGCTGAAAAACCATATGCCAACATTTTCTGCTTGCCACTTTTTCAGATTTTTTGGCAAAAAATTGGACTTTTGGCCTAAAACGTGCTAAAACTGGTGCTTCTTCTCAAACTTGTAGTTTGTGTAACAAAGAATAGTCTCTGTGAGTACCAACATTTTTTTCTCTTCAAATAACACCAAGCCCCAAAATGTTACACTCTGTTCCACAATTGAATATTTTCTGGGGCGACTATCGCCAAAACGATCAGGGGGGGGGGGGAGTCTGACTCACATAAGATAAAATACTCAGAATAAAACATAACAGCAATACCAATATTCCAGGCCCCATATATGTAGCTATTTCCTAGATTAATAGAATCATCTGCCTAAATTTGGGTAAAAATTTTTAGGGCTACCTGTATGAATAATTACTCTAGACGCCACTGATAAGTATCAGAGTGATATCTGAAAACTGTTATTATTAAAATCCATTTAATTAACAATTAACCGACCAGATAGGAATCTTATAGCAATAAATTAACAAGATACATTTATATTTAAGGTTAAAGTTAGCACAACAATTATACCAAACCAATAAATAACCTGTGCTTCAAATAAATCAATTAAAAATGAGGGAAAACAACATTGCAAATAGCGCTAATTTGGCACACATATAGCTCGAAGTCATTACTGTCTTGATGATATTAATCACGTTTATTAAATTGAAATAATAGCAGTGTCGAAATTAATACAACTAAATGTAAATTGGTTATATTAATGGTGATTCGAAAAAATTTCGTGGCCACATGCGGTACTAACATGCGTCCATATTAGAGTTATGAAAAACGCTTAACTACTTATAGAGAATGAAATAGCTCTGAATAATTACATTCATAATAATAAAGACCGGAATGAATCGAATGAGAAATAGATTTAGTTGTTTGAGTACAGTCTAAGGTAAAAGTAATATTTTTACAATTAATTTAGATACACGGATATCTCTGTATTAGAACCAAATCGACATTATTTCTCTGTTTAACCGTCTTCATAAACTTTAAAAAAGGGGGAGGTCCTTAATTCGACTCGCATATATGTTTCTTTATTTGTTCCATCATTAGTCTAGATTGGCTTAAGCGATTTCTGTGAAGTCTTTCTTAAATGCGATATATGGCTCGGCAGTGGTCCAATAATACTTTCATTAAGCTACATCTAGCGTAAGGTGAGGAAAAATTGGAAACAAGATATTTTTTGTTGAGAATTTGAAAAAAAAGGACTCCGGATACCACAAATAGAAATCCTATATATATTTCTATAAAAAAAACATTTATATCTTTTAGCACTGTAAAATACCTTAGTCGAAGGATCTGACTTACATATGGCATCCTTTTCCACCCCTTTCAGAGGGGTGAAAATCGCTTTCACGACTTCACAGCAGTATCTTTAGTCCAATGCTTTGAGACGGGCATGAACTCAGCCTCACTCTTTTGCGACCTCAGCAAATCTTTTAACTGTGTGAATATTCCGTCATGCTATTTGATATATATTCTAAACTGAAACAAATTTTATTTTAATAGGTATTTTCATTCGGCAACACCCGACAGCAAATTTCATTAGTTTCGTAAGAGTCTTATTAAACATATTTCAATAAAATTTTAAAGTTGAATTGATATAAGTATTTAATAACCTACGTAAAGCTCGTTCGCAGACACAGTGTTTAATGTAGTTTAGACATCATGTACGTCTTCGTATTTTTGGATGCTTATTCAAAACCTTAGTAAGAATTTGCTCTAAAATTGTAATAAGACATATTTTATAGAAAAATGCCAGTTTATACGCCTCTGGCGATCACTCTAACGGTGTATGACGGATATGACTCCGTTTCAATAAAGAGTATTCTACTATTTTATTTTAGAAATGTTCCATATTTAAAATAAAAATGTTAAGTCTCACTGAAGTTATTGGGTTTAATAGGTACATATTCACATTCGGTAGCATCCGAATGCAATTCTCCTTTGTTTCATAAAAGTATTATTGAAATACTTCTACAATATTTTAAAGTAAAATTGATATGTCTTTCAATTTATGCTAAGTTCGTAGGGACTTAGAGACATTAGACAGTTTTGATATCTTGTGCATCTTCATATTTTTGTATGCTTCCCCAAAAACTTTAGTAACATTTAATTTAAAACTATAATATATAGTTTATATAAATTGTGATAGTTTACACGCCTCTGGCGATCTCCCAGTGTGACAAATATAACCCAGTTTCAACAGGAAGTATTCTACTATGTTATTTGACATACGTGTCAAATTTGAAACGAACGTTTTATGTCCAACAGAAGTTATCGTGTCTACAAGAAACATACTCTATCGATGCATATTTTTGCTGCGAGAAGATCATACCCAAACATCAAATCATATTTTCATTTTGTATATACGTAGATATATTGTTTTCACTTCTTCCTATTCACAATGTCTAGGGACGTGTTTTAGTGGGGAAGCCAAAGAGAGGGTCGACTTTTTGCTGGAGCGACGAAATCTACTTAACTCCCCGTTTTCGAGGGTGCTGAATAAAAAAAAAAAGAGGGAGAAGTTTTTAACCACACCCACCAATTTAAACGACCAAAAACTTTTCAACGTTTTTCGATGGTGGGATGATTATGCGTATTTAGGAGGGAAATCATTGAAGTTTTTATGAAGCTTTATTGAAAAGGGAAAGCAGCCTGAGGTTTGGTAAAGGGCAGTAACAATTCATAAAGAAAACAACATACATACAAGAGGAAGGTAATTTCCAATTCATGCGGGTCAAGAATGTAATTATATTTGTAAGAGACCTAATTAGCGGTAGTTTAAAAATATTTCCTTGTATTGTTACAAAAATATTCCAGTTACATTACTTATTTATTAAAAAAAACGAAAATTTCCACCCTTGGAAAATAAATTATTCATGATTTTATTCACCTATGTTCGATATCCCGATTAAGAAGTATTCTTACCGTCCTCCCCTGACATAACCCTTCCCTTGTCACCTAGTAAAAACTAAGTTATTTTCTTTAAAGCACGCATGATAAACGCTACTACGGAAAAAAACCCAAGAAAAGGCTGGTTTTTGTCCGTTTGAGGGGTTGGGAAAGGTTGAAAACGTAATCGACTATTTTTTTCGCGTTGAGCGCCTTCGAAAAGGGAGGGTAAAATTAAATGGAAAAAAAGCCAATTTTCCACCCGGTTGTAGCAACGGTTGTAACAATCCAGAGGGGCTGTCACCGCCCTTCACTCTGCCTCTCACTTGAGTGACAGATTTCAGAACATTTGCCACAATAATACTAATCTAAATATACTTTCCTGAGTGCCTCAAGGGTCCATTTTGGGTCCGTTGTTTTTTATTGTATATACGTCAGATATCTTAACTTCTACTGTAAAGTCCAATAATCCTATGCTGATGACACACAATTATTCTTAAATTTCAATGTAAACGATGTTCAGCAGGCATGTGCTACTATTAATGAGTTACATAATATTAAAATTCTTTCGGAGGAACACAACTTGTATTTAGACTCTAATAAATCCAATTTGATATTATTTGGTAATAAAAATAAATTAGATATGGTAAAAAATTCACTAATTATTAATGTTAAAGGGGTTCCCCTGCCTGTTGTTAAAATTGCAAAAAATCTGGGAGTTATATTCGATAGTGATTTTAGATTTAGAGAACATGTGGAAAAACTAATGTAAAAAGCATATTCCTCTTTGAAGTTGCTATACTCTAAGCGTCATATATTAAATTATAATTTCAAAAATATTTTTTGTGAATCATTATTTTTGGCACACTTTAATTATTGTGACTTATATATGGCCACTGCTTAGATCTCAATGATAAGAATCGCATTCAAAAGGTACAAAATTCATGTTTAAGATTAATTTTTGGTTTAAGAAAATTCGAACATAGGTAGGTTTCGTCGCTGCAGCAAATAGTCGACCAAGAACGGCAAAATTTAGCTTCCTGACCTCCACTATTTGTGATCCACTCATTATTACAATTGGCCTCCCTTTGCTGTATAGTAAATCTGATAACACTGCACCATCTGTCATGGTTCTCTATTAAATACATAGCTTCACCAAAGTTCTCACTATTCAGCTCTCTATTGACAATAGCCCAATGTTTTGGAGTGTGTCTACTTTGCCTCTTGTCATCTGGTTTTTTCCTGTTCGACAGTTTTATAATTCCCTCTCCCCGGTTGATGTGGACAAAAATGAGAGGATTTGGAAGAATACGATGCTGAAGAGTCTTTTTGAGCATGTAGTACTAAACTCACAAATGTAAATATAACGAAACTTGTCTAAAAAAAAAATATCAATATCCTTTGATTCAACATTATGCTGTATTTTATGCACATTGGTATATGTCGAAAAATTACTTTCAAAAATTAGTACAAGCCATAAAAGTTAATAAGACGACATTTACAGTTTTTCGTGCGAACAATAAATAATGAAGTAATTTTTAATTGAAGGTCGTTAAAAAGACAAGATTATTAAATCAGTAAAATAAAAGTGATGTTCTCAATTTGAGTACAGCTTAATGACTTTTTTAAATTCTCTTACCAGAAGTCAATAAAATACATAAAATGTTTCATCACGCTACAATCAGTTCTGTTAAATGAAATCGCTTCATTAGCAATTTCGTGATACGAATTGCCGTAGTTAATAACTTCATAAAATCAGGTACAAACCAAATCAAAAGCCCAGAATGCATTATATCGCCATTTTCTGTACGTTTCCTCCATGTGCAAATATTTATTTATTTATTTGTATACCAACTAACAATACGAGACCATTTGTAATAAGGCAAAACACATATTTACATTGAAATGAGTTGAATTGAATAAGTTCGACACAAAATAAATATACAGGGTGTGTTAGAACATGCAGGCAATCTCGAGAGCGTAGATTTTAGGTAAAAATAACACCATATGTTTATGTATTTTTTTCGATGCACCGATTCGGATAAGCGGATTTTCAATAATAACTTTTTGTTGCTTGGCCTCTCCAATCACCTGATTTGAACCTCTTAGATTTTTATCTATGAGGACATCTCAGAAACTTATTTTATTCAATTCTGGTAGGGACCAGAGTGGAACTGCTACACCTAATCCCGTTTCATTGCAAAAAAATACGAAACAATGCTGGGGTATTGTGGAGGGTGCAGTAATCTGCAATTCGTTGGGCCGGGAGTGTATTAGAATACGAGGAGCTCAATGTTCGACCTTGGTATACATTTTAATGAAATTCAAAAACTTGTAATATTCATTTAGCTTTATGTTAGTGACGTACTAATTTTTTCTTGAGAAGAGTACTATGCAATGCAATAAGTATTATTAATAATATAAATGCGTTTTTTTCGAAAACAGTTCACTTTAGCGATTTCAATAAAGAGTACCTTCTTTTCTTCTTATGCTTTAAGGATTCAAATAATTTCAAGGAAAAAAATCTTACAAGTACGTAAAATTAGCGGTAAAACATCTATTATTAAAACAATAAATTTCATCATCCTAAGGGTCTCTATCGAGAACGCAACGTAATAAGTGTATTGTACATTTTTCTAAGAAATTCAGCAGCTAACAGAAAAATAACCAATAATCTCCTTAAATGGAACAAGAATAATTTGTTTAGCTTGCTTTATAACGTTATAAAATATCTTGTATAGTGGAGTATATACAGAATCGGCAAGCGTTTGATTAGGTACGGCAATAAGAGCAAACGAGAGCGAAGCAAGCAATGATATAAATTAAGGGGCGTGTCACACTTTGCTCTGCTAGAATACTGGTAGACGCCTTTATTGTGGGCGGTCGGTTAACTCGTTGAAACTATACAATACATAATCCAGAACTTGCCGATACTGTATACAAAGTTTAGACGAGTTATCTCATGTAGCTCTCCGGATATTTTTAAAATCTGTTTCAACTCTTTAGAAGGCTGTATAGCTTTCTTTGTAACTCTTTAAGTGTATAAGTTTGTAGGACTCTTATTTTTTCTTTACTCTGTTAAAATTCTAATACTAAAACTTGAAACACTCTATATGTAATTAAGAATAAGTCATGCATTTGTTTTTAAATTAAGGAAGAATTTATTGACCACAACAACCGCAAAATTGCAGCACTAAATGAAGATAGTATTTTATGAGTTCTCGGGTTCATAAAATTGTGTCATCAATATGTTTACCAGTTCCGCAATGCAAGCATAAAAAACACTTTCGTACTTATTCATAAGTCCAATATTAACGGACTTTGGGAGTCACGTTTGTATACAATTTCGAGCTTCGTATATTTCTAAGTATTGCAATTTGAATTTTTGGAACATATCGCTTTCAGTATTTAACGGAGGTTGTTGTAATGTGGAAAATTTTAGATGCATCATGCAATCTTTTACCTGTTCATACGTTGATGGCACCAGAATTTATCCGCACAGTTTGTACAGGGTTATTCGCTATATTTAGGCCACCCTTCATTATCGTTATTGTTGGAAATAGAAAAAAAAAAGCTTCGGACGAAAGTTGTAGGGCTGTAACTGAACTCCTTTAATAAGTTAATGGAAGCACAGTGGTGTGCAGAAATTGAGGGGTACAAGAAGCAATAATATATTTTTTAATGGAACACCATGTGTATTGTTGAATGTTTGAATTATTATTTTTTTTATTCCAAAAATATGACATTTAATAGTCCTATCTTTAACCGTTTTCGAGTAAGCATTGAAAATCGTATTTAAGCTATTTATTATACGAAGGAAAATTACAATTATTGAAGTAGTTTATGAAAATGGCAAGTATTCCGTTATTAAATCTGTCAACATTTCATATAATTACAGAATACTTGTCATTTTCACAGACTACTTTAATAATGGGAATTTTCTTTCGTATGAAAAAAGAGCTCAAATACGATTTTCAATGTTTAATAACTCGAAAACGGTTAAATAGTCCTGGGGCATAATGTATTCCGTGGGATTTTTTGTGAAGGGAAGATGTGACTATGTGGAGTCTCTTTATTATATGCTAGATAATGGTGTAGTACTGGGTGTTTACCTTAGAATTGAGCTGTTTGGTTTTTATGGCGTTATACATCCAAGATGGCCGCCATGCGAGACATTTATTTTTTACATCAAGAATAACTCCTTTCAGAGTGCTCACACGCAAAATCTGTTCTACATGAGCCAAAGAACAAATTTAGTTCTTATCAATTTTTTCGTATCTTTTACCATTTAAGAGTTACACGCCAGTTTTACCACATAACACAAATTTATCAGTTTACATTTATTGCCTACAACTAAAGGCAGATCGATCACTCTTTACACGTTTGCTGGTTGTGTCAAGAAGTAGATCCGATATCAATCTAAAGGAAGTCACGAATTTTCTGCTGTTCCCCGATCAATGTTCGCCTTAGATGGTACTCAGTTAATGTGTGGCAATAAATCTAAACTTATGAAAATACTGGAGAAGCAAGTGACGGCTACTGGTGGGGGGAGACACTACTGATAACGTGCATCCACCAGAAAATCAGACATCTTCCACATTAAGTTTTTCAGTAGTAGATGTATCTAATAAACTCACAGTAGTTGTTCTTGATGGTATGGCACTGAAAAAAAAACCTACTCTTAAAACCTGCAGTGATCTTGCAAATGAATTTAACAGAAAACTGAAATATACACGTTATGATGAAACCCACTTAGTCTTCGACACATACAGAGAAAATTCACTAAAATCTTCTATGCGTAAGAAAAGAACTGGCAACACACAACCAATCAATCAATCAATCAAAACAATTTTATTAACAGTTACTTGTACAGTAATGCGCCCGACAGGATCCCGGTCCGGAGCGACCCACGCAACCACGGCATGTAGCGTCGTGGTGAATGCGTGGGTGAGCGGAGCGGGTTCGGTTCGGCTTAAACAATAATTGGGATAGAGTGGTTAGCGCTCCTGTTTAACGATTAAAACTTAAAGCTAACAATTTATTTTGACAATATCAAGGAGTGGAAACAAACTTAAAATTAGGCACATAGTGTTTTGAGTAGCGGCACTCGCGCACTGCGCAGTTTTTCAGTTCTGGTTGCCGGTACGGGGAAAACTCAACGAAAAACCCGTTCGAACTAGTAACGTCCTTCGTCCGATGGTTAGACTGCCTCCGGAAAGGTAGGGTGGAAGGAAAGTTGTGATTTAAAATGTTTGGATTTTCAAGAGGTTATTGTTCGAGAGGGGATTTTGAAAAGGGAGACAAAAAGGACAAAAGAACAAAAATTAACAGAAATAACAAAAAGAAGACGAATAGAGGGAATGGAAAGGGGTTTGACGGTAAAAGGTCGTGAAAAGTAACACACACCAGTCCACTACAAGATCAGTGATACAACGTACATTGGGAACACATCTATCAAGTCATTGTTATCTCATGTCAAGACTAAAGATGAGTTAACAGCTTACTTGTCCGAGAAAGCAATACAATATGCAACTGGAAGAAACAAGTGTTCATTTGTATCTTGGAGGGAAACAGCAAAGTGTTCAATGTGGATTGAAACAGATAAACTGAAAAGCAGTCATGAGGAGGCAGATAGAAAAATAATTTTGCATTCCATGTTCGCCTGTCGTAGCGGTGCTACACAGCTTCATATTTACTCACCTGATACAGATGTCTTCATACTTACTTTATGGTGGTTTAAGTTCCTTGCACTAAACACTGTTTGTAACTGGAGTTGACCAAAATCAAAGTAACCGATTCCCTGAGCTCAAAGAAAACTTTAGCATTATTAGGTCTGCATGCATTATCCGGAAGTGACACCACAGGGACATTGGCAAAGAAAGCGAAAACCTCCTTTTGGAAAGTCTTCAGTAAAGCAGATGATAACTTTCTCGAAGCTGTAAGCAAACTTGGAAGCTTGGAAAATTTTGATACAGATAGACTATTAATAGAAAAGTTCATATGCCAAGTCTATGTTCCTGGCATAAGTATATCAGATATTGGAGAACTGAGGTGGCGGATATTCACAAAGAAAGAAATTCAAGGAGAAAACTTGCCACCAACAAGAGCATCACCGATACTATATGTTGATAGAGTTTGTTATCAAACCATAGAATGATGTCGTGCTGACCAGTCCTACCCTAATCTGCCTTCGGCATTAAACTTCGGCTGGGAACTAAAAAACGACCATTATTCTCCTGTTATGTGTATGCTACCATGTGCTCCAGAGATAGTTCTTCAACTTATTCGGTGCTCTTGTGTTAAGAGAAAATGTGCTCCACCATGTAAATGTCTTTCCCACGATCTGAAGTGCACAGAACTATGCGTGTGTGGAAGAGACGAAGATATGTGTGACAACTGTGATGAGCATACAAGGCATGAAGATTCATCGGATGACTTAGATGGTGATGATCCATTGTTTTAAAGAGAGTAATAATATAGTCATCATTAAATATTGTTTTCTGTCAATACATAATTTATTTTAAGAACCAATTTTATAATATAACTACTACGTCCTACTACAAATTTGTATGTATTAATACTAGTTATTATTAAAGTTTTTGTGAGTAAATAGCAGCAGAATCATTATTTTTCTTCCCTTAATAAATAACCGATAGCTAAATTAGGTTTTAAACCGATAGTGACATGTATAATAAATCATAACTCTTAATTGGTAAAAGATACGAAAAAATTGATAGGAACTAAATTTGTTCTTTGGCTCATGTAGAATAGAAAATTTTATATACAGATTTTGCGTATGAGCACTCTGGAAGGAGTTATTCTTGATGTAATGAATAAATGTCTCGCATGGCGGCCCTTTTGGATGTATAACGCCATAAAAACCAAACAGCGCAATTCTAAACACCCGGTACTAAACCATTATTTAACATATAATAAAGAGATCTCACATAGTCGCACCTTCCCTTCACAAAAAATCCCACGGATTAGGTAAATGCGCATTATGCTCCTCAACTATAAAGATAGGACTATCATATTTTTGAAATCAGAAAAAAAAGAATAATTCAAAAATTCAACAATACACAGGGCGTTCTATTAAGAAAAATATTATTGCTTCTTGTACCCTTTAATTTCTGCACGTCCCTGTGCTTCCATTAACTTATTAAAGAGGTTCAGTTACAGCTCTCGTTCGAAACTTTTTATTCTATTTCCAATAATAACGATAATAAAGGGTGGCCTAAATATAATGAATAACCCTGTACATGATAAATTATATTGTCGTGTTCAATATGACCATAGAATTGGAAGTCATCTCACTTGATTTCTTGGTTTGAACTGAAAGAACTCCTTTATGACATTTGTCTATCAAAAAATCTAGTAGAATTATTTAATTCTTCCCTGACAAGAGGAATCAGGGAGCGTAATGAAGTGAAGAAGAAAAGTGGAAAGAAGTCTACCATCTTGGTTTTTATATCAAACCGGATAAGTACTCTATCTTCGCAGCCACTGGTCCAATTTTTACTTTTTTTTAGTTCGACTAATGTATTTGGACAAGCTGAAACCGATTGCGACGTCAGAATAATTGTTAGATTCGCTCGGTTTTCTCCTCTAACCCCAAAAATCAGCCCCCCCCCCCCCCAGAAAATAAGTGGTCTGACCTACGGACCGGATCAGTGTATCTGGACCTGCTGAAACCGAATTCGAAGTCAGAATTGTCAGATTGGTTCGTCTTTCCCTCCAAAAAACACCTACCCCACAAATAGCCTGTCCTGAGGACAATACCAGCGGCACTGTATCCTTATTTATTTGGTAAGTATACACTGGTCTGGTCCACTATTTTTTGTTTTGGGGGTGTTTTTTGGAGCTTTATCGTTAACACTAGAAATTCTTCAGCTTGTGCTGTACAAGATTCTATAGAACTTTAAAAAAAAATTGAGATACCTTTTGGCATGAACTTTTAAAATTGATTTTTTGGTGCCAATTTTTCTCGTGTATTCATAACCGGTTAGTATGTGAGTAGTAATTACATAATTTAAGACCAGGGATTTAAACAACCTCTGAGTTGGTATCAACTAGTATTGTCTCGAAAATCCGTTGTAATCCACATTTATGACATATTTAATTTTCGTAAATGATGCAAAAGTAATATAAAAACGTAAGTTTTCGAAGATACGATACCTGCTCGAATCTCCGTTGAATCTATTATGTGAAATATTTATGTTGGTGCAGTTGTTTGTTTGGTCTGTGCAACTAAGTTTCTACATGTTTTGGAAAATGTGTTTGTTAAGGACGATTATAGTTTTTCTTCTTATTCATTTTGAGACGTGTCAATAATTTTTGTGATCTATCTTATAACCACAATTCGGAACTATAAACTTAAGGAAATAAAAATATTCGACTTCTTAATCAAGAATTCTGTCATCTATCTTAATAATGTTTGGAAAAATTCTTCAAAAGTTGATATAATTTTTGATAGTACAATAGAGGGAATATTATGCAGATGCATGCTTGCCAGATAGAATGTTTATTAAAAACAATTTACACCTTAAAAAAAATTTATTTCCATAAAAGAATACCTTGACTGACTGACTGATTTACTGACTGACTGACTGACTGTCTCACCGACTAACTGACTCACTGACTCGCTGACTCACTGACTCACTGACTGATCTATCAACGTGCAACTCATGCCGCTGGGTCTAGAAAGTTCAAATTTTGCATAGAGGTTTCTCGAATGACGTAGGCAACCATTAAGAAGGGATTTTTCGAAATTTGACCTCTAAGAGGGTGAAAAGGGGGGTTGAAATTTTAGGTTTTTTCGGAAACGGCTAGATCTAGATGCTTGAAATTTGCCAGAAATATTTGTTGTTAAAATCTATTAGATACGTGTAAGACGAGATTTCGATTTTCACTTTTTGAAAGAGTGAAAACTAGGGTGGTAGATGGTTTAAAGCGCACCTGTATTTTTGAAATCGCGTATATCAGAAACGTGATTATTCGAGCGATGGACTCTCTTGAGGAAATAAGAAGACACGTATTCGACGGTTTCCAAAAAGAGACCCCCAAAAGGGTTAAGCTTTTCGGAAACGGTTAGACCTAGGAGCGTGAAATTTGGCAGAAATACTCTTTAATGGAATCTATTAGACACGAGTAAGACGAAATTTTGATTTTCAATTTTCGAAGGGGTGAAAACGGGGGTGATAGATGGTCTAAAGGGTACCCGCATCACTGAAATTGCGTAAGTCAGAAACGTGATATTCCAGCGAAGGGCCCTTCTGAGGAAATAAGGAGCCACGTATTCGACGGTTTTCAAAAAGAGACCCCGAATGGGTGAACAGAAAGAGGGATATTTTTAAGCATGAAATTTGACACATACCCGCACAATGCGCAGTGGGTTTCCTTGAATGCAATGGATGTGCAGTGGATTTCCCTGAGTACTATGGATGCGCAGTGGGTTTTCCCGAATACTATGGACGCACAGTGGGATTCCTCGAGAACAATGAATGCGCAGTGGATTTCCCCAAGTACCGTGGATGCGCAATGGGTTCCCTCGAGTGTACTTCCCGAGTACTATAGCACTACTCAGTGAGCATATGGTAATTCTTTATAGGCATAAGTTAGTATGTCAATGTTCTTAATTCCAGGCACAAGAAATCTTCCACGCGAACGAAGTCGCTGGCATCAGCTAGTGAACAGTAAAAATCATAATAACGTTCGTTTAATATTTATTTTTTGGTTGTTTCAATTAGGGTATGTCTATCTGCCGCCACGATACTGAAATGGTTTATATATCGGATTCAGACCACCAATTTAGTTCATAATTTGTATTTTGATTAGCGTAACGGATGTAGAGAATCAAAAAAACGTATATAAAGTGGTACAGCATCCACAAAAGTTCTGAAGTAATTGTAAAGGGAAATTGTACACATTTACTACATAACTTTTATTACTCATTACAACAATATTTCTTATGCGTACTTTAAAAAAAATACTCAGAGTTATCATAAATAAAACCAATGAAATTTTATAAACATATTTCAAACTGACATTTTCAGGTGTGGATTGCTAAGTGGGTTAATCCGACGTAATCAAATTTTGAAAATATTTATTAAGTATTATCATAATTTCATTTAGCGAAAAAACCTACTTGTAATAAAAAGTCTTCGGTAATCTTGCCGAAATTTAATGATCACTATAATGGATTTTATAGCCTATATGACTCATGCACGTGTTGAGTATGGACGTATAAAATTTCAGAATTAATTTATCTATTAGGTATCAACTATCCCTGTTATAAGTTCAGTATAATAATATACCGTTTTCCATGTGACAATATTGCAGGTGTGGTAATAATTAAAATATATTAATATTAATAATGCATATCAAAATCCAACAAATTTATAGCGAAATATTTCAATTCTATTCTACTTTAAGTAATTTAATACTCTGTATAAAATCTACATCTAATCCGGCAATGTATAAATGTGTGCATTATTAAATCGGTCAAGTGTGACGCCTTTCGCAGGAGTTCTTTAGGAATAATACTGTTCACCCTATATAAATGAAGAAATAAATTATTGGGACATTTAAAATTAGATATCTCGTACGTTATTTGAGATATCCAAATTATATCATTGATGACCTTAAAAAGTTATAATTTCTTCAAATATTTGTATCTTGTACTTTAGAAAATAGAGAAAAGGGACAGCGTAATTTCACACATATCCTCCACCACGAATCAATGCTTCAAATAAAATTGGTAAAATATAATGAACTTCACTCAAAAAGCTCTTTGTAACGAGATATGCAGAAAAAACTATTTTCCTTTAACATTTGTATAGTTAACTACACATTTGTTACGCGTGTAAAAAATGTCGTCGTCTTTGGCGGTGTGGTAAAGATCTAAGACGTCGACATTTTTTGAGTGCTTAGTAAATCTGAAAACAACTATACAGGGTGTCCCACTTAAAATTACCGGCGTCATTTTCTCGATAACCAAAAGCAATATTTGAATTCTGTAGAAGGTATCCACTAGAATGTATAAATGACTTCAGTTCTGAATAAAGATGGTTATTTTACATATTGAGGTACAGATGGCGTTGCGATGCAAACAAACTGTTCGATCCTAGGAACGATGCAATTAGGTGCATGAGAATAAGAATTTTTTTTTTTAATATGAACAATTTTTGAAAATTCACTGGTTTTCGAAATATTTGAACTTCAATGTAATTTTTCAAGTACCAAAAATCGCATTTTTTTTCATATGTCTACAATTTACAGCGTAAAATCTAGTCGAACATATGATGGATGAAGTAAAAAAATATTTTGAGATTTCTGGTTCCTGTACATGCACTAAATCACATTTTTTTTCATCCCCTTTAATAAGGAAGTGGGGGTGGTAATGGGGGTGGCTAATGCCAAAAATTTTTTTGAGACCTCAGCTTCTCTTGTATATACTAAATACCAATTTTATTGACTCTTACCTGCTTGATTTACCCATTTACCCCAAATTTACCCCAATTTACCCCCCAACCCTTCGACGGAACAAGATGAAAATATAATCTAGTTCTAGATCTCGTTAAAGTACATAGGTGTACCAAATTTCAAGTCAATATCTCAAACGGTTCCAGAGTAAACGTGCGCACAAAAAAAAGTTACAGACAGACAGACCGACAGACAGACCGACAGACAGACAGACAGACAGACAGACAGAAATTTTTTTTTCGCTCAAACTTAAAATTTCGACGTTTCATGACATTTTAAGCCTATTTGGGCAATAAAAATTTTTAAAAATTTTTTTGTCGTTACTATACTTCCACTGGACGTGGAAGTAAAATAGATGAATAAGACTATTATTTTGTTCGTCTGACTATTATTTTGTTGAATTCTGTCAAATTAAACTAAATAATAGTATATTTTATTTTTAACTATTATCGAATTGTAATTATAACCCAGTATTAGTTCGCTGTATTATTGTACTTGGTAGACAAACCAATATTATTGTCGTCTTCTAGAAGTTCTAAAAGAATTACCATAAAATTTGCATGCTTACCACGTAGTCTATTACATAAATTATTCCCAGATGACGCCACATACAAATCACTGACAATAATCAATCATGCATTATCTTATACTCTTATGAATTTATAGAAAATTAATAACATGATTGCAATGTTCAAATTCTCTCAGGGATCATCGATATATTTGGATGGATCTTTTAAATGATCTCTAATCTTTGGTTTGGGTGTTCTGATGTCTCAGTACTGAGATTTTGGCTAACCAAAAAAAAACTTCATCATACAATAAAGTGTAGATCAACCTAAAAATTAGTTGGTGAACAAAAAACAAAGTCGTTGTATTATTTAATTGTAGACCAAATTGAAAATGGTTAGTGAACATAAAAAAATGTTATTGTACTATTTAATTTGTTACAAGAAGATATGATTATTAAACTACTATTTGTTTACGAAAACAAATAAAGTTGTATGACTATTCTTTTCTGATTGATTTAACTATGAAACTAGATAGGCGCGATTTCATATGCTCTTTTTGGTTGAATTTACCTATCATTTTCTTTGAGTGTAGATATTTCAATCACAAGTGACATTATGAAATCCTCGGTTAGTCAAAAAAAATTTCTAGCTAATAGTAAAAATAAGCATAACTTTATAAAATTATGGTGCAAAGAGTTAATAGGTAATGACTTTAACGTTAACAAATGCAGAGAAGACACATTTGGAGACGGAAGACAATCAAGTTATAATAGTTGGTGAAGATATTGACCTTTTGGTTATAATGACTGAACTGGCATGGAATCATCATAAAAAAATGTATTTTTACAAACCTAAGATTAATAAAGTAACTGACAAATATTATGATGAAAATAAAATTGTCTGCAGTTCCACCTGCTGAAGAAGTAATAGAAAAACATTGGGTAAGAGTCTATTTTCAAGTCCAAAAATGGTTAGGTTCTGAGAAAGATCCGTTACAATTCGGGTGGGTTAATACTGAGGATAGCTTAATGTCTGATGTTATGTTATGAGTGGAAGTAATGCTTTTCCTAAAATTTTACTAAGTGATATTTCTTGTAAATGTAAAAATAATCAGTGTAGCTGTGGAAAACTGAATACAGAATCAGAAAGCGTTTGTTTTGGTATTGCACTAGTTTCAACTATTTAACCGACAATAAAGACGTCTACCAGTACTATAACCGAGGTAAACAGTGACACGCCCATCAAGAGAAACATGTACACGATTGCATGCTTCGCTCTCGCTTGCCGCTCTCGCTTGCCGCTCTCGCTTGCTCTTATTGCTATCCCAAAACCAACACTTTCCGATACTGTATATAATGTTCTATTATATGTGTCTATTGTAAAGGAAATAATTGTGCCAATGCTTCTTCTACCTTTGATGAATCGGCTATCGATGGAGAATGCGGGGAAAATAATGACATATGACGGTAATGAAACTAATACTTATAGACATTTCATTTTATTTCGATGAAACTTGGGTGAAAATGAGGAGGGTCAAAGAAAATACATTTTTGAAAAGTGTAGAAATTCACTTTTTTGAAAATAAAATAAAATGAACTCTATCACCTAAAAGTACATAAAATAACGTACAATCGAAAAAAAAGTGACGTACAATGCCTCCTTGATAATTGACGAAGAATTAAAAATTTTATTTCGTCCACCATCTTTGACAGTTCTATTTAACATACAGTGTCCGGGATTGGTGCATTATATTTGGCCATAAATCAGTTTTATTTTTGCCAACTTTGGTGAAATTACTCCTTCTTATAGAAAAGATATACAATTTTGATTTTTTTCGGCTATTCTTGGTGTTTTCTATTTTTTTCCAAGACGGCGGATTGATCAATATACAGTGTGTCCCAGGATAGATGTAACGAGAGGTGTAATGAACCAAAAATTTTGGAATTTTGGAATGGTATTTGGGGATTGAGTCCTGCTTGTTGTAAAAGTAAAGTATACCAAAAATGACTTGATTTGGTGTTCTACAGGGTGTTTTATAAGCAAAGTTGTAAAAATCACCACTAATAAAGTACCTTTATTTTTCAAAATATGAAAAAATTCCACTAAGAAAACTTATTTAGAATGCAATTTTGTACCTCTATACCAAATTTCAGGAATATAAAATTATTTTTTTTAAACTTCCCATTTTTTGCGAATTAAGAGTTGAATTCATATTTAAAGTTGTGTAGGAGCAAATGTTAATCATCTCAAAAAGTAGGCTCTTGGTAAATAAAAAATTGAATATACGAGATGTAAGAAGGTATAATGTTAATCGAACTAATTGTAAAATAAGAAACAATTACTAACAGAAAATTAATGAGGTTTAAAAATTATAACAAGTAATAAATGTCAAAAACATAACAGATTCACAAACAAATTAATTATTGACCAATACAAAACAATGTTTACATTTTTTTTATTATTCGACTTAGCTACCATCCACATCCACACACATTTCGATCCTTCGCCTGAAGTCCTTAAAACTGTTTCGAATATGATCTAACGGAGTTTACGGCATTTGTAATTCTCTGCTTCAATACTGCTGCATCGTTAGGAAGTGGTGGTTCAGCGTAAACCAACTGCTTGAGGCGACCCCATAAAAAGAAATCCAATATTAATAGGTCTGGGGATCTCACCGGCCACTTGATCGGTCCATTCCTGGCAATCCAATTTTCTCCGAAATTTAAGCCACCACCGATTAACCATTTCTATGGAGTGGCCAGGGCCATCCATCATGTTGAAAATGAACTAAAGGCATATCTCTTAAAATATTTAAATGTTCTTCAGAAAATCTTTTAAGAAGCTGTAAATAAGTGTGCTGGTTTCACCTTCCCTCAATGAAATAAGGTCCAATAACTCCGTAACGTGATAAGAAACGGCACACCACACATTCACTTTTTATTTTAATATTGTCTTCTACGATGAATTCTAAAATTTGGATTTTCAGAAGCCCATAACCGACAATTCTGAGATGAAACAACACCATTGGTTGTGAATGTGGATTCATCTGAGAAAATTATGAAATGATGAAAAAATCTCTCTTCCATGATTTTTTCTCCTTCTTCAGACTTGCTAATATTAGTAAGAGCTGATCTCTCTCTAAGTGGCATCCTAGGATTTTCTATAACATAGGCATGAGCTATAATAGCCCCAACATTGTCTTCATCATATGCTTTTATTTTTCTTTTCATGTTAAGAACACTACCAGTAGCCAGAAACTTTTTAATTATTCTCATAGCCTGAGTACGTGACAAAGCAGTGTTTGGAAATTTCAAATTAAATTGGCTTACCACTTCTCTTAGCGAGTTTTCACCGCCAATTCCGTAGCATTGCACAATATAATTTTTTCACGCACTGTGATTACCATTTTCACTTAATTTTTTATGCTTGGTTCGTTAATTTGAAACAGAAATTAAGGATAATATTGACTACGTTTGACAGATATGTCAATAATAAATGATAAATGTGTATCCAGTGCTTTTCTCATAGCCTACTTTTAGCTTCTACATAACTTTAAATATTAATTCACAAAAAATAATTTCTATGCAGTTTTAATTGAATGGTTCAAAATAAAATACTAATTTATTGAAAAAATGGGAAGCTTCAAAAAAATAATGTTATATTCCTGAAATTTGGTATAGAGGTATAAAGTTGCATTCTAAATAACTTTTCTTAGTGGAATTTTTTCATATTTTGAAAAATAAAGGTACTTTATTAGTGGTGATTTTTACAGCTTTGCTTATAAAACACCCTGTAGAACACCAAATCAAGTCATTTTTGGTATACTTTAGTTTTACAACAAGCATTCCAAAATTGCAAAATTTTTGGTCCATTACACCTCTTGTTGCATCTATCCTGGGACACACTGTGTATCGGACGAGGTCTACATTTTTTTAAGAATTTTATTTCAAATAAGCCAGTATTTTTAAAATTCCCATCCGATTACTAGTACAAGATATATTAAGCACATAAGTTGAAAATCCGTGAAAGTGCGTCAAAATGTGCATATAACTTTTGACATACAAGGAATTTTTGGACAGAAACATTTTTTTCGTAATCACGAGGTCATAATACAAAAGAATCAAGAATAAAATTTCAGGTGGAATGTTGTCGCCCGAAAAAAAATCAATTCAACTGTACTAAAACAAGTGATATACTTAAAGTATACCACTCGGTATTAATGAATTATTTATGCAAATACACCAGCATATTACATATTAATAGTATCCGTTACCCAAAAAATCACATTATTTCAATTACTCACATTAAAAACCTTAAGTACAATGTTATTTGCACAATAGTTTCCAGCAACGCATTTTTAACTCTCAATTTCATGAATGAGAAACTACAAATTAAGTACAAACATGAAATATCTAATGTTTACAAAAACATTATTTCACATGCTTGAGCACACCGGAAATATGGTCGTTTCTTTTGAAACCGAAAGTAAGTTATTATACGGCATTTAGTGTAATAAAGTGGGAATTATATGGGTCACCT
This sequence comes from Rutpela maculata, assembly GCA_936432065.2. Taxonomy (NCBI): domain Eukaryota; kingdom Metazoa; phylum Arthropoda; class Insecta; order Coleoptera; family Cerambycidae; genus Rutpela; species Rutpela maculata. Next base: position 29,930,356 of record OW386286.2, on the reverse strand, counting down.
TTTTTTAATGTTTTATATTTACTACCTAAAACAGTCCAAATGGTGTACCAGACACGCTTGAGCCGACAACCGACGTCTAATAAAATAATAAAATTCAAATGGGGCTAAAACTGTTTTGCGGAGAGAACACAAAAGTTTTTTTAGCAGAGAGATGTTGTAAATATTTACGGTATAGTTATTGGGAAATTATACCACTCAAGGTAGCTAAAAGGTTTTAGTTGTAGTTTTACTCTAGTTTCTCTCTACAGCCGTTATTTTATTGCTGGGAATGTTTTTACTTTCTTTAATTGTCTTTTGGAGTAATTTAACTAAAGCATTATTTACAAAGCGAGTTGGCATACATCAGATATTTAACAAAATAGTTTAAATTCCGTTCCGCTATGGATATTTTCCATTATATAGTGTGTTACACATTGCACTGGTCTGGCAAAAGCACCTCACAGTTTTAAAATCGTCATCTGTATTATGAGCTTTTGTTGTTAATAATTTCAACTGACTAGGGATCATTTTTGACAATTTCATAAAATATTTGAGAAAAATCGTTAATTTAATTAATAACTAAGCCTATTAAGGCTGAGCTATGCGGTGCAGGCTTCCGTTTCGGTATTAGAAATAATACTTGCGGAAATGGCGAAAATGCATTACGTATATGGTCTCGCAGATGGTAATACAACAAAGGCTCGGTAAACTTTTCGGATTATTATTTCTACCATTTTTGAGAATATCCCCTCAAAAATTCAGCGAGTTCAGAGAATTTCCGAAACAAAGTCTAAATGCATTGGACTACGAATAAAGAATAGAAATCCCCTTCGAACGAGGTGCTACACGACCCCATTCCTAATTTAAAATTTTTAGGGGGGGGTAGTCATAATTCAGAGATGGTGAACGTGTGTTTATTTTCAAGCTAAAAAATGACAATTTCAAACTAAAAATCGAAATATTTCAGAATTTTTCATAAAAGTTTACAGTTACCTTTAAAATGAATTTATTCCATACATGTGGGTGAACTGTGGACCTCGCTGTACGTATCGGCTTTTAAGAGCATACCACAAATATTCACTGCTGCCTTCTGCCTTCGCAAGTATTGTTTGAAGTTTAATGACAATTTTTTGTACTTTTATAATGTATTCACCAATGAATCTCCCAACTGTGAAAAAGGCTGTAAAAGAACAATAGATTGATGGTAAAATCTATCCTATAAACATTAGTGTATTTAATTTCTTGAATCTAACACATCTAATATTTGACATGCGTTTACTCCATTAAAATAAAGCGAAATAATTAATTTAGCAAGGTATTTCTTAAGTAGCAAAAAATGTTTAATTTGTACAAATCAATTAGCTATGAGCCGATAAAAAAGGCAATTCCTTTGTTTCAACAAAATGTTTTCTAGACCTTGAAAATTTTGCAATATTAATTAATATCAATATATCACAATTTGCTGCTCTGTATATACCGGGTAATAAGTCTATGATTTTCAGACTGTTATAAATATAAAGATTTAGTAATATACATTTTTTTTTAATTAAAATACAAATTATTGCAACTAAGATTCTTATCTAAAATTTTTCAAAAAAGCGTTCTTTGGGGATATAGAGATAATCATCATTATCGCTTACATTTACTACTGAACATAGGCCTCTTCTAATTTCTTCCATAGATTTATGTTTTGAGCGATGCTTATCCATTTTCGTGTTATACTTTTTATGGAGTAAAAATAAAGCTAAAAATTAAATTAAAAAGGGGAGTTTTCTTGCTGGCATTTGATACAAGGAAGTATGACTATAGTTTTGGACTTCGGGTGAGATCGTATCGTATTCTTTTAAACAATTGAAATGGCAAAAAATCGTTTTTTCTCAGTTTTTTTGCAAATATCTCGGGTCATATTGATCGTATTGGAAAAATTAAAAATGGAGATTGTTGGCAATAAGATTTTGACTAGATACAAGACCTATTGAATATATACTTAAGTTGTCAACAATTAGGACAATTTCGTTGGCAAATCTAAAATGGATTGGTTATTTTTCATACGATTAAAATGCCATTCTTGCTCTTTCGATATTAACATCTTACGGCCGTCCCGCTCATGAATTGCCTTGCGAAAATTCATAGTTAAAATTCCGTTCTTTAAAAAAATTCTTAAACTGTTCATCCAATACCTCAGATTATTTTTTTTTTACAAAAAAGTGCATTTTATCAAAACGCAAAAAATTTAATTTTGAGATAATAGAAGAAAATTATTATTATCACTATTATAAAGTACGTCCAAAAACCTGCAACTGAAATAAGTCTTAGTGTGACCAAATGGTAGTTTTTTGGTGTAGCTCGGATTTTTTTTATAAAATCTCATTTCTTCAAAACAGACTTCATATTTTTTATAATTTCAGCTTATGTAAAATATGAAATTTCTGCGGTTTTTATTTTTTGCAAAAAAAGACACGACTGCAGTTGAGATTTGGACTTTTGTACTTTTATTTGTAATTTATTTACGAATATTTTGATTTTTTTTTGAGCTGATTCAATAAACAAAACCCGAGAGATAAAAAGAAACGAGACAAAAAAGGCGTTTTTCAAAATTAATACAGTTTAAACAAAAACGCTTTCCTTCCAGGTAAGACAAAACTTTACTGTAACTTGCTAATAACATAGAGATTGCATTTCCATAAAAAAGTCTCCCCAAGCAATCGTTGAAATCGTATTTTTGATGCTTGGTTTTATTCGACTAATAAGAAAAGAAGTGTAGTAGTACTTAGTAATGCATTGGTAAGAAAATAAATGTTTCAAATTTTACGGTTATTTTAAAACACATTTGAATTATGCAAAAAATACTGATATTTATATCTAATGCTTTTGGTAAAATATGACAATGCAAAATTGACGACTACGCCTCATTTGTTTTGCTCTAGACGCAGTAGGTGGAATAATTAATTATATTTTTTTGTCATTGCACGTTTCTTTATTTTTATTAAATTGTCACAGTACAATTGTAATAAGTATTAGAATGTAATTTGATACAAAAAACAAATAATTTCAAAACCAAGTGACTGCACTGTTAGTTTTGTACCTAAATTTAGTTTAACTTCAAGAAGTTTCGTCACTACATTATTAGACAGGGTACAACAAAATCTATTTGTGCCCGTTTTGTGCTACTAATACATTTTTTTTATTCCGCATATAAGCATATTAGCCCAGGGTCGATCCAGGTCGATGCTCAACAAATTAGAGACAAGCTGAAATTTGGTATGGCGCTTTGTTTTGAAGTGCTATATATACCCTGAAACCCCAGCGGTGAGCCGTTGAGCCCGTCCCCCCAAAACAACCCTCCAAAGGGGGTAAAATTGTCTTTTTTTTACTTTTTTCTTTATAACTCATAAATGAAGCATTGTAGCAAAAAATTCCAAGAGGCCAAAGTTGAAGAGCAGGAAATTTCCTATCAAGTAAATATACTTTGGGGAATTGTGAGTTAGCAGTGGCGGAGAAATGAATTTTTAAATTTGGGGTATTTTTTTAATTATTCCGAAAAAGTGCTGAATAATTTTTTTTTGCTAGGTTACCTCAATTTTAATCAAATATATAATAATACAGTGTAGCACTATAGGGCTCTAAATTTTTTAGGGTAATCTGTGGTGGGTATAATAATAAAGATTAAATAAACCAAAACGTTTTAATTTTAAAATAGGATTTAAAAAAAAACAAACAACTTATCTAAAGATATCATCTATGTCCAAATTTGCCCGGTTTAGACAAGTAATTCCATTGCATTGACTACATGCCATAGTGCATTTCAGGCCCATTCGTTTGCATGTGCATACTTTTTTGCATCCTCCTGATGAGCAACTACAAAAAATTTTTTGTAGAACCCATGTAGGGGCAATGCTTTGGTCGGAATGAATTGGCTGCAACTCTTGGTTTTTTAGACTCCAACCCCAATCTTGCGGTGGTAAATGGTTATTTAACCACGCTTGTACCTAAAAGTTGAAAATAATATGACTTAAAGTTTTAGTTGCATGATAAACCTGACTTTGACTTGCCTGGTGGAAAACTCTAAATCCGTGATACTTTGCGCTGTTTGAGGTAGGTGGTAATGTGGCCAAGTTAAAATCAGTACTAAGGCTTCGTTTACGAACGTACTGTTGATAAAGAATGTATCTAGCACTATCCAAATTTGTATTTGTTGAGTTTTTAACATATGCTGCTATAAAAAATTGCGTTGTGACTGCTTCTAATTCCTCCTTTGTAGCCTGAGAATTATAAAATTCTTTTAGCAGGTTATATAACTTTTTTTTCTTGGTCATATTTACTAAATTAATCTTCCCTCTATTGAATAATGCAGACGTTGTATCACAACCGGACATAGCGTGCAAACTTAGAATAACATCTTTTAGGTCTCCCAATTTTTGTTGTAAAGCTGGTATGTCGGTTGTTTTATTCGGCTTTGATGATTTTCCCGGACGAACCATAAACAATCTTTTTTGGCAATAATGGATTAATAACACCATGATGTCTGTATCATCGCTAACTACTGCTACCACATCTTCAGAAGAATTCTCACCAATTGCTATTGCTGTCATTACAATGAGAGTATCGGCATCACCATCTGAGTATTTTACGTTAATTCCATTTTCAAACAACATTTTTCAAAGTGTCAGGTATACTATCCTGACCTCCATTTTCAAATTCCGAATTTGATGGATATGTATTCATTTTAAAAACTTGCGTTCTTATATCCTCTCGTATTATTTTTGCTGCAGCTGTTATTATTCTAATTCGTTCTGATTGTTCATCTTGCTATCTAGAATTGTACCACTGATCACTCAATATTTTTTCGGCGTACTCTTTAAATGTCAATATTAAATATTTTCCTACTTGAATTGTCTTTACTCTATCTTCATAGCTGGCAATTAACATATCTTTTAAATAGGTTTTACTCCACATACAATCTTTGCTTTCAATTGGTAGATAGCCTTCCATTTGTTGATGCAAATCAGTCAACGAAAATTGACAAATTTCCATATTGTCATTTATATAAGCACATAATGTGGAAAATGCTGCATCGCATAGCTTTTCAGATGGCCTTCCAGGTTGGTTATTTTTTGATATTCTAAAAAAATTGTCGTGACATAATTTATGATAACGTCCTTCAACAGCAACTAAATCAAAAGATGAATTTATTCTAGTAAATACTTGACGTGCAAATTCGTTGTTCTGGACGCCACACTGGTTTTCAATATTGTCTTTAATTTGTAATGTTGTTACCACTCTAAATATCCTGTTACTTTTTTTGTTAGCAGATTTATGACACTCTTCAGTACAAAACAGGCATTGTGTTTTAAAATCAAAGTTTTCAAGTACGGTAGACGATTGCAAAGAAGTACCATATTGCGCCGTAGAGTTAGTATTACTATTTTGACCTTCCACACTATCCACCTTTTTTTTTATTAAATAAGTCTTGCGGCACTTTTCATGTATTCTAACAGTCACTATATTGTCAATTTTTCTCCACAGCTCATCACCAAGATATTTACTTTTTTCAATTAGTGTTTTTTTACCTCTAGAAACAATAACTGCGTCAGAGGTAGACAAAGACGAATCACATATCGCACACACAAACACCATTCTGGTTGTTTAGTTTAAAGATAAACAAGCATACACAATTACCTGCTTTTTGAAACAAGTACTGAGTGTCAGGCTATGCGCACTACTACTATTTTACAAAATCATTGTTTTTAGTTTCCATTACGTCGCTGTATCGCTACTTGTACTTGAATCATACGACGGCTGCGCAAATCTGCATCTTGCCCGACAATCACTACCTCCGAGTATATAGGGGAAAATAGATCAATTTTACAACAATGCGTATATTTGTTCTCAAGGCATATGGGCAAGGGACGCAAGAGGCGTAGTAAACACCTACAAAACACAATAGAATACGAAAGTAAACAATACGCAAATTATAGTAAACGCCATATTAAAGAGCATTCCCTACCGAACACATTATTTAGTACCAGCCAAGAGAATCGGAGATTAATAATTTCTTGTTTACAGTTGTGGGCCGAACAAACAAACAGCCATTTAGTGATATCTATTTTCCTCTATATCCTCGAAGGTCACTACCCCATAAAACCTCTTTTGTGCGTCACTGTATAATATTTTTCAACACTATTGATTTATCTGGTGATTATTACATACTTTAATAATTAATCCTAACTATAAAACATTAAAATGTTGAAAAAAAAAATATTAAAAATTCATTTCTCCGCCACTGCTAACTCACAATTTCTCAAAGTATACTTACTTGATAGGAAATTTCCTGCTCGTCAACTTTGGCCTCTTGGAATTTTTTGCTACAATGCTTCGTTTATGAGTTATAAAGAAAAAAGTAAAAAAAAGACAATTTTACCCCCTTTGGAGGGTTGTTTTGGGAGGACGGGCTCAACGGCTCACCGCTGGGGTTTCAGGGTATATTTAGCACTTCAGAACAAAGCGCCATAGCAATTTTCAGCTTGTCTCTAATTTGTTGAGCATCACTCATATAACATGGGGGATCGACCCTGGGCTATATAGTCTAAACGACCTAATAGTTTTACTATCCTAACTGCTTTATATAATAATTTGCGATCTTAGGTCAGTGAGTGATAATCAAGGCTCGGGAGATTTATCTCTGTGACGGTTAAATCAGGGTTGGCTCTAGATCAGCGCGGAACGATTTGTATGCAAGTATGACACAATATATCTTACCTTGTACTTTTTTTAGATAATTTTATAATATCCAAAAGTTAATATGGTCATGAACTTTACGATATTATAAAATTCGCTAAAAAAAGTACAAGGTAAGATATATCGTGTCGTACTTGCATAGAAATCTTTCCGAACTAACCTAGAGCCAACCCTGGTTTTTGACGTCACAGAGATAAATCTAACGAGCCTTGCTGATAATCCGAAGTAAATTTAGAATAAAAGCAAAGACCAGTAGCCACTGCACTTATAGTCCCTCGAGGTAAATCAGAAAAAGGCAAAAAGCCCAAAAGTTCTGCGACACCTCCCCCCCCGTTTCCGAGGGCGGGAACACGATAGTGACAATATTTTCCGACCAATCCTCCAACCACTAAACTGCAAAAACCACCTCCGTTTCCGATTTGCCGGTATATTTGAGGAGCATAATGCGCATTTACCTACTCCGTGGGGTTTTTTGTTAATGGCAGGTGCGACTATGTGGAATCTCTTTATTGTATGCTAGATAATGGTGTAGTATCGGGTGTTCACCTTAGAACTTCTCTGCTTGGTTTTTATGGCGTTATACATCCACGATGGTCGCCATGCGAGACATTTATTCTTTACATCAAGAATAACTCCTTCCAGAGTGCTCATATGCAAAATCTGCATATGATATTTCTGTTCTACATTAGCCAAAGAACAAATTTAGTTCTTATTAATTTTTTCGTATCTTTTACCAATTAAGAGTTATGATTCATTATACATGTCACTATCGGTTTAAAACATAATTTAGCCATCGGTTATTTATTAAAGGAAGAAAAATTATGATTCTGGTGCTATTTACTCACAAAAATTTTAATAATAACTAGTATTAATACATTCAATTTGTAGTAGAACGTAGTAGTTGTATTACAAAATTAGATCTTAAAATAAATTATGTATTGACAGAAAACAATATTTAATGATACTGTATTATTATTCTCTTCAAAACAATGTATCATCACCATCTAAGTCATCCGATTAATCTTCATGCCTTGTATGCTCATCACAGTTGTCACACATATCTTCGTCTCCTCCACGCACACATAGTTCTGTGCACTTCAGATCGTGGGAAAGACATTTACATGGTGGAGCACCAAATACGTTGAAAAACTGTCTCTGGAGCACATGGTAGCATACACATAACATGAGCATAATGGTCGTTTTTTAGTTCCCAGCCGAAGTTTAAAGGCGAAGGCAGATTAGGGTAGAGCAGGTCAGCACGGCACCAAGTTTTCTCCTTGAGCTTCTTTCTTTGTGAACATCCACCATCTCAGTTCTCCAATATCTGATATATTTGTGCCAGGAACATAGACTTGACATATGAACTTTTCTATTAATAGTCTATCTGTATCAAGAAAGTTTTCCAAGCTTCCAAGTTTGCTTACAGCTTCAAGAATGTCATCATCTGCTTTACTGAAGACTTTCCAAAAGGAGGTTTTTGCTTTCTTTGCCAAAGTCCCTGTGGTGTCACTTCCGGATAATGCATGCAGACCTAATAATGCTGGAGTTTTCTTTGAGCCCAGGGAATCGGTTACTTTGCTGAGATTGATCATTTTGGCCAACTAGAGTTACAAACATAGTGTTCAGTGGAAGGAACTTATACCACCATAAAGTAAGTATGAAGACATCTGTATCAGGTGAGTAAATATGAAGCTGTGTAGCACCGCAACGACAGGCGAACATGGAATGCAAAATTATTTTTGTATCTGCCTCCTCATGATTGCTTTTCAGTTCATCTGTTTCAATCCCCATTAAACACTTTGCTGTTTCCCTCCAAGATACAAATAAACAGTTGTTTCTTCCAGTTGCGTATTGTATTGCTATCTCGGACAAGGTAAGATGTTAACTCATCTTTAGTCTTGACATAAGATAACAATGACTTCATGTGTTCCCAATGTACGTTGTATCACTGATATTGTAGCGGACTGGTTGTGTGTTGCCAGTTCTTTTCTTACGCATAGAAGATTCTAGTGAATTTTCTCTGTATGTGTCGAAGACTAAGTTTCATCATAACGATAGTATATGTATGTCTCTTGCATGGGCATCTCCATGATCTGTGCAGTAACTCAATATTTCATTATTAGAGCATTGGACAGTTAACTTAAGACGCTCGCCACTTTGGTCTGTTGCTATGCAATACAGTCTCTCTTTGCTTTGCTATCCTTCATCACAAAAAAAACAGTTTTTTTTTGTTATATGCGGGTGTTTTAAATCGTAATGTGTATGTTGCTTTGTCACTGCTGGTACTCGCTTCTAAATCATCCGTAGGCTCACAACGCTTTCCTTTTTCGAAGAGTTTTTTACTTCTATCCATGTTTGTCGTATGAGTCAGTTTTTTTGTAACATTCCTTATGCCATTTTGCATTGCATTGTAGCTGTTGTACACTTAAATTCCCGATTCGACTACTAATAAGCGTATACTCTGGATCCAACCATTCTTCTCTTTGTTTAAAACACTCTAGAAGTTTTTCAACCTTCAATGGATTAACAAGAGATAATTTACTTTTACTTTGACCCAAAATACACAGTTTATAATCTGTTGAAAGTCGGATAGGCTAGGCAATAAATGTATACTAATAAATTTGTGTTATGGTAAAACTGGCGTGTAACTCTTAAATGGTAAAAGATACGAAAAGCTAAATTTGTTCTTTGGCTCATGTAGAACAGAAAATATTATATGCAGATTTCGCGAGTGAGCACTCTGGAAGGAGTTATTCTTGATATAAAGAATAAATGACTCGCATGGCGTCCATCTTGGATGTATAACGCCATAAAAACCAAACAGCGCAATTCTAAGGTACCCGGTACTACACCATTATCTAGCATATAATAAAGAGATTCCACATAGTGGCACCTTCCCTTCACAAAAAAATCCCACGGAATGCATTATGCCCCAAGACGAGTACTAGACATTTTTTATCGGAAAATTTTATTAATGAAAGTTGTTCAGAATTGTCCAAAATATTGTCACCATCGTGTTCCACGCCCTCTAAAACAGGGAGGTCCATGTCTTGCGGTCCGGTCGCAGAATTTTTGAGGTAAAAGGCTTACCTCAAGAGTCTATTACCGGACCTTCCACTTATTAGTTTCCATTCTCCTCCACCAAACCAAATATTGGAATATTAAGCATTTTATAGATTCAAATAAAGACGTAATAAGAATGTCTTGGTTTTATTATTTTTGTATCGTTTTATCAATAACCTCTGACGTTTTTATATAATTTAGCAAAATCTATTAAAAATTCTGAGAAAAAAATTCCTCCCCATGTCGCTCGACAGCATGAATTCTGGAAAGTGCACCGAAATTCGACTTTTTTCAAAACTGACTTGAAAACAAAATCAGGTTCATTTTGGAAATTATTTTTGCTGTTTTGCTGTCAATCAATACCTTGAGAATCGGATACTTTCCCAGAGGGTTCAGTTTCCTCCGTCAATTTACGAATACTGAGTTTGAGATGTGAAAAACGCTAATAATGTGATTTTACTTCCACATCCAGTGGAAGTATAGTAACGACAAAAAAAAATTTTGAAAATTTTTATTGTTCAAATAGGCTTAGAATGTCATGAAACGTTGGGATTTTAAGTTTGAGCGAAAAAAATTTCTGTCTCTCTGTCGGTCTGTAACTTTTTTTGTGCGCACGTTTACTCTGGAACCGTTTCAGATATTGACTTGAAATTTGGTACACATATGTACTTTAACGGGATCTGGAACTAGATTATATTTTCATCTTATTCTGTCGAAGGGTTGGGGCGTAAAATGAGGTAAATGGGGGTAAACAGGTAAATTAAGCAGGTAAGAGTCCATAAAATTGGTATTTAGTGTAAACAAGACAAGCTAAGTTTTCAAAAAAAATTTTGGGCATTAGCCATCCCCATTACCACCCCTACCCTATTATTAAAGGGGATGAAAAAAAAATTTGTGACTTAGTGTGTGTACAAGAACCAAAAGCCTCAAAATATATTTTTTTATTTCATCCACCCCCACTACCAACCCTCTACCACCACCCCCGATTTCAAATATTATGTTGTTAAAGTTACCTCGAGTAGTATGGATGCGCAGTGGCTTTCCTCGACTACTATGGATGCGCAGTAGGTTTCCCCGAGTATTATGGATGCGCAGTGGCTTTCCTCGACTACCATGGATGCGCAGTAGGTTTCCCCGAGTAATATGGATGCGCAGTGGCTTTCCTCGAGTATTTTGGATGAGCAGTGACTTTTTTCGAATATTATGGATCATAGTAGTTAGGTTACCTCAAGTAGTATGGATGCGCAGTGGGTTACTTTAAGTAGAATGGATGCGCAGTGGCTTTTCTCGACTACAATGGATGCGTAGTAGGTTACCACGAGTGGTATGGTTTCGCAGTGGCTTTTCTCGAGTGCTATAGATGCGCAGTAGGTTACCTCAAGTGATATGGATGCGCAGTGAGTTTCCTCGAACAAAATTCTTGAAGTAGAGGCTTTACTTCTATCGTGAAGTTTACGGCACACAACGAATTTTTATATCTTTGTCATGGCATTTTCTGTGTATTACTTCCACATTCAGTTGAAGTATATTAACGCAAAAAAATTTTTTGGAAATTTTCATTGTTTAAATAAACTTAGAATATCATGAAACGTCAATATTTTAAGTCTGAGCAATATAAATGTGACTGTCGCGTCGGTCTGTCTGTTAGTCTTGTTTCTTTTTGGTGCTCACGATTACTCTGGAACCGTTTAAGATATTCACTTAAAATATGGCACACATATGTATTTTAACGAGATCTGGAACTAGATTTTATTTTGATCTTATTCCGTTGCAGAGTTGAAGGATAAATTGGGGTAAATGGAGGTAAATAGGTAAATAAAGCAAGTAAGAGTCCATAAAATTGGTATTTAGTAAATATAAGAGGAGCTAAGATTTCAAAAATAAAATTGGCATTAGCCACCCCCATTACCACCCCCACCCTATTATTAAAGGTGGTGAAGAAATAGTGTGATTTAGTGTGTGTACGAGAGCCAAAGTCATCAAGAATTTTCTTCACTTCGTTCACCCCCACCACCACCCTACCCCCATTACCGATGTGGCATATAATTTTATGGGTTTCAAATATTATACTATTAAAGTTCCGTAAACAATTATTTCCACATAGTGGAGTGCAAATATAGTATTTTGTTGTAAGATACTTGGATATGGAAGTAGTGATTCCTTGGGCAGCGGTATTTTAACTCGTGCAAGGTAGGATTCACTTGCGCTTTGGTCTGTCATCCCAAACATCCCAAAACGAAATTAAATACCTTACCAAAAGACTTAGGATGGAGTAATTTTGCAGACAGGTAGTTCTTACCTGAAAGGACTGCGTATCTTGGCAACGGGGATAGATCCCTAAAGGGAGAGCTACTACTCCCAATTCTTTATTTATGGAAAATTGTTAAAGATTCAAAATTCATATTTTGCTAAAAATATGGCCTATACTGAAGTATTCAATTATTACTAAGGACCGAAGAAGAATTTATTTCCTGCACTAACAGTCAAGCTACTATCTATCACTAAGAAATACGTCCCCAGAGGCCATCCTATAGCATCATGTTTTCTCGAGTTCTCTATTTTTTTTACCACAATTTAATGTGGCCATGATACCATCAGGCGTACTATGCAGCAAACGTTGGTCAACTAAAATAATGCATGGATCATAAAATGCCACGATAGTGGAGTCAATAAAGGCTGAAAATATGCATTATTTCGGAATAATTCCGGGAAGCTTCGATTTTCCTAAAACCTTTTGATTTCACTTTTACATAGCTTAAAATAAAAAGATATAAACGTGAGGAAATTGTTTATTAATTATTAATTAATTATTAATTATTTAAACAAAAAGAAACTTTTTTTAACAAAATTATTATAAGTTGAAAAATATTAAAGCAATTTAATTCAAATTGACATATAGGTTTTTGGAGGTCGCTAAAACAGATTATGATGTCAAAAAATGGCTGATTCAATATGGCAGACTTCCGTCAAACAATAAGATAATTCAAAACACTATTCTATTAAAAACACAATAACTCGAAAACAGTTAAAGATAGGACTATCATATATCATATTTTTGAAATAAAAAAAAGAGTAATTCAAAAATTTAACAATACGCAGGGCGTTCCATTAAAAAATATATTATTGCTTCTTGTACGCCTCTCCAATAATAACGATAATAAGAGGTGGCCTAATTAACCCTGTACATCTTCAAAAATAAATTTTTGAAATTTTCTTCACTTAGCGGATCTTTCTATACATTACTTCAAGAGCAAAATGTGAAAGACCTAAGTTTTTATCTTTAAATTTTTATAAATGGTAGAACTTTTACCTATTTCATCGCAAATCTCTTTATCTTCCGACTTCATATATGTAGTATTCCCACATACATTCATCTTTATATTTGAAAATGTAATAATCCAATAGCTACATGTTTCTCCTTTCATTTAAGCTTTTGTGAGATCAACTTCATTAATTAATTCAAAAGTTACAACAAATTTAGAGTAGTGCGCCCGAGGCCGCGCGCGCTTCGCGCGCCGTAATTAAGTGTCTCCTTGTTCCATTTTCATGCGTTAAACAAAAAAATCTGGAGCCTACATTTTTGATCGTACAAAAAAACTTCATGTACATTTTTTAAATGAAATTTCCCATACTTTTGAATGGCACAATTACTTTTTGAAGGAAAAAAATATTTTAAGATATATTTGACAAAGACTGATTTGTTTAATAATAAATTACGTTCAAGGACTATTGTTGGTAACTTTTGGTACGTTGTTCCTGACATGTTCAGAGATGTATTCTGAAAAGTTACCACTTCCCGGAATTTTTCCGAAGGAAAAATCTCTACTGACTCCACTACGAAAAAAGCTATGAATAAGAAGATAGGCTGGTACAGATCCGTATAGGCTATACAGTTTTTTATAGAAAGTTTAGAAAATGACATTGAGCACACAACATAATCTGTAATATATAATATTTATACATTAGACAACCAATGCTGCTTACAGTACAAGTACATTTCTGAACTTTAACTTTCCAAATGCAAAATTATCTCACAAAAAATCAGCTTTAATTAATAATAATTTTTTCTTATTCTGCAATAGTTTACTCCGAAATCTACCTAAAACCGATATCTGCTTATCAATTAAATTAGTCACAAATGCATATTTTTGAAATCAGAAAAAATATGGAAGGAAAATACGAAAATATAAGATTTCGTACAATAAAAGAGTATACCTACATAAAACGTTTTTATTAAATAATTTTTCATACGATTTTGATATTTAAAGATTTTTCGTATTTTAATAATAAAATACCTACACTATACAGATGGAACATATACGTTGATCATATCTAACTAACGGTAAAATACAAAAGTTTCTCACCTTTTTATGTTCATGTTCGGCTGAAAGGATCGTTAGAATTAACATTTCTTATCAGTCTAAGTGCGAAATACATAAATTTTACCTTCAATATGCCAACAGCCAACATATCTTTAGACTTTCGTCAAATAAGAATAATAACTGCAGATAAGTTAAACAATTATCACTCCAAAAATCTAAAAACGTACAAAAGTTTGCCAGGCTCTGACAGCGGTACATCTGGTTCTCAGGAAGGCTCGTATAATTTTTATACGTTCCTAGAAAAACATTAGGACACGCTTCTTTTGTCGTAATTTTAAGCTTATAATGGGCAAGATTGAAAGTCAAAACATGTGTATTGATCACTGTAAAGCACATAAAAACACCGTAAATTTTTTTCATGTTTGTTTGATTTTGTGTAGGTAGTACAATATTCTATGGCCGTTAAATTCATTCATTGTCGCTTTGCTGTAGTTCAACGATTCTCTGTTGCTGTTGCCTTTTTATTAATCTCTTTTAATTATTCTGCCTAAGAATTTATTTTATTAACCTAAAAAAATGGTAAGTCCTGTTAAATCATAGATAGATAGAAATTTATTGACTACATTATATAAAATTGTTACATTTGTATCAAGTCATAGTTGCTGCTATTACCTTAAGTAATGCATTCATTAATTTTCAGTAAAAAAAAATGCCTATTTACAGACTAGAAATAGAATATTCAGATCTAACATTGAATATGGACGAAAACAATTAAAATTATTATTAAAAAGTGTACCAAAGTTAAAATAAAACACATTTCTAATAAGAAGTACAGAAATTTAACTATATTTAAAACAGAATATAAAAAAGAGATACATGTAAAAAGTGTGAACATATTCCATAAAGAAACAGCTATCAAATGTAATTAGTTTTCCATAGAGAAACTCATATATTCATCTACCAAAACAGCATTTTAAGAGATGACTTTTTATGCTCGGTTATAGATATAGTCCAGTTTTTTCACATTTTCGGGTATTTTATTGTATAGTTTAAAGTCTAGTGAATTTCTTGCGGATTTTGTAAGACGATATCTAGGTGCTCTTGATTCATTTTATAATTTTGTCTCATAAGGTGATAGTCTAAGTGTGAACAGAAGGAACCTTTATTTTTATGAATTTCAATTTTTGTAAAGTAAATCTTTTATAACCATGAGTGGAATTTTCCCAGGTTACAATCCCGCATGTATTCTGTGATTGGATTAAAGCATGATATGCAGATAGCAATTTTCTGACATTTATATACTTTTTCATTTGACGTAATAGAAAAATGTAACTAGAGATTTTACTACTTAACTATACAATGTGAGCATCCCACTTAAAATTATCATCTAGTAAAATTCCAAGTAGCTGAACACTGTGGCCTTTGATCAATGCGTTGTTGGTCGAGAAAATCAATTATTAGGTTTTATATCTATTTAATTTTAATATGTTATTATTATACCAGTGTTTTGCAGAATGTTTAGTTTCATATATAGATGCTTGTAGAGCCATTAAATTGTCATTTTTATTTATTAAAGTTGCATCATCCCCATGCATAACAGTTTTGTTTGGAAAAAGATAGAAAAAAAAGATTGTTAATAAAAATAATAAATAATAGAGGGCCCAATACAGAGCCCTGGGGGTACCCCAAGTTTTATTATCCTAAATTCCATATTAATCTCATTACATATGTTTTAAGCAAAACATAATTACAAGAGGACACGCATTTTTAATAATCGTTGCCCAAGAAATATCGAATAAAAATTTGTTTGTGTGTATTTAGGTATGTGTAGATCTGTGTAGCTCGTTTCTTGTAAACACGATACGTTCTGGTAGACTTGAAATTTTTAGTAATTTTATACAATAATATGGTAGAATATTCTCTATTGAAGTCATACAGGGTCGTTGCCAGAGATGTATAAACTGTAAGTGTTTATGTAAACTGTGTTTTATAATAACACAACACAAATATTTTTTAACACACAGTTTTTAAGTTATAGCTGTTTTATTTCCTTCAACATATTATCACAATCGGTTCAATTAAACGCCTGTAGATCGCTTAGAGATGTTGATTTATACAGATTTTTAATGAAAAAAAAAGTAATAACTATGACACATTGGTAAAATAGCTTTTGAAGCATTACAAAGTAATGAGAACCACAATATCGCTCAAAATACACTTCTTGCAATCACATATAGTCTTTTCCACTCGAATCTTGGATGAAAAGTGAAAGATTTCATCAATATATGGTTGTCTGTAACAATATGATGAAAAATTACTGCTGATTCTTTCAGAGAAAAACTGACGGAAATAGATACAAAAGAAAACGATAAGGTAATAAATATTTTTAATCTTTTATCAAAAAATTAAATATTTTTCGTCAACTATATACTTAATAATAATAATAGTGCCTATTAAAATAGGATATATTGAGATCTCTCAGTATAGGCATACAGAGAAGCCCCTTCTTCCATCAAACCTATGAGTTTACACTAAGAAAAAA
Source organism: Rutpela maculata (assembly GCA_936432065.2). Lineage (NCBI taxonomy): Eukaryota > Metazoa > Arthropoda > Insecta > Coleoptera > Cerambycidae > Rutpela > Rutpela maculata. Next base: position 29,913,712 of record OW386286.2, on the reverse strand, counting down.
AAAGAAAACATATACGATACTTCGAATGATTACAATGTAAATAACAACATAGTTTAACACGCAAGAATTGGCTTAAATATTGTTGTTTATTACAAGATTATTTTCAAGTAGCATTCTTTTTAACACACGTTTGAGAATAATATTTTTTTTATTTATAAAATCTAAAATGCAAATTACCCAGTGGTGCGATGGCCAGGTATGGTTAAAATTCCTTACGACGAATATTTATATTATCTACATACGAATATTTATATTATGTACATCCGATCTAAATTTTAATTTGCGATGTAAATAAATGGGTTTCTTGACTATGAGTAGCTTATGGAAGAGAGTGCCATAGTGTAGAAGCCGCCTTTTTTCCATTGGTAGCCAATTCAATTCTGATAGTTTTTGTGACACTGGGTGCCTTCTCCGTAAATTACAAATAAGTCTGACACAATAGTTTTGGACCTTCTGTAGTCGCTGATATTTACGTTTGGTTAAACATGGTCCGTAAACGCCGTCACAATATGTCAAGTGTGAGAGAACTAAATATTGTTACGTAATTATACCCCTTTTGTAAACACCCTGTGTCGTGGATCCGGAAATTATAACACTAATTTGTTAACTTGCGTACTAATTACAACAAATAATTATTTTACTAATATTACCCTGAGTACTATAATTCTATATTTCAGTCACTTTATCACTTTCTTTACTCCTTCATCTGTTCTCACCAACTGAACTGTTTTCTGAACTATACTACTTTGCTAACTGAACTGTACTGTCCACACTGGGCTTCTCCATAGCTTTATATACTCAAAGATGAGAGCCCCAGAATATTCTCCACTAATCTGTAATTTTCTAGTTTATGACACCGCGCACCATCTTTGGAATGATTGCCAAACTAACTAACTAACTTAGCTCTCTGTTACTTATACATATAACTTAGAGGGAATTCCCACAGATGTCTCTGGTGGGGAAGAAACATGTAACAATATAGAAACATTCTTAGTTGTAGCTTAGTTTTAATTATTTCCAGATAATGTCAACATGGTTAACAAAACTCGTATCTAGTGATAGTGTCAGAGTGTAGTGTTTAAGAATATTAATGATTGAGGAGACTATTTGAAAGGTAGAATAAGACCATACCTTTCAACCCCCCCCCCCCCCCTCAAGATCAAAGTAGAAAGAAATATTTTCTAAGCTATATTAGATGAGAAAAGTGATAAAAGCAATGAATTTTTAAATACTGATCATATGTGGTGTCTCTACTATATGATGAGTTGTTTTTCCATCATATACTAAAAACTGTTTTGAAGTTGAAGTTAAAGTGAAGTTAAAATGTGCTTATTTTGAATACAATTATCTTTGCAAGTGAAGAAACGATAAGGTATTATTGTTCTTTATATAGAGATAAAATAATCATAATATTCCACATAAAAGCGATTTGCATGATTACTGTCTTAAAAATAATGGCTTTGAGGGCAAAATAATTATCTCTTCTAAACTACCTATACCCATAAATTAACTATTAATGAGTTAATTAATAGTAATAAAATGACATTATACTGATTAATTATTTCTTATTTACCGGTGGGACAATAAAAATTTGCATATAAACTTTTATTTTAATAGTTGGATTTCTGACAAAATAATTATGAGCAACTTTTTGAAACACCTGCTACAATAAAATAATTATAATCTTTTTATTGTTTCTACTAAATATTTGCATTAATTCGATGTAGTTTCTTAAGAGATAATATGTTTAGTTAATATTAACTTTTCAAAACAACCTGTTATTTATTCAGTTCGTTTTCGCTAGCGTTGCTACCCGATATCGCCTACAGAAATTTTATATTTAACGTTGCTTTTACTTGTATCTAATGTACAATTAGTTTTGATCTGCAAAAAATTATACAAAAAATTTCTACACTTTTCACTTTCTTGTTTGGAAAAAACCTTGATTCATTTTTCCAAATATATGCCACTATTGTGGGAGTAAACCTTCGAGTGTGTATTTATAGACTTCGCTAAGGCCTTTGACACTGTCATTCTATATAAGAATAAGCTAATGATTAAGCTATTTAAGTGAGAGGAAGAAATGTGTAAAAATAAAAGATAATCTGAGTAAACATCAAGTTATTGATTGTGGTGTACCACCAGGTGCAGTATTGGGGCCTATTCTATTTAGTATATACATTGACGATTTATTCTCTATCCAAAGTAGTAGCAAAATAATTAGTTTTGCATATGATATTCTTTAAAGATAATAATTGGATGGAAATTAAAAAGAATGCAGAAGAAGGCCTAGAGCATATTAAGGATTGATTTTATCACAATTTTTTGTCAATAAATTTTAAAAAACATTTTATTTATCGTTCTTAAGTAATAATTCGACAGTACCAATGTTATTACAATCTAAAATAATATTAATATTTTACCAATGAATAAAATGAAATATCTTGGCATTATATTGCATAGTCGTTTAAGGTGGAATTTCGATGCTGAATGCTTCCTAAAAAAGTTACGACTCGAAACGTCTTTTTTCACACGATGTATGCAAAAGTCCAAACAAGCACAATACTGTCATGTTTTTTCACACAGTCCTATCGAAAATAGAACAGAGGCCTTTTATTTGTATTTTTTTGAAGTAGGCTAGCCTATTCGGGTTCATAGCAACCGACTTAGTTAACGACTAAACATCAGTTTTGAAGTCTTCAAACCACATTACATTTAAAGAAGTTTATTAAAAATTGTTGACGTGTCTACTTATGAAATTGTTTATTTTCCTTGCAGTCGTAGAAAAAATATTGTAAACAACACGTTTGGAAACATCTTTTCACACTCATTCGACTTGTAAAACTCGCCTTCGGCTCGTTCCACCAAACTGTCTCACTCTTTTGAAAAGATTCGTTTTCGAAACTTGTTTAATTCTATTAAATGTGTGAAAAGATGTTTTCAAACGTGTTGTTAACAATATTTTTTACGACTGCAAAGAAAACAAATAATTTCACAGATATGATTTATTTGACGAAACACTAAACATGTAAAATTGGAGTAGTTAAATTAGTCGATTGTATGAACCTAAATAGGCTAGCCTACTTCAAAAAATACAAATAAAAGATGGCAGTTCTGTTTCGACAGGAGTATGTGTTTTTTGGATTTTTGCACACATCGTGTGAAAAAAGATAGTTCGAGTCAGCTACTGTGCGTTATTTGTCATTTAGTAATCATATCGAGGCGATAGTGCGTGAGGAATACGAATACTATTGCTTTGTAGCACGGAACTTGAATATGCTGCTACTGTATGATATCCTCTTTACAATGTACACATCAATAATCTCGAAAGTGTTCAGCATGGACTTCTGTTTAAAATGAATGGTGTGTACGCATCTACATGCCTACCAGAAATTGAACAACTTGAGAAACAATTAACGGTAAGTCTCTTACGAAGGCGGGAGTACCACTCACAAGTATTTTTAACTAAAAATATTGATAAAATCGATTACGATGTATCTCAATTAAACTTTTTTGTATCCAGAATATCCTCCCGTGAAAACGTATCTTGCTATCTGACCACAGCGTGTAGAAATATACTTCAGTATTTGCTTATACATATGCACAATGGTGCCATAAGTCGGTTAGATATATTTTCCTGCAGTTTTAGTAACATAAGGGCCATGCATAAATGATTATGTCTTTCTCTCTCTAATTGGTTATATTATTATGATTTATATTTTTCTCAGTTTCTGTTTTCGTGCTTTCTCTTGATATTTTAATTATTGTATTATTGTTCCCTCCTGTTCTGTTATTAGTGTGGTTTCTTAGCGAAAAGATCGTGACCTGGTGGATTAAAGCTCCAAATTTTGCACACTTCTTATATACCCTCAGTACTAGCAATTCAGGGGGAGGTGCCCGAGTGTCCGCCGTCTGGAAACACGACGCCATCTTTGTTTTCTTTGGACCGTACCTGTAAATTTTCGACTTTTATTTGATTTTTACTAAGTATCTCCCCAAATTGGTTTGTAGCAAAAATTATTTAATGTAAATTGGATTTGCTACAGTTTGAGACCAGAGCCGTTTTTGTAACTTTAATATTTTGCGAGATACAAGCATCCAAAGTTTTGGACTTTTTTCAGGTTATTATGAAAATCTATATTTATGTCGGTTTTGCTAAATGTCTCCAATGCTGTCAGTTTTACAGCAAACATTCTTTTATTAATGTTTAAGCAGAATAAATGGGCTACAATGTGAGTACAGAAAGACGACGATACAATCACAATTTGCTGAGATAATGTATTTGACCATGTTACAAACATTTCAATAAAAAAATTACAGATTAACTATTAAGAAAATAATCATAAAAATTATATTTATAATGTTGTTGTTTACTTTTCACAGTGGCCTTTGCAATGACAAAGAGCTGTGCAGGCAAGTGCAGCCTTGTTACAAACGCAATTCTTAGAGCACAGGGGTTCAGCCTTACATCCGCACTTGATTAATTCCCTACAGCTTTTGCTTATTTCCGGTATAGACATCCAAATTGGGTGCCATGTCTCTTCGTTTCTTTTTCATCCAAAGTTAGCTGATAAATGCAGCGATTAGTGTGTTGAATGAGGGCATCCTGTGTGGGCGATAGACTTTGCATCATCTTTACTTTTTTTCTTGTGTGAAGAGGTCCTCTCTGAGCTATCGATGCTGTCAAGTTCCGTTTTGCAGAATGCATGTGAATCGTTCTATAAGTTCAAATGCCTTTGCTTTAGCATCCACTGACTGAAATCGATGTTTTGCAAAGAGGATAAATTCTTCAGTGCCTGGAGGGTATGCTTTCCATATCTTCCATGCAGACTTTTTCCCCTTACCAAAAAAATTGTGATGTAGTGTCTGAACCCGTGAAAGCATGGAAAAAGGGCAATACTTGCGACATATTTTCTCCGAGCTCTTGGCAGATGGCGTTGATGTGATAATATCGAAAGTGTTTACAATCCAAAGTTGAATATTAGGCTAAAGTTTTTAGCTCGAAAAAGATGCCTACTAGTACCACAATAACATCTGTGTCGACTGTACTTATGAGGATGTTAGTTGCACCCTTTTGTAAGCATCCAATATATGAAGACACATTCTGGTATCAGCTTCTTCGTGGTCAGTTTCGGACATCGGTGCACTGCTATTTTTTGAAATAACAGATTTGCCATAGGTGATGTATATTTCTTTACCTTCTTGTACGTCATAAGCTGCGACTGCATCACTTAATAGGGTAAACAGTTCTGTTTTGTTCTATGAACTCTTCAGGAATATAACAAAGTTTTTGGGGAGCGTGGTTTCCTTTGTGACTTTTCTCCTTTTTCCCTTCCCTTTCTTCGCACGTGTAGTTTCCTTCATACTGTCTGGCTTATATATGTTCCATATGACATCTATTCTTAGGCAATCCTGAAGTTGTCTCTTGATCCATGGTAAGAAGACCATTTCACTATATAGTCTAAAGTTGTAGCAAATTTAGTCTAAATTAAAATTGATTCGAATAGTGTTGCTGCAAATGCAATTGATTTTCGTAATAACCTGAGAAAAGTCCAAAACTTTGGAAGCTTGTATCTCGCAAAATATTAAAGTTACAAAAGCGGCTCTGGTCTCAAATTGTAGCAAAGGACCCCGCACTAATCTTATGGAAATTGGGTTTCGGTCAAATTTGCTCATATTACAGGATTTAATAGATCTTAACATCCTGATCAAAAGTCACCATGGGCACAAAGCTCTGAATGCTTTAGTTTAAGAGCTAGGTCCGTTTAAATGTCAGAAATCTGTTATTTTTAGGAACCTATAGTTATATGATATATATTGTTAAATTACCAATTGTTGTGTGAGCATGTGTGTGTGTGTGCATTATGATTTTTTATATATAATTATGTATATAAATCGCAATATATTACATAAACATGTTACGATTTCGTCGTTATCCGATGCTTCATCAACTTATAGTTCCTCGGGATTCTCATTAAGTGAGTACCATTTTCACTTAATTTTAATATATATTTATATATTAATATATATAATATATATGATATGTATAATATGTATAATATATATATGAAGTGATGGTGAGAGGTACACGCTCATGTGGTCAGATGCTACTATACGTCGGACATAATGTCTCTGGCGTATAGCGACTTGCCTAGCAAGTTGGCAAAAGCGGCGACCTCTAGCCATAGTGGGTTATACTCACTGTTAATGAAATAGGATTTGAAGGAAACAACTACTCAGCGGGCAAATACCCCGACCTGCATTGAATTATACCTTCAAATCGTGATCGGTAGCCAACGATAGTCAGCCTATTTTTTTGCGTTACTCTAAATATTAAGACGGTCTTTAAACATTCAGACAGAACATCTACGTCTGTTTTTTATAATATTTAAAGATGTTATATATGTTGAGCTCTTTGTAATGCGAAGCCTTGTTAGGTGGTAAAAATTGATATAATTTCATTAACTCTGATAGTGATACGACAGTTTTAAAAACTTAAAACTTTCGTTTGAAACTTTTTTCTTAAAATGAGATCCTTAAAAAATATTCCGGCGTTGCGGGACTTTTGGCCAATCCTATATATATATTATACATATTATATATATTATATATAAATATATATTATATATTGGTTTTAATGAGAATCCCGAGGAACTATAAGTTGACGAAGCATCGGATAATGACGAAACCGTAACATGTTTATGTAATATATTACGATTTATATATATGGATTTGGATTTGGGGGTTGTTTACTATCTGTGGTGTGTTTATGTTATATAAAAATCATAATGCACACACACACACACACACACACACACACACACACACACACACACACACGCTCACACAACAATTGGTATTTTAACAATTTATATCATATAACTATAGGTTCCTAAAAATAACAGATTTCTGACATTTAAACGGACCTAGCTCTTAAACTAAAGCATTCAGAGCTTTGTGCCCATGGTGACTTTTGATCAGGATGTCAAGATCTATTAAATCCTGTAATATGAGCAAATTTGACCGAAACCCAATTTCCATAAGATTAGTGCGGGGTCCTTTAGTTTAAATTAAATTCATTTTGCTATAAACCCAGAAGTTTGGGAGATATTTACTAAAAGACAAATAATAGTCGAAAATTTACAGTTACAGTCCAACGAAAACAAAGATAGCATCGTATTTCAAGATGGCGGACACTGAAATCGGGCACCCCCCTAAATTGATAGTACTGAGGGTATAAAAGAACTCTGTAAAATTTGGTGCTTTAATCCAGCAGGTCACGATTCTGCCTAGTATTTACTCTAAGCCACCACACACTATATTAGGCATTTCATCTGTACAAGAGTGCATTTTAAATAAATAAACAAGAAAAAAAATTAGTAATGGATATTTTAGTTTCTGTTATTTAGTATATTTAGCAATAAGTTATCGTTATCATTAGTCCATTCTTCTCCCCATAAGTTCAAAAACATTCTATCATTACTTCAGATAAATGTCAGACCTGACTACCCAGGAAAAAGGCGCCGTTAATACATACATTGACGCCATACGTAAAATTTAATTTTCTGTAGAAATTGGGTCTGTATTATACTGGTACGTTGTAAAGATTATGAAAACCCCAATAGTCACTCCCTAAGCATTGGTAATAAATAGCAACTTAATCTAATTTTAATGGTTTTGGTAATATATTAATTAGTACTAATTTAAAAACCTTAGACTACATAACATTCACGTTGAATATAATATAATACTTTCATAGAGAATATTTTATTATTTCTATCTCTCTCCAAATAAGGCAGTAGAAATTTCTAGAATCTTTGCATTAAGTTTTCTTTTATACAGACCGTCTTGCCATAGAAAAAATATTATCTAAAACTACCGCATAGATTTAAAAATTAAACATTGATATTTGAATAATAAATTATATTAACGTATTTCTTAATTATCATAATGTTATTAACTAAAATTAAAATTTTTAATTACTGTGTTAATTAGTTAAAAACTGAAACAGAGTCTGCAACCTTTTGTTTAAGTCAGTCATTGTTTGCAAACCTACTTTTATTTAATAAAAAATGAGGCGATATTAGCATAAAATTTACAGTGGCATTGTATTTTTAACTAATTTTGTATATGTTATTAATTATAACATTCGGTTTACAGGTAATAAATACTAGTACGACATACTATATATAGCCATTACATTGAATGTTTATGTATTTGAATTATTTATGCATGTAAATAATTTGAATAAATATAGCATATTTTGAAATTTTATAATGTCAAAAATATTAAGTAATATCAATGGAAATTTAAAATTTAAAATAGATACATCATATACACCAATGAAACGTGTTTTTGAATAGGTTTAAACTTTCCCACATTACTAATCGATTTAGATATACTGCCTTTATTTTTATGACCAGATTATTAGTTTGGCTTTTGCAGTACCTTGATATTGACAGAAATGCATAAATATAGTGGGATTTATTAATAGGAAAAAAATATAGAAAAGGTACCGAATGTGTTTAAATTATACTATCTACCTATATATTTAAACACAAGGTGTTTTTCTTAGACTGGACTGATTTTCAAGATTCTGTCTTTACATTAAAACTCCCTATCGACAGATTTTCCACCACTATTTTATTTTAATTATTACTTTCGTAAATAAAAAAAAACACTAATTCAAATAAATCAATGAGTAGGTCCACATTTTATATGTTCTGTACTTATAATGAGATAACGATAGTTATTTTTGTAACAAGTACCTAAAATCATATTTTCTGGGGCGAATCGTAGCCGTTCGGAATCGGAATAGTCGTTGAGTTCCAAAAAACTGATTTTAGGTACGTGTTACAAACAACATTTTTTTGTTAAAGGTCCCTAAAACATATTTAAATTTTTGATCAGAGCAAATATTTCTTGAAAATAGTGAGCTTCGAATTTTAGTCATCATGCGACCATAGGAACCAGATTGTTTAATATAAACAAAAAAAATTGATGCGTTCTTTTTATACGGTATAAAATGCATAATCCACAAATTATATATGAAAAAGCGAAGGGAATTGTGTTAGATTTACCTCCAGTGAAATCTCGTCAAATTTATGAAAAGGAATATGAAGCATTCATTCGATGGAAAGAAATGAACAACATTGTAATTGTAGACGAAGATGCAATGTTGAACTATTTACATGAAAAGGTAAGTGCCGCTATCTTTGCATTCAATATTAACAACATATGTAAATTATTGTTGTGAGTATTTTCGTGTTTCCCTATTACAGTCGCAAGAAGTACAACCATCTACTCTCTGGTCAAAATATTCAATGATAAAAGTTGTTTCGTATGTCAAGGAAAATATAAAAAAAAAAAAAATTCGTCAGTCATAGCTTTTTTGAAGCGAAATTCGGTAGGCTACGAGCCCACAAAGTCAATACTTTTGACGAGCCAAGAAATTAATATATTTTTGAGAAATGCAGACGATGATAAATATTTATTAATTAAAGTAAGTTTAAAATCATACATTAATGACATGCATCAGTTTCATATTTAATTTCGCAGGATGCTCTTCTCATTGGCATGTGTGGTGCATGCAGGTGCGAAGAGCTACATTCACTAAAAATAGAAGTTATTATTGTCCAAAAAGATACACAATGTCTTCTTATAACAATTCCCGATACGAAGACCAACATTAAGAGACTGTTTCTCGTGGTAGCTGAAGGTGAAGCTGTTAATCCCATGGAAGTGCACCATAAATATGTTCGACTAAGACCAGCGAATGTTAAACACGATTATTTTTTATTTCCTATCGTAATGGAAATGTAATGCTGAATTTCTTAAACTACCGAACCCGACAGGGTATACAGGGCATTACTTCCAGCGAAGTTCTGCATCTCTTGCGGCAGATGCCGAATTCTAAATAATTACTAATTCCAGGTCGTCTTCAGTGGCAGAGTCATATATAGAAAAATCAATTGAGAAGAAAAAAAGTTTGTTAATTGTTGTATGAACCATTTTGCATTATTTACTCAAATGATCCTCAAAAGTTGCCATGGCACCTTTTTGGGATTGAGTCCGGAAAAGACTCATTTTACGAAATCAAATGAGTCCGCAAAATAGCTATTTTGACCAAATACAAAAAAATATATTATGGTTTTATATTGTTTTAGGAAAAGATGATTTTTGATATTTACTATTTAGTAACTAATGCTTAGCTTACTAATTCCCTGTTGTTGTGCCAAATGATGTTTACCTTTCGTGAAATATTAAATAATCTTGAAAGTAAAGATTTGAGTTATTCAAAAGAATTGAATTCAAAAAGATTTAAATTGAAATAATATCTACCTTCTTTAATAAAATGTATCTGGGCGCCAGTACCTTTTGGTATACTTATTGGTGGAGCTTGAGTCAATTGTGTATTGTCTGAAACCAGCTGCTCTAATACCAGGAGCAGTTTCAAACTAGATATGTGGGGTTTAAATCAATAAAGAGATGTTGAAGGTTTTGAAAGATAATAATATATTACTGTAAATATGAAGAAATTCTACAAAATGAAATAAATACCTTAAGACTCATGATCAAAACTTTTGTTTTTTTTTATTCTTTAAATGCCTTATTTATATTAACGTCCTGGCGAAGTTTAGCTAATGCTACTCTACCACTTAACCAGGACGGCGAGATAAGTTACGGTCACCCATTATTTAAAGTTATCTGTGCTCGAGTTTTTTGTTTCGGAGAAAATTGTTCATATAATTTAAATTAATCTTCAGGGAAGTCAATTAATTTTTCAATTATAATAATGTTTTGTCTCTCGTATCATTCACATTCAGAATAAATATAAAATGACCCACTATTATTTCAAAATTCTTGATGTGGTACATGTAGACAGTGCTTCTTATGGGCAATCGTAAATTTTAGACTTTGCTGAAAGCAATCAAAACTAGAGAATGCTGAGAAATATATCCTAGAGAAAAGGTTTTCTTAAGTTGTGTAATTATGCAAATAATTTGGTTTATGGCATTTTCCAGTCGATTACATTCCTCGTTTACCGAAAGCACATATCAAGTTTTTGCAAATATGTTAACAGTTTTTATCACATCCAGATTGGTCAACATGGTTGACGAGACTTACGGCGAATATGGTATTAGTGTTCAAGTATTTGGTATTTTTGGAAACTACATCATCGGTGTTACGCTAAGAGTTTCAAACTCAACTCTAGAATAGTTTTATAAAAGTCTGATTTATTTAGCCTAAAACTAGTTCCGTTCTTAAACGCTTTTTATGAATTTTTTTTCTTAAAAATCTTTATTATATTCAAATAGCAACACACATATCTGTGAAAATATTTTAGAATGGCCTAGATACTTTTAAAACTTTTAAAAGAAATTTAAATTCACTTATTTGATGCATACCAAAAATTCATGTGATATTTTTACTTTTTCTAGATGTACTATTTTATTATAATTAACGAAACAATCCGACATTAACAATTAATTATTGTTAAAGTACAAAACGTGTTTAAACAAAAAGAGACTTAGGCAATAAGGTTAGTGACCGTGTCTCGTAATTTCGGCTTTTTATATTCATATATCATATTCCTATAAAAATATTAGTATATGTCCCATAATCAAAAATAATGCTAACAAGTTTTAAGAGATCATATTCACATAAATCACTACCATAAATCTCAAAGAAAATATATTATTTACAAACTGTCCAGGTGGCTGTACGCGGACCTAAATTATTATTAACGGCAATTTGATCACATTTATCTTCATTTCTGTAAGTAAAAACTCAACCATGGGTGACCTTATTTTACTACAATAAAAAATAAAATTTGTTTGTGTTAAACTGAGGTACTTCTGACATTTTGGGGTGTACTTATATTTCGGGTGTCCATAATTTTCAAAATAAGACTAAAAACAGAAAGAAGTAAACATACGATAAATTGACGATTTTTCAATATTTGATACTTTCCCACCACTCCTGATTTTCGGCTTATTTGATTTTTTAGAACCACTTGCATTTTTGCATCTAGACTGTACTGAATACACTCAAATCAATCTAATGGGCCAAGATGACAAAAGAAAAATTAATAGTAAGTTTTTTCGAATGTCCAATTAATACTCATTGATTACGCAAAATTTCCGAAATCACTGATTTTTAAATAAAATAATATACCGGGTGTAACAGGATCATGGTACACCCCCCTATTCTCCTTTAGTTTTGAAGATGATTGAAATTTGAGACCTGCTGTATACATAATAAATGGCAGTTTTTGACATACAAGTCATTTTTTTTCACTTCCGGTTTCGCCGGACGTGGCACTAACTTTCGATTTTTAAATGGAACATCCTGTATACTATTGCATTTTTGAATTCTGCATACTTTTCTGAATCCAAGGATACCAAATAAGTAACATTTCAAACACCAATATTTTTTATAATATATTATTTGGTTTCCCATTTAAGTGTGCCATGATGAGGTTCCGATTTATTCTAAATGAGCCGTGTCATTACACTAGAAAAATCTAAATCCCGTCAAAAATACTAAATTACTTGATTCATGAACAAATAAAGTTCATCAATATGGTTTTTAGGGCAAAACTCAATTTTTTCAAATGGAACCATATTGGTACCGCGATACCATTTATTGGTACTATTAATAAGGAATTTATTCATATGTCGTATTAAAATGTGCGATAAATACAAGCAAAATTACAGCTAAAAGAAAATAAGAAAATACAATTTTGTTCTAATTAAATGTTAAGAAGTAACTAACTAAGGTGGCTTGGAAAACAATGAAATATTTAGCTTGTTAAACATTTCTTGTTTACCGATGTTTTAATTGTGTCTTTAAATATTGTTTAAAATTCTTGTTAATAGTGTTCAAAATGCCACAAATTTATACAAGAGATGAAAAAATGTACATGTTAATTATTTATGGGGAATGTAGAAAAGATGCCGTAGCGGCATGATCCTGTTATACCCGGTATTTAAAAGGCAATATTTTTTAAGCATATATTAGTTTTCAATATCCATTGAAATCCTTTCTAATCAAAAAAAGGTTGTATTAATCCAAAATACACACGTTCCTTTTTTTTTCATCGAGGAGGGGAAACCCACATGACTTCCCACCGCTGGTATGGGTCAAACTTACTCCCAGGGCTCGTCTGTAAAGTACTCCGAAAGAACTGCAGCCTCTTGGGCTTATTGTACTCTCCCTGCTTTAATTTACTCTGCCCCTTTGCCACTGACAAGATGATACAGATCTGAAAATTGGCGAGTTTTGATAGTTTCCGGATCTGATTGTGTTTGCCCGTAGATACTATATCTTCTGCGGTTCAGCGCCTCGCAATCGTATATAATATGCTCGACAGTTTCTGGTACCTTGCCACATAGTCTGCAGTTAAGTTCACTAGCAAACTTTCCGATTATGTACGGATGCTTTTTAGCAGGAAAGCGTACTGTAAGAAGACCTGTTATAGTTCTTAACTGCATCCTGTTCTTCGTGAGCAGTTCTACAGTTTGCGTTGGGCATGGTTCGTTAATCAGCGTTTTGCCCTGATAATTCTCCTGGAATATCTCTCCAGAGATGGTTTTGTTTAATGCTGACCCAATCGTTGATCATGTTGTAGAACTTTCCAAAATCGTCCTAAGTTGAAGACAGAATCAAAATTCGACTTAGGCAAAAAATTTCATTTAAGGACATTTTTAAGAGTCTGCAGAGGCACAGATCAGTCCATAAGGACCGTTATGAGTTCTATAAGGAGTCAGAAATGACCAGGTGAAAATTCGGAGAAACACCGAATTTTCACTTAGAAAAATATGTTTTGGTTCAGGATATGAGAGCAAAAGTATATAATGACAAAGATTTATGAATAATATACTAATAATATACTTACCACAAATTGGACTTAGAAAAATAATGTTTTAAAAAAGTGTGTCGAAATTTGGCTTGAAAATTAATTTATCAAAATTACGCCGAAATTTCACTTGCAGATAATTTTTCAAAACTGCGTCGAAATTTGGCCTGAAAATTGATTTTTCAAAAATACGCCAAAGTTGGAGATTAATTTTTCAAAAGTACCTCAAAGCCAGTTTAAAAAGTACCACGAAAATATAGTTTAAAAAATATTGAAATATTTTTCATTTTTATTCCTCCACCAAAGACATTGACCTTTGAGGTACGGTCATTGAATGCCCCGTTATAAAGTATGAGCATAAAATTTTAGCGATTCATTGCATCTAAAAGGCAAAATAGACGATTTTGACAAAGCCGGCGTAGTGCCGATAAGCAAAAATTGATAAAAATCAATGCACATGCACAAGGCCGGTTTCTCGCATAGAAAGAGTTTGGATTAACTCAGCGGCTCACAATTTGGTCGAGCGCGTTGAGTGGTCACGACAAAGCGATGGTGGGAGAGCCAATACCGGGGCTTTCCAAATAACAAAGTTATAGAGGAAAACGCCTTGTGCATAAAAAACCAAAAATTCTATTTTGCCTAAAAGTCGCTCGAAGGTGAGTTGCTGTCATATCGATAATATTGAACTGCATAGGGGCAAGTAAGTTGTGGACTGATTGAGCGCCATTAAATACAGTTATAAGTCCTCACGAATATGTTTGAGTACGTGAACCGCCACGATACAAGAACTTTAAAGCTAAGTAGTCTCTAGCGAAACTAAATTCATTTAGTAAAACTTTTTTAAATTAAAATCAGTCAGTCGTAATTATGAAATTACAAATAGTCTAATAGTCTCAGACTTCTCTAAAAAGCTCGCATTTTGATTCTGAGAAGGTATGCATGAATCTTTTCTGCCTAATCGATTGTTAGCGTAAGCGCTCTCGCTTGTATTGTCTGAAAGCCATTGCCTTGATTGGGGAAGGCACGATTCTTTTCTTGAGAATTTTGTGTAACCATTTCTGTTAAATCAACGGAATCTTTGAACTATTGCATCTTAATTGATCTTGAGGCCTGTTGACGGTCTATAATCCCTGGAACTTTCGTATCGAAAACCGGATGTGTCAAGTTAACTCACATTAACACTTGACTTTCTGGTTGCCTTACGGAGGTTCGATAGGGATTCTTTTATGCGTTTTTTGAGAAATCCCTAAGGTGTAGAGTCCATTATTAACAGATAAAAACGTGGATACTACGTACAAAATTAATCCCTCCGAAGAGAAATTCTTCGGTTGGGATTTTTTTATGTGAAAATCTAGAATTTCAAAAGGTACCTAAACCCCTAACGAGAGAACTCATGTCCAGAGAGAACGTCGTTACCGATTTGTGGTAGTGCAGCCTTGGTCCATTATTCGGCTATCGAAGTGCATCTTATCTCCAACCCGCCTGGGAGGTAGAAGAACGAGGTAGCACGCGACTGGCGCCCCCTGAGAAATAAATTGGTGTCGCGTCATTTTGACGCCCGGTAGTGCGTTCTTCTACAATCACTCTTCTTGCTAAGCCTTTGGTGATACCCAGCGAGACCCTATTAAATCTCCCCCCACCCAACTTGGTGATTCAGGGGGAGGCCAGAATAGGAGTATACAGGCTTCAAGACTGTCAAAACCCGACTTCTCTCGGAGAAAATTCGAGACACATGAGGATAATGAACATTGTAGTAAATCTTCTATTGAGCATGAAGTCAGACTACATGGTACCAAAAATTATATTTAACAAGCTCTTCACTATCACGATTGGAGAGAGGAAGGACTGGATGATAGGAGCTCCTTTATATTACGCAAAGGCCTGGCCTGGTACGCTGACGGGTCTAGGATGGAAACAGGAGCTGGAGTAGGAATACATGGTAAAAGGCCAAGGGCGAGTATAAGTCTCTGTCTTGGACAGAACTCCTCTGTGTTTCAGACAGAAATTATGTCTATACTCGAATGCGTACACGAGAATATCAAACGACGATTTATGAACCAGCAGATCTCAATTGCATCAGACAGTCAAGGCATTAGCCTCTAATAAGGTGTCTTCGAGACAGGTATGGGACTGTATATAACACTTTGGGTGAGCGAAAGAGAGTCAAACTACTCTGGGCGCCGCCGGGATATACCAGTATAGACGGCAACGAAAAAACTGATGAATTTGAAGGAGCAGCTAGAATATATTATCTAGTCTCGAACACAGCTAGCAAATAATATATATGACCAAGAGAGAAAATGTGTATGTGCGTCAGAGGCAGAGAAATAGGTAACAGTAATCTGGTGATAAAAATATTTCCAACATTATTGTTGCATGATATATAAGGTAACTTTAACACTTATATAACAACATGTCATCACCAAAAGTTCTATATATTATTATTGTACTGGTATACATAAGAAGCAATATAAAAGTAGCGAAAATGTTTCTGTTACTATTAGTTATAAACTCTGAAGTTACATAACGCCACTAGAGGAAGGTGTTGGCAACCTTTATAAGCTGCTTCATTTAAGTGCTTTAAGAGGTTTATAAGGGTTACAATAGTATATTGTTTTATTAGGAGTAAAAGTGATACTTTTGAGGAACGAAGTGAGTCCGGCAATTACAGACGAGTCACAACAAGTGGCTTTTACTCCAAATAAAACATGTTATTTTTTCTTCAAACGTCGATTAGCTATAACAAAAAAAAAATAAAAAAATTTCGAATTTCACCACCAAAGAAGCATTATGTTAATATCGCATGGAAGGTGTATTAAATAAAATACCCTTTGCTATGGATATTACTTTTTCTGCCGCTCATAGCGTCAGAAATAGTTATTTATGTACCAAGGCTTGTAAGGTCGAGAACACAGTGTTGCAATGTTCGAGACCTGTAAATACACGATACAAGCAGAGGGTGCATACGACGTTTTTCGTACTACTAATAAAATTACAATTTTTAGGAAAATCCATTCAAAATTATTATATTTCAAGATTATCGAGCTCATTTATTAGTTGGTTTAGGCTCTAATCGGAGTGTGTTTGCTTTCTGCTATGGTTACTGTCAATAAGTTGTCAAATTGAAATTTCCGTCATTCAAGTTATTTATGTAAGTTATTGCAATAAAAATATGGATTATGATGAAAGTATCAACATTCAGGAGGCAGCTAAAAATGCGTGTGCTTCGTTGGTGCCAGAATTTCATTATTATTTAACTTCCTTATTACTTTACTTTTTTCGCCTAAGGCATAAAAGTAGATTTTCTCCTTTTTTGCCTTTGGGCTGTAAGTGACACTTTCATAACACTGACAGACGTCAAAAAATGGCACTTGCATAGCTAGTAGTACGAAATAGTATATTATATTACTAGGAGTAGAACGCACTCTTTTTTTGTGTTGAGCGCAGGATTTGCGGCTGAGGCGAAGCCGAAGCCGCAAACTGGGCGAAACACAAAAAAAGGCGTTCTACTCCGTGTAATATATACTATTTTTTCTTCAAGCGTATTAAAATGCAAAAATTCATTTATTTATCATAAATGTACAAATATTCAAACTACAGTCTTACATGTTGACACAATATGACAAGTAGCTAGTGGATAGCGCGCCACCGGTGGCTTTCTGTATTAACATTATGCTACTAGTAAAACAATGTCCACTACGGTGGCGTTCGGTACTAACATTTTGTTACTAGTAAAACAATGCCCTACTTCTACTTCTGTTTTTGGTGACATAATTTAAACATTTTAATACGCTTGAAGAAAAAAGTACTTTCACCTCCGTTGTTAATGACAATGCACAGCCGTCTAAAAAGTTAAACTTTAATGTCATGAAATGAGTTAAGAAATGTCATGTTTTTCTGACGTTTGAAGAAAAAAATGCTTTTAGGTTTAGAAATATTTTAATTCTGTCTCTGAGATCCTTATTTTCACCCAATTCTACCCTTTTAAGGACATAATACGGACAGATGAACATTTTGAGTTCAATAAATAGCGAGCTGTATTTACGGTTTTAGGAATGTGTCAATCAAATGCAATATCACATTATCCGAGACAGCTTCCTCCAGCTAAATGGAATCTGGTTGATTTAATTGAATAATTCCTTCTTAGAGGATAGAAGACGACAGTAAAACGTAATGTACTAAAAGACATTGCGACCTTTTTTATATTTTTGCAATTAGTATATTTGAGAGAATTTGATGTAATGAAACAAATCGTTTAAGAGGAAACATAAAGGCGACATAAAGACAATGTGTTTTGTATTGCTTTCGAGCAAAAAGTGTAACAAATTACTTTATAGCATATTGAAAATATGAAAGTAAAATGAAAACAATGATTATTAAATTAGCTTTTATAATTATTACGGCGCCAACTATAGTTATTTGATGTTTAACGAAATCGTTTACGATTCTACTCTACGCCGACTTATTTAATAAGTTTATCCTAAACATATAAATTTAGCGGGGAAATTTACATATTAATCACATACTCGCACATTGTTTTAAAAATATTTAATTGGATAGTTTTTTAGACTCAGCTGTGTCGTGGCGCCTTTCAGCATATTGTTTGCGGCGTTATATTTGACAAGCAGATATTGTATCACTGCGTACAGATAGAATACTAAAGAGCCGCACAAAACATTAGTTGGCTTAATTAGTTACGGAATAATATAAAATTTATGGACTTGCTCAAAATGCTAAAATTTGAAATATAAAATTATGATTATAATAAAAAGCGTCGACCAATCACAGGGAATTTCTTCAGACGGATGGAACTAAGTAGTAACACAATAAATATGTTTGGATAAATAAGAGTCACCATAAACTTGCCATCACTATGCTGAAATAATTTTAATTCATATAATACAGTAACGATAATAGTTTTCTCTTCAAACATCAGAAAAGCATGACATTTTTTAACTCATTTCAATGACATTTAAGTTTAACTTTTCAGACGACGGTGCGTTGCCATTAACAATGGAGGTAATAGTATATTTATTATTCAACGAGCGGTAATGTAGGTAATAACTCACGCAGATTAAGTGTAATTCATCAAGTGAGTTATTTCCATTACCGCAAGTTGAATACTATACTTTATCTACGATTATAACAATAAATATTAAATTAAGAAAATTTTGTTTAAATTATTCAATTTGTTTATTAATAAAGTTAACTGTAAAATTTAATTTTTGTACACACTTTTATATTTGTTCTGCGATTTTTCGGGTAATGAATTATGTATCGTATCATTAGCTACTTGTCTTCATTCTGGTGGTATACATGTTAGTTCATCTTCACTAACCGAATTCATCATTTTTGGCACATTTATTACTTAACTTGATTTGAAAACGTCGAAACTATTCATACATGATAAATCACCTTCCTCCCCTCAATAATAATTTCTATTTCACCGTATCGGAAAAGAATTTCTTTCAGACAGAGCCACCTTCATGACACTTCATGTCGCGCCTTATATCGGTTGGACAGGCTAGGAATGAAGATCAAGGTGATTGGCACTATATCTAGTGATTTATAATAACTCACTCATTTTAACTCACGCTATTTGTTTATGGATACTATTAATTGTTCATAAGCAGTTCATTAATTAGTATATAATCTAATAAGAGTAAATAAAAGTACTTTTTTCTGAAATCGATCGGCAATGTCTACATTTTCGGCGCGATTTCAGATCGAAAAATGCACAATTCCAGTATTTTAGTCCGTTGCTAAGAAATTATCAGAAAACAGACCGGAAAAGATCTGTTGCCAAGCAACGATCAACAAAACCGTACGGGAATGTTACTTTTCCAGCCTAGGGTATTTTATGTATAATTTAGACAGTACATAAATACACGCAGACAAGCCAACTCAAATTAAAATTGCATTTATTAGAAAGTAGTTAGATTCTAATGAAGAAATGTTATGCATTAATACAAATTCCTTAATTTATAATAATACTGATTGTGATTTCAGAAAAAATAGTATGTGTACTTCGGTGTGAAAGCACATTCCCGAACTTCGATGCATCGTCGTCCGGGAATGTACTGCTTTCACACCTAAATACACAATATACTATTACATTCAGGATGAAAAAGACTTTTACATCTACCTACAATCCCAGTGAAATTTTAGATGATAGAATCAATTAACCAGTTTATTTATTATTATCAACAAAAACATAAATTTTAACAATCAATCATTAATAACCAATTTAATTAGCAATCAATTTAACAATGAATCATTTCTTTTACCGTTTAAATTTAAAGTCATAATTTACAATTGTGAAAACTGACTCCACTCATTTAGGTAGGATGGTAGGTCGCTCACTGCAATAGTTTCTTGATTAAGGCACCAGGTTTGGGAGCAGATAAGATACTATTATAAATTACAATTTTCTTCTCAATTGATTCCTCAATCTATCCCTCCGCAACCGTCTAAGATCGTCAGCCCCCACGTCTTTTAAGAATGGCGAAATCACCTCCAGAATCAGCTAGCAGTGTAGCAGATGATTTTCGGAAGCAATGAGCAATTTTAAATATGTTGGAGTATTTCTAATTTTATTAATACCAGTAACCTGCTTTACACATTTTCCATTCAAATATATAATAAAAAATCTACGGTTGGTAGTGAACTCTGAACGCAAAGTATAATATTTTCGATATAATTTGAGTGTGGGTTTTTGAACCTTGTATTTTTATAATAATTGAATCCTTATCCTCATTGTCATCTATTGTTAAATTCAATAGTTCGCTTCTCCTACATGCGTTCATCTGGTGCCTCTTGTAAGAATTTCTCAATCTCCGTTTTTGTTAAATCTTTTGACATTTTGGACAATATCCTACACATTTATTTGGAATACACGTTGGCCTACAACCAAATTTAAATCAGAGTTGTTGCCACTCGGATTTTTTAAATACATTCTTAGATGTATATAGAACCAATTTCCATGAAATTTAAAATCATTCATGGCAGACATTTTTTTTAACAAGTATTTTACTTTTTTTGTTTAATGACCCAGCCACACACAAAAAAAGTAGTCTAGCCTGCAGACCAGGCTAGTATGTCCTTATGTATGTGGACCCGCTAAAACCGAATTCGAAGTTAGTCGTTTTTCATCCCTAACCTCAAAGAAGCACCCCCCCCCCCACCCCCACCCAAAAAAATGGTCTGTTCGTGTACTAGTGTATCCTTATGTATATTCTGAAACAGAATCCAAAGTCAGAATTGTCAGATTCGCTCATTTTTCAGTTTTTCAGACCAATGTATCCTTACCAAATACATGAAGGATACACTGGTATGGTCCCCCGGACAGACAATTTTTTTTGGGGGGGGGGTGTTTTTTTGGGGTTGGGGGGTGAAAAATGAACCAATCTGACAAGTTTGACTTTGGATTCGGTTTTAGCGGGTTCAAATATATAAGGGTACACTGATGTGGTTCGCAGGCCAGTCACTTTTTTTGCTTTGGGGGTGTTTTTGGGGTTAGGAGTGAAAGTCGAGCGAATCTGACAATTCTGTCATCGGATTCTGTTCCAGAGGGTCAAAATACATAAGAATACATTGGTATGGTCCGCCGGATAGACCATTTTTGAGGGAGGGGTGTTTTTTTGGATTCACGAGCCAATCTGACAATTCTGACTTCGGATTCAGTTTCAGTGGATCCAAATACATAAGGACACGCTGGTCTGTTCCACAGACTAGACCATTTTTTTTGTGTGACTGTGTCATTAAACAAAAAGAGTAAAATACTTGTAAAGAAAAAATGTCTGCTATGAATGATTTTAAATATCGTGGAAATTGGTTCTAGATACATCTAAGAATGTGTTAAACATAGAGAATTCCGAGTGGCAACAACTTTAATTTAAATTTGGTTGTAGGCCACCGTGAATATTTCTCTATATCTATATTTTGTTTGACGCTTAGTGTTCTCTTCAGCATTTAATATATAGACCACAACGTTGTCGGCTGCACTCTCTTAACTTTATATTCAAAATATGCCAATATCACACTTTCAGGCACATTTTTTAATTTCTTAGAATCATACCATTCCATAAAGTTTTTGTAAGAAGATTCTTATTGCCTGATCGATTTGCTGGGAATGAGTTCAGAAATTGTACTTTTCGCTGCTTCAGACACTTCGCATGGTAGATCTCCATCACTTTCTGATACCATGTTTTATGTTTTTATTCAATTCCAATGATAAAATTATTGAATAAACTGCCACCAACTCAAGATTTAAAAAACGCGTTTTCTTAATAGAATGTTGATTGTACTACAGCTTGTTTGTTGCGTTGCTATTGTTACTGACGCGCCAAAGAATATTTGATATTAAGATGGCGGCTTATCTTTTTTTCTTCCTCCACAACCCCCTTATAATAGTTTTTTTTGTACGAAATGTCGTTTACCCGCAATTTCTTTCTTAAAATATAGTTTGGGATGTCCACAAACATACGCCAACTATCCGCACGCGTGACAGGTGGGGCAACACATTTTAAAAAACCGCTGCCCAAGGAATCACTACTTCCACATCCAGATTCTCTATCCATGTCACTCACAACGAAAAAACTTTGTATGTGAAAATAATTGTTTATGGAACTTTAATAATGTAATATTTCAAATCTTCTACCCCAAAAATCCGTAAAACGATACCCCACATCGGTGGTGGGGTGGGGGTGGTGATAGGGGGGTGGTAGTGGGAAGGTGGATGGAGTAAAAAATATTTTGAGGTTTCTGGTTCCTGTACATACACTAAATCACAAGTTTTTTTCATCCCCTTTAATAAGGGGGTGGGGGTGGTAATGGGGGTGGCTAATGCCAACATTTTTTTTTGAGACCTTAGCTTCTCTTGTATATACTAAATACCAATTTCGTGGACTCTTACCTGCTTGATTTACCCATTTACCCCAAATTTACCCCAATTTACACCCCAACCCTTCGACGGAACAAGATGAAAATATAATCTAGTTCTAGATCTCGTTAAAGTACATATGTGTACCAAATTTCAAGTCAATATCTCAAACGGTTCCAGAGTAAACGTGCGCACAAAAAAAGTTACAGACAGACAGACCGACAGACAGACAGACAGACCGACAGACAGACAGAAAATTTTTTTTTCGTTCAAACTTAAAATCTCGACGTTTCATGACATTTTAAGCCTATTTGGACAATAAAAATTTTTTAAAATTTTTTTGTCGTTACTATACTTCCACTGGACGTGGAAGTAATTAAGAAATAGTCCATTTTTGCAATTTTTTGCTTTATTTGCAATATAACTCGTAAATGAAGCATTGTTCGAAAATATATCAAGACATAGAAAAGTTGAGAAAATTGATTATGAACATTTTATTATTCTTGACATTTTCCCAGAAAATTTTTCATTTAAGAGTTACATGTCCAGTTTATAGTTGAAATAAAATATATATATAATTTACATGTTAAAGAGAAAAAAAATAATAAAACTTTTCAGGTATTGAGATATTGAAATGATGGGAAAATAAATAAACAAATATATATTTTCGCAAACAGACTATTTGTTTTATGCATAGTACAGTGTACATGCGTTTCATGTATAACTTAACAGAATAGAATAGAATAGAATAAGTTTATTTAACAAATTGTTCTACTACAATGTAATTGTTAAAAACTGAAACATTATGATAAATGAACTAAACCCCCCCCCCCCCCACATTAAGTGATATTTAGAGCAATAAATATATTTTTTCTACGATTGTGCTGAAGTCAAATTTTCTAACTTCAAAATGAGTGCAGAAAATATCACTTTGCCGCATGCCGTGCAGCAAAGAATTTGCCACACGCCTTGATTACATCTTCACGCACCGGAATAAAATAGTGTGTTTACCTTAAAGAATTTTATATTACTTACTGGTAATAACAATTAAATTCTATAAATGTACATTAATTACACATGAATTGCAATTACAAAGTCAAATTTTCTTACTTCAGAATGACAGCGGAAAATGTCACTTTAAATAAAATCTGACAAGCAGCAAATTTAAAATTTTGGAAAGACTTTGAAAAAGGAAATAACTTCACAACCGTAGAAAAAATAGTATGTAACACACGTGTGGCAAGCTTCATTGCAAAACTCGTATGATAGGAACACTCGCTGCGCTCGTATTCCTACTTTCATACATCGTTTTGCCAAACTTGTATTACAATCTACTATTTTCTACAACTGTCAAAAAAGGCTATGTTTGCGCATTAATGTCAGTGTCTAAAATGAGACATTTTTTCATTGATATTATTGTCTTTGCGTTACCATGACACCGTGCGCAAAATATTTTGCGCATTAGGGTGCAAAATATTTTGCACATCACATACTATTATTGCCTATTTTTTATAATTTTTAATGTATACACGAGAATTAAACAAACATCTAGTTCCAAAATATTTATTGTTTTGTCAAATAAATCAACTAAAAGTAGAATTTTTTACATTATTTTATTTTAAAAACCGTATGATTTTTTTAACTAATGGTTTTAGTTTAATCAAATGAAAGTTGTAGAAAAAATATTGTTTGCATCTCGAGTGCAAAATTCTTTAGTCATCTCGAAAACTTTCGTTCTCGATCACCAAAGTAGTATTTTGCACCCTAGACACAAAAATAACTATTTGTGTGCCCAATGCACGCTCAAGTGCTCTAAATAGCATTTAATTTGAGGGCTTAGTCCATTTATCATAATGTTTCAGTTTTTAACAATTACATTGTAGTAGAAAAATTTGAATTTGTTAAATAAACTTATTCTATTCTATTCTGTTAAGTTATACATGAAACGCTTGTACACTGGACTATGCATAAAATAAATAGTCTGTTTGCGACAATATATATTTGTTTATTTATTTTCCCATCATTTTAATACCTCAATACCTGAAAAGTTTTATTATTTTTTTTTCTGTTTAACATGTAAATTATATATAGGTCTGTAAATATATTTTATTTCAACTGTAAAGTGGTAAACATAATTTACATTGTACCGATGATATATTTCGTATTAATATTTATTATATTCACTTTAAAAAGAAAATCAAAAAATAGAAAAGTGACATTGTTCTTTCATCTGTAGCTCTCAAACGAAAAATTTTCTGGGAAAATGTCAAGGATAATAAAATGTTCAAAATCAATTTTCTCAACTTTCCTCTCTCTTGATATATTTTCGAACAATGCTTCATTTACGAGTTATATTGCAGATAAAGCGAACCACCTGTCACACGTGCGGATAGTTGGCATATGATTGTGGCCATCCCAAACTATACTTTAAGAAAAAAAAATTCGTAAAATGATCGTTTTCCCATCTATTCCAACTGGCCTATTGACATGGTATCAAATGAAAGGGTTTGGCGAGTAGAATACAATAACCTACGCGACGAAGACTAAAAAGTTAAAAATAAATAAATTTAAAGAAACTTTTTAAAAAACAATGGTTTATTTTTAAAATCAAATTGCACTAAAAAGTAAAAAATAATTTTTAACTTTGTAAATAGAAAACCATTGAGCACTCATAAAATGTAAAGTTAAAACAAAATGATTAGACGAAGTAAAATGAAGTATAAATGTTATTTAAAATAGCACAATAAATAAAATACACATATAGTAAAATGTCCATTGAATGGACTAAGCGGAAACTGTGTTTACAATATAAAACAAATATAACATAAATAAAGATTCTAATCCTAATATAAGCGGATTAATAATTTACATTTGACTCATACGTTTTTATTAAAATAAGTAAAACTCTCTAAGAGTAACTGGTTGGACACTGAATGACTTTCAGAATTTGATTTTTTTGATACAATGGAAGCTTAAATTTACGTAAATATCCTAAATTTGACATATTCCAAACTAAATATTTTATGATGTTTTAAATAAATACTCGAAGATTTTCTGAATACTATTACTGTTCAGCAGCATTACCTATATGATGTTTACTAAAAATATTTACCATAAAACATCTACATTTCTAAACTTTCTGTTTAGATGCTCATTTTGAATTTCATTATTTATTTTACACACAAATCTACCATTGAAGGGCGGATCTGGGCCTTGCGCTTGGGGGGCTGCGAGGTTAACACAGCCGCATGCTGAAAATCACAAAAAATATAAAATAAAATAATAAAAATTATAAAATTATAAAACGAAAGTTGATGGCTACAGAACCCCCTCCAAACCGAAATAGATATAATTTGTGATTTTAATTACCAGAGGCGCTAATTGCCAGTCCGAGAGTAAAGGTTGAGACACTGAGTTCAGATGCCCAAAATAGCATTTTGAAAGCGAGAGTCCTTTACCAGCCGTCTGAGGGTAAGCAAGCAATTTTAAATCATCTCCTCAGCTTGAAACCGCAAGCAGGCACCGTGTTATCCCCGTTGTTTGTACTAACATGATAAGATAACTGTACCGCGTTTTTCCGTATAAAGTGAATATTTAAACTCATTACGTTTAAAAGAATTAAAATATTATTTCCGATTTCCGAATTGTTAATGTATTTATTACCGAAAATATAGTTTATTAAAATAGTCACGCTCGAGTAAGAGTATTACAATCTTGAGAATTATCCAAATGACTGTGTTCAAGTAATTTTTTTTGGGCCCGAACCTTAGAAAAGGAGCATAGTAGATATTTCGAAAGAATACCAGTAAGTTAAATTTTTTCGTCCATTTCATTTTAATTTGAACCCTGTATAAAATTCTAATGAGTTAAAATAAAAATAAAACTGAAAAACTGTCATGTTACCGGGTTGATAAGAACGTGTTTTAAGTCCATTTTATTTTGATGATTGCCATATTTTACGAAGTAAAGTAGAATCTGTGATTTTCAAGAGTTGAGTAAAAATTTGTTATAGCCCGGGGACTTAATCCGAAAATCGGAAATTCCAGAAATTAAAGATTTTATATTTTTAATACGTGTTATCCGCTCTGATAATACTGCCTGACTTTCCTGCCAACATAAATGTTTTCTAATTATTCCGAAGCAGAACTACCGCCTGCTGTAAACAACTGTAAAGCTATCGCTTGATATTCGAACACTGCCTGCTTGATTATTTTCTCTGCTATTTTTTTACTGTTTTAATGCTAGCGCATCCGCCATCTTGTGAATCGCTTGCTTGCCACCGCTGTTGCCGAGGTTACAAAACCTCTGAATTTCCGTTAATTTGTAACTAGTGTTATAAACTTTCTCTACGTTTGGTCCTAGTCAGATTTTAAATCGCATTTTAGTCAAAATCTAGTCATTCTCATAATTTTGTAAATTATTAAATGATATAATACACGACATATTTTAAGTTGAAGTTATTTATAATGAACTCCTTATGAGTTGCTCCGTGAATTGACTATATATTATTTTTGTTCTAATGCTGATGTCAATTTTACTTGTACAATAAACATTAGTATTTTGCCGAATTTGTTGTTTTACTGCTGAATGTGAGTAAAAATCTAATCCACTGTTTTGACCTCTGGACATTTCCGTTTCTTCACTTCCCAGCCCTACTGCAAGAGGCTGTATTAGGAGGCTATTGTGGGACTTTGCCCCACGTAAAAATTGTAAAGGTGGCGCCCGAGTAAAACCGAAGTAGATCTCGGCGTCAAAGTGACGCTTCCACTCGTTTATTCGCTAGGCGACTGGAGGAAACCACGTCACATAACCCGAAAACTAAGGGTAGTGTACCAATACGAAAAAATTGAAAACCTCAATTTTCTCAAAAATGGTTTGTTCAAATTTGGTAAGCTAATAGTACATCCAAAGCTAGTAAAACGCTATTAGTGGTTTTTCCTGGAAAAGTTAATTAAGGATTGTTTACTGATGTGAAAAATTCGAAAATCTCGATTTTCTCAAAAACGGCTCTGTCAATTTGGCTTAAGTTTTGTACCATAATAGTACTTTACATATCTGACAATTTGTAATCAGTGGTTTCTTCTCAAACAGATCTCATAAGGTTAGTTTACTAATGCAAAAAATTCGAAACTCAATTTTCGTGAAGACGTCTTCAATAATTTTGCTCAAATTTTCCTCGTTAATAATTACGAACCTAATAATATACCAGTTTTTCTCTGAAAATTGACATAAAACTAACTTAATGCACTACTAAGTTATTAAGTTGCGCGAGAGTTCGGCGGTATAATCTTATCACTTCCCGTCCCTCTTTATCAGACTTGGGACTGACAGCAGAGCTGGAGAGGGTAGAAGTGACTTCTTAGTTTTAATCAAATCACACTATAAAAATAGCAAATTACGTCGAAAAGACATTGACCCTATGCTAGTGAACTCTACAACAACAAGTAGATATCAGAGATATTTACCTAAACCCGTCGATAACCAAAAACACCAAATTTTGGTGGCACTTTGTACCTGCCGGTGTCCTGATTGTTCGATCGAAAGCAAAAAACGCGACACTTTGACCGCACGCGCCAGCTTAACTCCTCATGCCAATTAAGAAAATGTAAACATCTTCGGATATTTTCTTTCCCAAGTAAGTTATACTAACCACAGACAAGTAACAGTAGCGTATCTTTGCAAGTTTTAATGTCTACTAAATTACCTCAGATCATTTTAAAATTTTACAAGGGCTTTCCCACATTGAAGACACCATTTTATTTTCCGCATGTCTTGGTAAATCACGCTGTATATACTCATCATCTCTAAAAATGATATCCAAGAAGTCTACAAAATAACTTTCCCAGTGTGTTACTGAAAAATCATCTACGACTGTGACTTTAACATCAAAAGAAGAGTCATCAGGTATTTTTTGACAAATAATATAACAAATATTTAAAAAGGAGAAGTAAAGTGTTTTACTAGCGTCCCAAGAACGGCATTTATTTCTTTTTCAAAACTTCTAAAATGTATTAATTTCCGAGACAATAATTAGTGCATGACACACATGTGATTGCCGATATCTGCATTGTTATTGGACAAACAACAAAAAACCGTTCGAGCGACGGACAACTTTGTTTGCATCAAGTGCATCTTTTAAATGATTATACTTTATTTATAAAACAAAGTAGTCACTTAAAAAAATCTATATCATCTTATAGTAAATTTTCCAAATACAGAAACAATAATATATAAAGCGGAAAAGTTAAAATACAAAAATTATATAAAAAATGCCAAAAGAAACAAAAAAAATAAAATAGGCAATGCAACTAACAAAACAAATTAAACATGGAATATTATAAACACAAAACTAGGACGTAAGCGACATAAAAATTACAATATAATTCTCGAGTATATAAACAAACAATACATAATCCAACAGAAGTAGCTAGTACATTTTCTAACTTTTCTCCACTGATGAACAAATTTATCACAACACTTTGGTTCTACTGTGTACCACGTCAACATATATAGAACAGTCAACATACGTTACCACAGCTCAAGAAGTTAACGAAGCTCTGATAAAACTAAAAAATAAAAACTCTTCTGGGTTCGACGCGACGCGACGGGCTGACAGCTAAAACATTAGAAAATATAAAATATAGTATAATTGACCATCTTCTCTATCTCTATAATATCTCCACACATTCTAAAAGAAGCAATTTTCACACCAATTTATAAAAAAGGTTCAGTCCATGATATTGAAAAATTCAGATAAATCAACTGAAACGGCAACTTCGTCATTTACTGAATTACGGCTACCACAATAGGCTCATTTAACAATTTTTTATTATTACATATTCTGAAAGAGCTTGGTGAGTATAGTAAGTATGCCAAAAATTAGAATTTACTGACGCCGCCTTCATGTATAAAAAAATTATTAAAGTCGGCGCGCTTAAAAACGCTCGAGATAACCATGTAGTCGAGTTGTGACGTCAGATGGCTGAACCGCCCAGTGAACACGGCTGTGAATGCAAGTTAGTAGAGTAAAATCTGGAAGTAAAGTCGCTTAGTTTTCGAGAAAAACCGGCGTAGAACCAAACCAGACTTAGAGGGATTCTTTAGTAAGATAATCGTGTACACGAAATCATTTTTTACGGCATTTTTTGGTGGTCGAGAACTTTTTTATTTCGGAAAAACTCAAAAAAATAGATTTTTAATGAAATATGTTTTTTAACGTCTCCACCGCTATATCTCTGAAAATATTTGTGCTATCAAGCTATTTTTTTTTTTTAGATTAACTAGACACAATAGCGCTTCGAACAACGTCCCGTCCCACCTGAACCCGATTTATTTTTTTTTTTAAGTTGAAAAAATAATAGGAAACTCAAACTTGTTATTTTCAGTAGCGTAATTTTAGACAATCGAGAAAAAAATTTATTTACGAAAATTTGTATATACATGCTGCGTACAAATTGAAGCCAATAGTTGAAAAAAGTTTTTAGGATAAAAATTTTTCATGTTCCGTTCATAGTATTGAGTCAGCGATTTTTTTTAACGGGCCAAAGTCATATTCTTGCACGCTCGGCTGTAGAAAGCCTGCCGACTGCAACAATTTGACGGTACCGGTCGGGGTGTATGTAGTAGTTTAACTTATATCAGATACAAAACCAGTAGTGATCAAAAGCATCTAGGGGATCAATATTATTGTTCAATATTTCATATTGTACAGTAGTATTGATCATATGTTGTTAATATTAAGAAATTGTACAATAAATATAATAGTCTCCTTTTAATAATAAAAAGATAAATACCTAATCTATAAATATCAATCTGTGTTACTAACTACCCACCTAATTAGTAGGTTTATTAGATATTTTTAAATGAATGAAAGTAAAAATGTACGCATAAAATGAGTTTTATTGTTGAAATAAATTTTCTATTTGGATAAATAAATATGTAGTATGTAGTTTATGTAGGCCCTACATTAATAGCATTCTAATTCGTTCATAGCTGCCTCGAAATCTTTAATAATGTTGTTACAGGAACAACATTTGCACTCCTTGCAACATTTTAGGCCTTCCTTAAAACAAGCACATTTTCAATTGTCACAATTTTTATCCGAACAATGAATACTTAATGATTTTCGACAACCGCCACTTCTACGCGACTAATCTGACCAACCCTGCATGCGAGGTGTATTAATTGCGTCCCAATATTGCATTTAGCGCTGATAAAAAAAAATACATTTTAGGAAAAAATATATTGTTTCAAAAACTTTTGTGATTATTAGGCTTTATTTTCTTCGCTGCATGTATGTAAATATTTTCAAAAATAAAAAAGTTTATCGATTGGTGAAGATTTCAATACATAAAATATATATTTTTAGTTTATCTGATTTTTAGAGAAATGAAAGTACGAATTTGCCCAAACCGTTTATATTGGTAAAAGCGCTACAGTGTGTGCTTTAATTTGACACAAAACAAATTTCGGTACCTTTAATAGTTTTAAAGATATGGCGGTGGAAACAAAAAAAAAACAATTTTATTTAAAAATACATTTTTTTCACTTTTTATTAATTTAAAAAGTTCGAGACCACAAAAAAATGTCGTAAAATATGATTTCATATGCTCGGTGACATACTCAAA
Source organism: Rutpela maculata (assembly GCA_936432065.2). Taxonomy (NCBI): domain Eukaryota; kingdom Metazoa; phylum Arthropoda; class Insecta; order Coleoptera; family Cerambycidae; genus Rutpela; species Rutpela maculata. The sequence continues at coordinate 29,882,343 of OW386286.2, read as the reverse complement.
GGAACCTAACATGTTTGACCTGGTTCTACGCCAAAAAAAAAAACGACATGATAGACTTACGAAATCGCTGCTCTAATATAGGTATCGGCGCACGCCAAGTGACGTCACTTTACGGACCGTTGGCCGGCCGAGCGTGTTTCTATTCAAATGTGAATATCTCTATTGATTCAATTGAGCTGAAATTTTTTTCTGAGGCTATTGGTTTGTTATACTTTAAAATAAGGAAGAAAAAGTGGGAAACTGCCGTATCACTAAATGACCCTATTTAGACAAAGGCAAATATGTTGCTTCTCTGTCATTTGATTACTGGAACAGAAACTTCATAGCATAGGTATCTTGGGTAATATCATATATGGAAAGAAGAGTGATGAGAGAAAACTAGATGAAACACAATAGGAAGTTAAAAGGACTGCTGCTTGGAGTTCCTCAGGGTTCCGTTTTAGGAGCATTACTGTTCACGTTGTATATCACCTGACCTGTCTAGTCACATAAACAGTGGACATTTGACTGTTTGCAGATGACTGCACAGCAACTTTGTTGGACGACACACCTGAGGAGCTTCAAGAAGCAGTAATTGTAACTCTTAAAGAAGTTAGCGCGAGGCCACAAAGGGACAGGATTAATATTAAATGCTAGAAAGCAGCATTTCTAAATTTTTATATTTATATTTTTATATTCCCGCCCAACATAGTATTACACTATGAGATAAGTTCATCTGTTAGCGTTAAATTACTTATAACCCATATTGATTGCAAACTATCGTTCGGCCACCAACATATTTTCAAACAACTAAACAAGGCTTATTTCGCAATACTATAGATGAAAAGCACCTTAGACCAATCTGGGCTTTTAAACATATACAGTGCATGTAATTGCCGATTAGGCATGTACATTCACGTAGCGTGAGAGATATGACAACTTAGCAACAACAAACTCGCTCGTCGGCGGCATAGATTAAACAGTCGGCGCTAGACCACTGAAGCAACCCAGCTCTCAGTTATTTCGTTTCAGCCAGCTGGCACACGCAATCTTGTACTCTTACTCCCTATGTCTAGCCCGCCACTACACACACTGTATTATGCGTTGGCATATGTTTATGTTAAAAAAGGTTTATACGACTAATATTTAAGTTATACGAAAAGCTGTAACAGTGTGTTCAAAATAAGAAAATCTTAATGACCTCCTGTATGTATATACACACGTTTGATATACATCAAGAAAAATATGGACTTATTTAATAAACTAAAAGAGAAACATACACATGACACGGGTTATGGAGACCAATCAAGTATGCCAAAACACCGAGCATCATGTTTTAAAAGATCCTCAGGTTATAACAGTATTTTACTATATAATAGTTTATCAGACGAAATAAGAAATATTCAAAGTTATTACTGGTTTAAAACGGCAATAAAAGAAATTTTACAATAAGGGGCATTTACGCGACTTCTTAAATAGCGAACATGCAATAATCCCATAAATATAGTTATTTAAAAAAATAAACAAATTTTGAGGTATATCCTGTTTTTATAGGTTTGTATATTTATTATGTTAGTGTTTTTTTTTTATATTTGTAAATACCACAATTTTCTAAGTTATAGATATAATCTCTATGTATTATCTACGTGTTTGTTTATGCTCTTTGTCACCAAATAAGTTTGTCTTATATTAAATACATTATATCTTGACCTGGCTTATATATTAAATGTATCGATACCCAGCTTCAACACTGACAATGTCAGTGGGTAATAGATGTTATCTGAAGTAAATTATTTTTATCTATTTGCTTGTATCATGATTAGAGAATATTAAATAAATAATTTAAATATATTCAATACATTTTTTTTTTGCTATTAAATTGTAAGAATCCTATCATGTAATTCAATACTTCGTCAGTATTAGCTAGAAGAGTAGTTGTTTTGATTGGTTCTTCAATAATGAGTGCTTTAAAGTATTTACCTCACTAGTATATTAGCGTGCCCAGATTAAGGCAACAATATACTGAAAGTAAGTATTTTCATAATAAATAAAAAAATGTGTAAGTTGTGATTTGCTTAATACCTAAATAATATTCTCTAATTATCTGCAATTCTTCATATAAGTAAACCTCCTTCGAAGAGCGTTGTTTTGGATTTGATGGTTGTCTAATATATGTGCACCGTTATGCTATGTTTAAATCCAGGTATTTATTACTTACAAAGAACTGTTGATAATTTAATTTTAAATAATATTGAAGCCGGCGCGGCACCACACTTGTGGTATTCATCTACGCATATTTGAATTGCCCACAGAGTCGGTTATCTACTCGACAACAAAGCCGACGAATAACTGCCGAGACCATTATTTATTTTGTAGGAAAATAACGAATATAGAGCAAGTGTGGACACAGTAATTGGCAAGTAATTTCACACGAATATTTAATTACGAACATTCTTCGTCAACGCGTGTGTATTTTAACATTGTTAGCCACGTTGTACAATAATCGACAGAACAATTCGATACTTATTTAACCAAAGGCGCAGATAGTAAAAGACAAACAAATAATTTTAAATTAAAAATCAACATATCTACATAAGTTTTCAATATCTATGGATATTATATGAACATATTTTTGTGTCTGCGTATTTAATCTAGAGATCTCATAGAATATTTTTATTAATCTTGAAAAAGGAAGCATATTCCGTTTCCGGAAATTCAGTAGATTACTTAATTATTATTTTTTTAAAATCTCGTTTATATCATTTGAAAAAAATGCCATCTATCTGTTCCTTTGACGTAAAAATTACAGGCTTAGAGGTTATCTAAATGTTAGTTGGGGCATTTTTTAAAATGTTTCTATTTATCTTACTGAGATTCTCAGCCACATATATTATCTTCCAAAAACATTGCATGTAAAATTTACAAAATAATGCAATTATCCAATATTTTACTGAAAAACTTCTATGCCTGTGACAATTACGTCAAAGGAACATAGCCCAGACGACAGAAAACATTTTATAGTGAAACTTACAAAAACTTGCAAAAAGTTTTTATTTAATGAGTTCGTGAAAGTATATAGAATACTATCCTAAAAAGTTTACATTCCGCTCGGATGCAGAACATAAAAAAAAGTGAAAAAAGAAATTTTTTTCATCCATTTTTTCAAAATTTTGAAATTAAGAGAGGGTAAGACAAAATAAAACACAGATGGATAGACCACGTGTTTCTGAACAAAAAATGCCCTAATAAAATTTATCGCTAAAACCACGATATTCCTGGAAAAAATAACTTTGTCACCCTGCGCGGCCAAGCGCACGGTTAAATTCATATTATGGAACCTCTAAAAATTCTTAGCAGTTCTAACGAGTAAAATAAAGCGTCTCTCGTTCTGATTACACATTTTTAACATTTTTCGTAGTGCATAGGAGGATAAATAATGAGTATGGAGGGAAAATATATAATTACGAATACACAGACACCACACAGCCGATAAATCGCTCGCATCAATTTTTACGTGCCTTTACTGTATTGTATTTATTACAGGTACACCTATCCACATTTCAGCTATATCCAATGGATTCCTTATACATTATTTATGTATTGGAAAAGTTCCAGAATTTATATCCAAAACAATCAAAGATATTTTCATAGTTATAAAGATAAGATCGGGAAAATTGCAATTTCTTATCATGATCTAATTGATCATATTTTCGAAAAAATGCATAAAAGTAAACGAATTTGTGTTTGAACATTCTAAAAGTATACATTTTTTCCGAAATAGTGATATTTTATTTCTTCCAATGGGTCAAGTTCTCGGCAAGTTACAGCCTCCCATATATATATTTATGAAGAAAATCATCAAGCAAGGAAATTAAAATGATTTGATATGTACTTTTTTGTGAATCCACGTTACTACAACTTAATAAACCATAATAATCATGAAGGGTACATACTCTTCAACAGTTCTCAATGAAGAAAGAGTTTTTTTGAAGCGCTTTTATTTTTTTCTATATTGTTTATTGCGACAATTGAGTTCGGGCGTGATAATATATATAAGTATATTTTTCCCAACCATCCTTTGCTTGTATTGTTTGAAACAAAAAAGGACCAGAAAGCTACAATTTCCAACTTTTAAACGAACCAACACTCATATACATTGAACAAATTCTGATTTAGTAACATGTAGTTCAGTGCGTCGGTGTCACAGTCATGCGTATTCAAGCGCGTACACGCATGGATCTCGCTCCGAGTTATAACGTTACACTTGACTATTTTTTTCCGGGAAAGCCGTGGCTTTATCGATAAATTTTGTTAGGACATTTTTTTGTTCATAAATATCTATCTCTATTTTTTGTTTTCGTATTTTTCTTCACTTTTTTTTGTTCTGCATCCCAGCGAAATGTAAACTTTTCAGGATATTATTTTATATACTTTCACGAACTCATTAAAAATATATATATATTCAGTTTGCAAGTTTTTGTAGGTAAATACCTCCATCGACAGTTAGAGGGCATTTTCTTGATCAATGATGAATAAGAACAAAAATATCAAAATAATGTGTTTTGCTGACGTTTCGCTCAGAAACCGAATTAGTTTCTTTACTCAAAATTTTATTACAAGATCTTTTATGTGCTGTGTATAATAAATACAGAGCTTTAAGAATATATTTTTTACATTCAATATCAACAAAAACTTACTACTACTTACACGGAACTGTTGATTTAGCTGATAGTTTTGTCTTAAACTATGTTAACTTTATTAAATTCTTCTTTTAACATTGGTAGCCGCTTGTACAAACGTTTACGGAACAATTCGACACGCATTTGTCCTCATTCAGTGGTGTCCTGTCCCGTCAACAATTGGACGTATAAGTCATTTGGACACATATGTCAATTGGACGTCATACAATAGAACGCGTGTTATATTGAACGCATATATATCACGTTTGTAGTAAACAAAAGTAAGGGTATATTTTACTTCTTTAAAAAGATATTTTTGCCTATTTTCCTTCACACAAAATAATTAGGTTTAACTAATTTTGATTAGTTGTCTATGTATTAGACTACGAAAGTTTATTTCGCCAAAATTATTGTAAATTATAATGGAAGTCTGTGGTAGTAAGTTTTCAGAATGTGTTCAATTTTAAGTGGCTGCTATAGTTTTAACACTTTGTAGCCTGAAAATCCCTAGAATTCTGGGGATTAAGTTATAGAGGAGGCTACCGAGATTGACCTGTAAAAAAGTGCATGAATGTCAACAACAAAGTGAATGTCTTAGGGAGGCAAGAGGGAGCATAGCCTACTCAGTAAGTGACTGCGGCGATCCACAGGTTAAGCAACCTCGAGCCGCTTCAGTACTTTGACGGGTCACTCATTTTAGGGCAGACTGATAGGCGCTTACCCTTGGATGAATCCCATTCGCGTCGGAACTGAACGTTTCCCCGCATACTTCCTTACGTCACTTGAAAGTTCACAGGACGATCCATCTAAAACCATCAGTGGTTTTAACATTGTAACTTATCTTCAACCTGTGTCGATTGAAAAATTCGTGAGTACATAGTTTTTCATTGAACTTCCAATTTCAACCATGTTCTCATAATCCCACACAACTTAAATTCAGTTCAAAGTCTAATTCAATCCACCAAAATGTAACGCTTATTCTCCTACAGGCCACTCCCTTTAGGATCGCAGTAGTGTCCTTTAGATATAAATCTTAGAATGACCACCTTATAATTTTAGTATGCATCTTATAAAGCTTTTGATAAAACCCTAATAAGCCGAAACATATGTAGAGTATTCTAAATATATTGTTTATATTTTGTTTATGACAATATTTTTGCTTCTACTACTCATGTTTTTAGTGAAACCTAGTTTTCCTAGGGAGTGTGTTTCTATGTTTGTTCGACATAAGATGTATTACTTAATGTCTCGCAATTTTTCCTTTCAAAATACAATATATTTTTATACGTTAGTGTCTGTGATTTCATCGGATAAGAGTGTATATACATGATTATTTTTAATAAACGCCTCCAATTATTCCAGGTGCAGTATTTTACCACGTCCAATTGATATGAGTCTAATTTACTTATGCGTCCAATTGACTTATGCGTCCAATTGACTTATGCGTCCAATTGACTTACGCGTCCAATTGACTTATGCATCCAATTGTCGCCCGCCCAATTCACTGCGTTTAATTCTCATACAACAATATTATTACTGATTCTTTTAATTTACCTTCACTTAGTATCTGTCTCTTTTGTTAAAATGTTTGCCGAGTCTCAGTTTATTCTATGTTCGTTCTTCCAAGCGTTTTCTGAATTTTGTTCTTTAGCCAAAATTTTTATATTTTTGTTCTTATTCATCAGTTGTCAAAAAAACATCCTCTAACTGTCCCCTTGACATAAATGTCACAGACGTTATTTTCCAGTAAATTTCCAGTAAAATGATAATTGTATTATTCTTTAGATTTCGCATACATTGTTTTTAGAAGAAAATTCATGTGGCATAAAATCGCAGTAAGTAAAGCGGAAAAGGCGTAGAGATTATTTTCCCAATATTATAATAATATTCTATTATTTTGTAGATCCGTTGGATATTATTTTCAAAAGAGGATAAAGTAAATTTTAAAAAATAAAAATGCAGACGCTAAATAAATTTTATAAGTACATTTAAAAATCCGTATAATTTAATTATATTGAGAAAACATGTTTTTCAGGGAAGTCTAAGGATGATTTATATTTTTACAAATATGGTACAATTTTAATATATTATTTTCTTCTTAAAAAAATGAAAACTATCTGTTGAAAGACAGGAGGGATACATCATTGTTTTCATTTACGAATACACGAAATAGAAATACATATATACAAGTAAAAATTATAAAGTACAATAACTATAATTTTCAGTACAATTGACAAAAATAGTCAATTTTGAGTGAAAAAGATATATGAAAATCTTAGTTAATTGAAACTTTACAGCAGGATGCTTATTTTTTTTTATATTTTTCCTTAAAACTTTATTTGCGGTGTATTTAACAGGGTATAAGACTTAAAATTAAACTTTAAATGATAGCCGTGTAGACTTTATTTAATCCAAAGCCTTTTGATAAACGGTTGGAATTTTAAAAACTTAAAAAAATTATATATTATTTACTTTCTTCTGCGTTTAAAATAAGTACATACATTTTGTAGTATACTGAAAAAGTATCATTACTACAAATATATAGATTGTTTATTGATAATTTGTTAACATTACTAACATACGTATAATGTTATAAAGAACATTTTTTACTATAATATTATAATATTTCAAAGTGTGTTAGCACATATCGGATAAAGCTAAATATTGTTAATTCCCGCCATAAAGAACGATAAAATATAATTATTGTAGTATTTCGAAGATGGCCATTTGATCAAAAAAGCAGTTGCTCTATTACGCAAACTATATATAATTAAATAAATAAACATTAAATTTCTTGGGCAGAAGTAGTAGAGATATAAGCAAATTTAAACATGGTTATAAAAATACAGGAAAGATAAATGTATGAACTTTACCATACTAAGTCCTTATTATTTTAAAAGTTTAAGATTTAAAGTCAATATTTATCTCCAGCGTTAAAGTTAAAATACATGCATTTCACGATACAATTTTTAACAATTCTTATGCACGCGTTTGTATATAATGTCATCGGAACGCAGCAGAGCTCTCAAGAAGTCAACTAAACCCAACGGGCATAAAAATCGCCCGTAGACTTCTCTAAGCATATACCCCACCCCTAGATTCACACCAATGACTTGGAGTTATAATGTAAAAAGCAAGATACTATCCGAACGACACTAATTCAAATATCAATAATTTACCCCTCCCAGCGGCCCCACCACACCACACCGATGTCTTCAACAGGTAGAAATATATCTAAAGTCCCCTCCCGAGTAAGCATCCTGACTCGGAGGTGTTCCTTACTCATTCCTCGCTAGATCTTCGCTGAGGTATCACAGATGATTTTAACAGATTCTGACATTTACCGACGCATCAGCTGATAGCTCAACAAGGACTACTTGATCTCTACTGACTGCATCTCGCTGGACTCATTCCGTTGACAGTGTGAAGTGATAAGACAAACATCACCTAAATCGTGAGATTTCAAAATTAGCACCAGTGAAAGTGTAGTTGTTTATCATATTACTAAGTGAATTAGTGTTGATTTATCAAACTGGATGGACCCTGGATGTGCAAAGTGACAAGCGACTAGTGTTTTCATGTGAAAAGACCTTGCAAGGACTTTATTGCGGCATATTTAACGGAAAAGACGAATTGTTTATAAGGTAGGTGGATTTTTGTTTGTTTGTTTTGCGCTAAACGACGGAACTGATGCGGTGATCGCGATGGGCAATTAGGCGTGAAACTCCGCCGGGAGACCGCGCTGGGCGATTAGACGACGAACCTTGATGACATGCCAACATCGCGGTACTCCAGATCTAATAAAATTTATTTTTTCTTTTGTAAAAAACAGTTACTAATGTCACAATTCTTGATATACAACTAGACATTCTTTAAAAAATATTTATTTATGTGTTAATAATGAAAAATCAACAAGAAAATATATGTTTTTTTATAGAAATTTTCAATATAATCTAGTTCTAGTTAGAGTCTTTATAATTAGTATATCTTATATATTTTTAAAAATGAATTTTCAATATGATTGTAAATAAGAAAAACTATGAATATACAAATTATGGGCAAAAATACGAAAGAAATATTTTTAAAACTAATTCGAGAGAGATTAACTCGAATGTTTTCGTCACCAAATTTGCGGAATATATTAATTGTAATAAATAAAAATAGGCGAATATATTGAAACCAAACTATATGGGGGCACCATTATATTGACGTCCTTATTAGTTTGCTATAACTCGATTTGCAGAAAGAATTATGGCTATAATTTGTCCAACAAATTCTCGTCTTATGCAAATTAATCCTGTATGATGTGTACCAAATAAACTATATTTTTATTGCTTGTTATTTTGTAACTTATGTTGTCTGGACACATAAAAATCCTGATAAAAATCTACATATCTTCTAACTCCAATACAAATAACTTAAACAGGTATATGTTAATTCAGTAGAATAAAATGTATTAAAATATGAAATAAGCTGATTTAATTACTTGAATGAAAAGGGCGCTCTATAATCCTCCTAAATTATACGTTAGAGAAATCGCAGTTAAGTTGTAGTAGATCTAATCTCTCTATTAGCTCTTGAAGGCCTCATTATAAGATAGATTATTTGAAAGCTCAAATCTGGTAGTTAAAGGTAATTTCATGCGGCATTACACGCCCACTTGCCGTACCCCTAGGTTTCCAACCGAGGGTTAATCCTTTTTAAGTCAGGCTCGTAAACGTGGTCAGTCGGTTAACCACAATAAAATGTGTTGAAGTCAATTGTTGTTTCTGTTATTTTTATGAACAATTTGTAAAGTACAATACCAAGAATACTTGGAGATAAGGATCTGCCCACAAAATTTCAATTTTCTTCAGCATAATCTTTTATGTTTAAACTCTCTACCTACGTTGCAACACAATGCCATGTCAAAATACGTTTAGTGTTTGAAAATACGGAACTGTATTGGTAGATAACTTTGTAATGAATATATATATGATACCAGTTAGCAAAAGACATACAAATTCTACAACAAAATGAATAAACTTAAAATAAATATTCAAAATACTCAAATATTTTTCGTCAGTTTGTTCAATGAATCGTTATAATTTTAATTACACCTATAACCTAAAATTAGACAAGTAGAAGAGAGAAACGGAAAGCTTATATGCAGAATTTTGATCAAGATTTTCAAGGTTTCTTTCTAGACATTCAACATTTTCTTTAATAAATAGGTTAGTTAGGAAATGCTAAATATTTTTTAATTATTTTACATCTTTATCTTAGAATATATAACATTTTAAAAATATAAATGAATAAACAAAATTTGTTCTGTAAAATTAAAATGCCACAATTTCTATTAGATTATTTATAATGGCGATAAAAATTCTGTGAAATGTGATCTGAAATTGTTAGTAAAAACCTCAATACTTCTGCAAGTCTACAAGAAATTCTATTAAAATATTATCCTAAAATTTTCAATTTCCCAATAAAACGTTTTTGTCGTATTGAATATGGAAATCTTCCCTTGTTTTTGCTGACAAAAAAAAGTTGTCACTGATTATAAACAAGTACTTATTCCCAATTTACTTGTTTTATGCTGTTAGACACCGACACAACAGCTAAAACCCGCATTACAAACATAGTAACATATTAATGACGTCTAAATTTTAATCCATGTTGTCACTTAGGAGGTGCCTTATTTCTGTAAAAAATTTATTGAATTAATTTAATTTAATTATAATTATCGTGCCCGTATAAGGACGAGCTTTACAAGCGAATAAAATTAGTAATAACAAAGATACAACCTCACTGATAAGAAAAATTACTGTATCATTAAGTACAAGAACCGGGACAGAACAAGACGGACCCAATAAAAAGTTAAGTTAATGAAAGAAGTCAATTATTTTATATTAGCACTTGCAAGCTCTGTGTATTCTAGTTATGTTAAAATAGCCAAGTCAGTTGTATGTATCAGGAATCCTGAGATCGAACTGCAACAATTTAAAGATACCCAGCGAATTTATTTGAACTGAAAATTGCCAATCCAATTATTTTAAATGTATTCTTTGCATGTTAAATTAACGTTGAGAACCGAAGAAAAATATTTAATATGCTCTCTGTTTTACTTAATTAAACCTTTAAATTCAATTAGTAAGACAAATAAAAAAGCTTGTACAAAGTATTGGTAATAATCGTTCTTGTTCTTAATGTAAAAAACAAACAGTTTCGTAATTATTTATATGCTCCAAACAATCGCCAACGCGGACTGTACTTCGTAATATTGAACGTAGTAATTCACAAATTATCTTGACATGATAAATCAGAACTAGTGCATGTGGTCTAACAAATCTCTCTATAAACAACTAAATGTTATTTAATTAAGCACATTATAAGACAAGCAATTTAGGACGATTACTGAATTTATTCTAACTGTTGTTAAAATTGAGCTTGCATCGCAAGCTTCAGCTTGGGGGCCTACCAAGTCACAGGATGCGTTAATATGAAAACAAGTCCTATGTAATTAACTGGTCCAAATGATATAAATTCGTCAAGACCATAATTTATCGATATCAATGGGATGTAAATCAGGCCAGCGGGGGGCAACGTTAATCTTCGTTCGCAGAACTAATGAAGGAAGGTAAATCATTTCGAATTGTTAAACTTTGAATATCTTGGTAGGGCCCAGATTTAGGAATGATTTACATAATTGAAAATCAGAATTTTCTACCTCTGCACAGGAGAGGTTTAAAGCTAATAATCCTTTAACAATTGTCCGAGCGGGACTTAATCTGCAATAAATATGGATATGTCGGTCTGGAATCTTCGTTATACTCACAATGTTGATACAAGTTCCTTCACCTAATTTGGACGCACACGTGTAAATGTTTTGTGAAATATGCGGAGGTTTTTAAAGAAGAAACTGACTGATAAATTTAATATTTTATAGAATAAAAAAGATATACGCCATTATTTCATTGTTATTTTCGTTAAAACATTATCAAAAATGACAGAGATTGTTTTCAAACATAAAAATGAAACTGAAATAAATTTTTGATGTTACTTTTCATACAAAAACAAATATAAAAATGCCTCAGTAATATACATAATTAATTTTTTTTTTTTATTTATAAAATGCCTTTGTAAATAAGGTACAAAAATCTAATTTTTTTAGCTAAGTATTTTAATTTAAATAAATAACTGATGTGTCGAAAATGGGTAATTTATTGCATTGGCTGGATGCAGGATTTAAAATATAGGCGATTATGAAAAAAAATGACGTACATGGTTTAAAACTAACACATTATCACCAAAGGAAATAACTATCTAAATGTATCAATAATTTTGCGTAATGAGTTTTCTATCTAATACAATTTTAGTAACAGATATAAATTTGTTGCAAAATTTCTATTAAGTTCTATATTCAGCAGACAATGTTTTAGAGAAAACCTGCCTAGTTAAATAAGGACATTTTAATTTACTTAACATTATTGATTTATTTATGAATATAATTTTTATTACATGTTCATCCTTGATAATCCAGAACTATGTGTACAAAGTTATATTGAAAATTGCTTCAACCTCTTTGAGGACAAATTGCGTCAAATATTAATGACATTTTTTTATATCATAATATCTATTACACTAGTTTTCTTGCTACAATGGCAAATATTGTAGGTTAATTTGAATTTAATAAAATACTACGTATCTCTAAAAGAGGATAATACTTAAATAGCGTTACAATACAACTTTGAATAATAATCAATTAATTATATTTATGACCTACAGTATCGTCTTCATCCGTTATGAGATGAACTCACCTCTGGTAGTAAAATATCTTACCCTCTAAATTGCCGTTAAGGTATGTCCAACAGAACAATGTAGTGAAATTATTAATTTATTTATTTTCTTACATAAAGTACAAACTGTTTGGGTACAATGCCGGTAGATGGCGCCATATGCTAGTTCAGAAAAACCGATTTATCTGTACTATTTCCATTCGATGAACAATCTTCAAATTTTTCTGAAATAATCTAATTTTTTTTCATCATAAATAAATGTATATAAAGCAATTTGGAGAGGTTAACTAGAAAATAATTATTTATTGTTATATTATATAACGCGTAGCGTGGTAGTATATTTCCATAACGTAAATTTATGGTTCTAAATATAAACTTGAATCGTATTTCTTTGAAAATCAACATACGTATTGTTTCCCAGTATAGCTCGATTATAAATTAAAATCATTAGCAACTAGAGTACGGCTTACGTAAAGTCTCATTTATTTTAATTCATCACAATATTGACCCATATTTGCATATTTTTCTTTGCGTCTAATTTTATAGGTAAATTCGAAATAATTACCGCTTGCTTAACCTGCCACTCATTGTGTTCAAAATTGATTTAGTACTAGGAGAACGCTTATAGATAATCGTACGACCAACTTTTAAATTACACGAAACTAAAATTTTGTAGCAGGTATTTAATCTCCTTCCAAGTCAACTCAATGGCATTCTTACGTCTATAAAATCTACATTTTTCTGAGAAATGAGATGGTGCATACAGTTTGCGATGGAATCCGAACCACTTCTTGGCGATAATTGTCAATAAAAGAATTATTGGACAAAGCGCAAGCTATGTATATGTCATCATAGTTGAATAAAAGGAAGGATAAAACTTAAATGCTAATAAATGCATCGTACCGAAAAATTTTAGTCGCTGACACCAAAAAAAACCTACTTCCTGTAATTCTACAATAGCGGTGATGTCTTTGCGCTTAAACGATGCTAGCAAGATGTACTTCTGCTAGCACCCTCGGTATGTGCGGTCACATTTAAATATAGAGATTCATTTTACAAATCAATGGCTTCGATCCATCGACTGAAACTGCGGCCTGAACTTCTAGCTGCGGAGCATCTTCGGCATGTTCATATCCCTAGTTTCTTTAGAGTTGTCGCCGATGAGCTGCGCCATGGCAGTATCGCGTATGTTATGGCAACGGGATTAGTTTTTTTTATTTTGCCGATTTAGTCTACTATTTTTGACCAGGAGCGAATACAAACTCCTGGACATGGATTAGACAATCCGCACAGCCTTGTTAATGTTAGTGTAAAACGTCAGTTAGTACCGACCTCCACATGGAAACATGGGCGCAACCAGGGGGGGAGCCATGCCCCCCCCCCCCCAAGCCGCCTTTCATGAGCCAAAAAATAAAGAAGCAGTACAAAGCAGTATCTAAATTATCCTTTGAAATAAATATTTTGTAATTAATGCCAATATTATCTAATATCACATCCGTTTTCAACCATTTTCTGAAAAATTTTCCTCATCCTCTGGGGAGGCCGGTTCTATTGGCCCCCCCCAGATGAATTTTCTGGCTGCGCCACTGCATGGAAAACACTGTATCAGAAACCGTTCGCAAGTGGTTGTTCTATTCTTCATTTTATCTTTTTAATACTGCATTTTTGATATACTGTAAAAAATTGTAAATAGTTACTTTGTTTCACTGTTCTGAGTTCAAACCCGAGCTCCGCGAAATTACAAAGCCCGTAAAAATGATTTGAATCTACGTTCTTTCTAGGTCACCTCTTTAGCTCAGACTCTGTTTCATTAATATGGGAGTTGTCTAATTTGTGTGATGTGTCTTTTGTTTTTTAATAACTTTCTCATTTACCTTCATAAATAATTGCATTGGTCTCGCACAAAAATCTTTATGCTTTAGTTTTAATTAGCTCCAAATGATTCCTACATGGTTGTCGAAACGAGTGTAGTGTCGTAATAACCATATATACACATCATTCTTCGATCTGTGAGCATTTAAATTAACCTATACTGTACACACATTTGTCAAGCTTACCAACAGAACCAGATATCTGTATCATGGTATATGTATAGGAGAAATTAGCATATACATGTAATTTCGAAGAATTTCCAGCGCTTGCTCGATTAAGTAATTACCAGCCGTAAAAACTAACTAGTTCGCGGTTAGAAGTAAAAAAAACGTCGGCCAAATGCTCATCATTTTAATAAACACAGATAATAATAATCCACTAATGACATCATTATGGTCTGGCATATTTTTCTAGTTCGAAGAATATCACGTGTCGACGAGCGTTTGTTTTCAAAGAATACGGTAAGTCACTAGACCTCAAGATCGCGTAGATCCAGGATCTCGCAGTGTGGGAATTTCAAATTTACTTTCTATATTTGTGTTTATTATTTAAAAATGCCTCGAGATATGTTCCAGTATGAGGAATAAGAACATGACTAATTTCTTTATGTGTTAATGTCTTGCACAAATTAAAGTTATTTTCATAACATACTTTTCCCAATATCGCTTATTAGGAAAATAAGTTAATATTAAATTAAATTCACAGCTTTATGAATGCCACTTAAACTGTTTTAAATAAACACAGAGGACATTAATAGAGTTATTACTACATCCTAAAAAGTAGTTTATTTGTAATCATTATTTTAGTGTTGTGTGAAATGAGCTAAATATAGCAATCAATGAATAGAAAATTGAATGTCATCATTAACTTCTGCACTGTGCACAAAATATTTAAAAATATGTTTTTAAAAATTTATTTATTTAGCATTTTTTCTAGCAAAAATATAGATTTCAAAATTAGATGCAATTTTTTTTATATAATTGTCAGTCATCTTTATATCTTTTTAGCCAAGAACACTGAGTGTTTATGGGAAAATTTTTTATTGTATATTAAATATGATGTTTTGAAAGAAATGCACCATAAATTAATTTGTTATTTTTAAAGTCCCCTATAATTTTATCCATAAATCAATCTAATTATTATAATTGTTTTGGAAACCATCCAAAGTCGTTGCCTTTCGGCCATCGATCGCAAAAATCAACACAGCCTGCGAAGGATTTACAAAATTGCCTTGTCAGATTGTATAAATATACAGAAGACAACTTTGATTTTCTCACTTAGCTCTTCTAGAGAACTAATTTCAGTAGTATAAACTAAAATCATCTTCACTATTCGTTGTAGTCCAACGATGAAAAATACGAACTATTATTACAAGAGATAAGCAATCAACATGTCAACTCAAAGCTAAAATGAAGTCTCAGTTCGAAAACATCCTGTACGTTACATATTTTATATGAAAGAATTCATATCGAGTTCCCTATAAATGGAGTTAAATTCAACCCTATTGACGGAGCTGATTCTTTAAATCCTAATGAGACCAATAATAGCCAGGTAGCAATTTAAATACCTTTTAGATTTATTTGGGTTTTATCGGTATTTTATATATTATATATTATAAAATACTAATAAAACTCAAAAAAATCTAAAAGGTATTTAAATTGTTACTTGGGAGAAAAATATCTAGAGAGCTAAGTCTGTGTGTACGATGATATATTTAATGCACTATGGTAGCTCGTGACAGTAACACAAATTTTAATTTTTATAATATTATTATTATCATTAACATCCAGGAGGAGTTTGGCAATAGCTATTCCACCACTCTACCAGAATATGCACACATAGACACAAAACAATAACCATTCCTTGCGACATTGCTATCTGCCGCAGCTGAGACTCGAACTCGAGAAAAGCAACTAGCCGTGTTGTATATCACACAACTGCGGTTTGGCCCACTGCTACCATCTCGGAAATTCGTGAAAAATGACACTAAACATCCATACCCCAGCCAGAATTTGAATCCAGTGGTCTCAAACCTAACGTGCAAATCACTGAGCCAGTGATAGTATCTTTTTCAACAAGCGGGTAATGATGGCAATTACTCAAGAGGGTGACGTTTACGGCACGATCCGAAGGGGAGTGTCGTAATTCATCAGCGAGTAGTAGCTATTATATGCGAGTAGAATATTG
Organism: Rutpela maculata; assembly: GCA_936432065.2. Classification (NCBI taxonomy): domain Eukaryota; kingdom Metazoa; phylum Arthropoda; class Insecta; order Coleoptera; family Cerambycidae; genus Rutpela; species Rutpela maculata. The sequence continues at coordinate 29,865,848 of OW386286.2, read as the reverse complement.
TACTTTTTCTACGACTACTTTAAAGTAAATTTGCAGAAAATAATGATTGTAAGAAGTAGAGACATATTTTTATGGGAAAAGGCGAAGACTCACATGTTATCGGTCATAACTTCTTTATTTTTTAAGCAAGAGAAAAAATTAAAACAGGACTTTTTGGCTTAATCGATAATTATTAATTTGATTTCTTAACGTTTTTGGCGCTAGTGCCGTAGTTCTGAGACATTTAACTTTTAAAGTAGTTTCGACATTTTTTTTAATCGAAAAAAAAAATACAAAAACTGTTGAGTAATGAAAATGAACTCGTATTATTGGTCCTAGCCCATTAAGTAATGAATTATTATCCATCGCCGTGAGTAATGAACTCTATTACTTGTTCAAAAATGTATCAATAATTAATGAATTTTGCAATAGTAAAAATAGTAAAAATTTAAGTAGACTTTTTATTTAACTTTTTCATTTAATACATGTTCAAATTAGCAAAGATAATGTATCCGCTTTACTGATCATCCACATTTCGCATATCAGATAAATGTTTTATTACTGTTTTGTGCACTTGGCGATTTGTTGAAAAATTGATGCAGATCCTTCACCAAAAGAAAATATCAGCCCTCATGCACTATTAACTTCACTCTAAACACTCTTGGCTGTCAGGCGCACGGCCTTACCAAAACTCTGTTCCATCCCCCTTATGACACCAGCCCAAAGTTTTGTAGCACGTCATATTCGCCTCTTGTCATTTGGTTTTTCCAAAACTATCTATTGTTTTATATTATCCTCTCTCAGTTTGATGTGACCAAACAATAAAAGAATTCTGGAGAATGCAATGCTCGAGTCTCTTTGGGAGGCGTATTTCTTAGAGACTCGAACTGTTGTATAGATGGACTGTGCAAGGAATAGGATGTTTAGTGACAGTTTCATCCAGATCGGTTCAGTAATTCTATTGATAGTGACGTACAACGCCACATACATACATATATAGGTTCATTACAAATTGGACCGAGAAGTTATCTTTTTTTTTGAAATTGATTAAAAATATACAAACATTAGCATGCTGAACTTCCAAATAATTCGTTTCTCAAAAATTTCGTGAAGACACTGGTATACATGATTTATTAAAATTACTTAGTTATTCGGTTAACCGTACCAATCCGGGTACAATAACTATTTCGAGAACTGAGATTATCAGTCATTTGTCAAAAGACTCCTAAAAATTGACTCAACCATTCTCGAGTTATGAACGGACAAAGATAAAAACAAAAAACAAAACTGCAGGTGAAATTGAAAAACCTTCCTTTTTTAAGTCTGCTAAAAAAATAATTGCAACTGACAGAATGCAACTTACTTGTTTACACAAAGCTAAAAATCTTCTGTTTAAATATGTGAAGAAATCTCATTTTGTTTATATAAAAAGAAATGTGTGAATTCATGGACTAGTATGACCAACTTTCGTGATATTTTCATTTGTTGACACTATCAATTTTGCTCCGCAGTTTTAAGTGTATGTGAATATGTGTAGGTTTTTACCGAACAAGACAAATATGTGTGCAACTCATTAGGATTCATCTTTAGCGTTCAAATTATTTTAATGGCAGTAATACAGCTTTGCACCATGGTGTTCTATATTTGTGGCAAAACAAGGCCACACAAGCCCAACATTTATCGTCGATTCAAAATTAACACTCTTTTGATTTACAACGTTAGCGGTGTTAAAACTAATGGAATATATCTGTCGATTCGATTAAGTTATTGTAGCAAAATATAAAACAGAAAATTAATTTATTTGCATTATTATGTATAGTGACGCGTTAAATAGCTTTAATTGTGATTTCGTGTAACCACAATCGAAATTGTAATAGATCAAACTTTTCTATGCGATCGGAATGCAAATATCGGAATTTACATGGATTGTCTGTGTTCATTAAGTAGGTATTTCGACATATTTAATTATAGTGTGTAAGAATGCAGACCTAGAATTTATATTTAACTTCGATTAGGAAAAAGTCAGGTGGCGTAAATTGTACGTTTGATAAGAGAGCGATACTGAGATATGAATGTTTCGATGTACTGGAGGATTTCCAAACGAAACGGATGTCGAAATACCGTGAGAACAGAAATCGTTTTTAAACTTCTTTCAATTTCTTTATCACTTATGCTAAGTGCCATTTTACTGCATAATTTGTGTGTTACTGGAATTTATTCCAGTGAGAAAGTGGTGGTAGTGGTAAACTTACATATTTTTGTACGGAGATAACTCATTTCGTTTGTAAATTACTTCTTTTTGAAAATGATGTAAAATCACAAAATTTTGGATTGTTCGGTTCCAATTCGTTCCACGTTAAAAGAGAAGAGGATTAGATAGAGCATAAGGTCACATAAAGCATTTACCGTATGCTACCATAATTACCGGAAAATTTAAACTCGGAGGCATTGAGTCTGTGCCAACATGTTTCTTAAAAGTTGAAGGGAAAGTGAAGAAAACGTAAAAATATTCATTATTTTACGAAACTCATGTCTTGTATTTCCCACTTAACCGCAATATAAATATTAAAACTAATAAGGTGATATAAAAATGGGACACCCTTTTCATATCCAATTTTACGTGAAAAATATGCAATTATCTAGGTAATATACATTTGTAAAAGAGCAAGTCACTACCATTTTAATTTTTTTCCATTAAAATGTTAATTGTAACCTAACAAGTCTTATTATTTCTCGTTTAGTGACTAGCGACCAATGACAGAATAATCTGCATGAATCATGGTGATTTTATAATACGGCAATGTTTCCTTTAGTAGAAACCTACATTAGAAATCAATTCTTACATTGACATATAACAACTTACCACCAATAAAATGACAACTTACCACTATAAAGTCGTTATCTTAATTGTTCTGTTGAAGTCTTTCAGCCCTAGCTTCTTCCGGTTCTAAGTCGAGGATATTTTATAAAAATTGATGTTGTTTCGGATTACTACAGCAAAAACTTGGTATTTTGTATGATATAATGTTCTCAAAATCACCTAACATCTAAAGAATTTCATTTTCGAAGTGTGTGCGTGTATGTGTGTTAAAGAGAATTAGATCTTTAGTATTAGTACATGCAAGTTAGATTAAAAACCACTGAATAGGAGAAATAATTTATAAAGTAATAATATTTGAGATGCTTACCCTAGATAAGGTTAGAAATAGATACCCGAAAAGTCCCCCCCCCCCCCAATTTAGCTGTAGAACGTCCCTTTTTAGCAAAAAAACACCCCTAACAGGGACTTAAAGCTGGTGTTTCACTTTTATCTTGTAAACTGTTCGTCGGAAGAGGAGAAAGTATGGAAAATAAAAAATTTGTCCTTAAATTCTGCATAAAAAATGTCTTATTAACCTCGTAGCTTATCCTCACCTATTTCGCGCTGACAGCATCCGAACAGAGGAAAGAAAACGTAAAAATATACATTAGTTTGAAGCGCACAGGTAAAATCAATCCTACTCGAAGTTTCACAGCGAACATCTTATCTCGGTATGATATTTTCAATAAATAAAAAAAAATTAATAAAAACAAATAAATAAAAAAAAATCATTCTTGTGCATTTTTCTCGTTAAAGTAACCTGTTTTAAGATATTCGCTGTGAAACTTCGAATAGGATCGACTTTTATCTGTGCGCTCCAAACTACCCCTCTGTTCGAATGCTGTTAACGCGAAATAGGTGAGGATAAGCTACAAGGTTAATAGGACATTTTTTATGCAGAATTTAACGACAAATTTTTTATTTCCTATACTTTTTCTCTTCGGACGAACGGTTTACAAGATAAAAGTGAAAACCCAGTTTTAAGTCCCCGTTAGGAGTGGTTTTATACAAAAAAAGGGACGTTCCACCCTTAAATTGGGGGGGAATCTTTTGGGTATCTATTTTTAAACTTATCTAGAGTACGCATCTCAAATATTATTTCTTTATAAATTATTTCTTCTAAAATGTCTAATTTGCGTGGACTATATGCGTAAATTTACGTATTCAAGTATTTCCGCATCCGAACCGATAGATGGCGCTATTGCCCGTATATGCGAGAATCATTCACTCTATCTAATTCTCGTTGGTTAAAAGTAACTGTAAGAGAAAATAACCGATAACATTCTGTATAAAATTAAAAAGAAATTAATGTCCCAATCCTCATAGTTTCCAGAGTACGCCCTACAGAACATCTGAAAACTATAATATTTTGACCAAAAGTTAGAAAATGATATGTTTTTTGGTGACAATTTGTAAAATTAGTTCAAAGTTGAGCTAAGTTACAATTTTCTGTAAACTAAAAAATAAAACCTCTAACCTCTAGTTATTTCGAGCATCCATCTATTTCGCAGTATTTTAGTTTTCCGAAATTATAATAGTTTTCGTGATCGATTCTGAACAATTTTCAAAATGTCCGTCTGTCCGTCCGTCGCGTTTCTTGTAGCAACGATAACTGAAGAACGAAGTCATATTGCATTGAAATTTGGACAGTAAGACAATGTTAGCTGAAGGAAGAACCCTATTATTTTTTAATAAAATAGGTAAAAAATGTTAGAAATAAAAAGTTATTAATCATTTAAATTTTAAAAAATTGTCGTCATCATGTGTTTGTAATTAAATAGGAATTTTGTGGAATATTATTTCCTATCGCTCTTTACTCATATGTTCCTCACAATAACATAATATGCAGCCGTCGAAATATGATTTTCAATTAGACATATTCTATTATAGACATTAATGAATATAAAAGTAAGGAATGATCATCTAGTTACATTTTAGATACTAAATTCAAGGTTCGATTAAATTTTATTTTTTTCTTATTTTATTGTGATATTTATATAAGTGATATAATAAAATTAAAACTGTTTTAAACTAACATTATCTACAAAAAACTACGAAGAACAATAAGTAGTTATAACGTGATTTTGTTTACCGCCTTTGAGAAAATAACTATTAGAGTTTCTTGTGGATTTTAAACTAGTTTTATTAACTTTTAACATTTTATTAAAAGCAATGAAAACTTACAATAGAAAAATCTTCAAAATTACAAATTTCACCAAATATTTAGTAAATATGTAGCAGTAAAATGTGTGCAACTCGATGGATATGTATTGTTTATTGTTTATTGTTTAGAAAAATACAAATTCTTGTTGACAAACTTTAAAAAATAAAATAACAAATAAGTAAATAGATAATAAGTAACATAAAAATTGTATAAAATATGTAGAATACAATACATAGATAAATATTCATATTACTATAACATTATATAGATGTTGCTGCACATTTATGAAATCACCTAAACTCTCTATGGAGCTTGTGCGTGATTTTCACAAATAAAGCAGCAACGTAACTGGATTATAGTATATGTGGAAAATTTTATATACATGGTAAGAATTAGATAAATACCTACATTTAAAATTTATTTTAATTTTAATTATTATATAGTGGTGTGAGAAGGGGGAGATTATATTCTAAATTTACTACTAAGTGTGGTAGGCTTATGAATATCGTTGTATTTATTAAAGACATTGAACATTATACTACTGAAAAATTACTTTTATTTGTCTGTAGTTTTCATTTAGAAATAGTTTGAGATTTTTTTTTAATTCATGCTTGTTTTTTATGCTTTTTAATTTTGCGGGTAACATATTATATAGTTTGGGTCCATAATAGAAAATAAATCGCTGGGTATGCATCTTCCGGTATATCGGCACTTGTATGGAAAGATATGTATTCCAGCAGGTTCCATAGTTATGGTTTACCACATTTGGTGGTGATTTAAACATGTACAGTAGACACTCATAAGCATACAATTTTCTTAAGTAAAGAGTCCACCCCAGACTGTAATACCGTACCTTATAATAGATTCTATAACTTTTGTATTCCATTACTTCCCTTAATAAGTGAATCAATTATGGCATGTTGTTAGGTAATGGTAGTAGGCTGGTGTTTTAATGATTAACTCTAGTAATTTCTACCATAAGTTTAGGACAGTCTCTAAAGAAGCATCATATGCTTACGCACTTTATCGAATAAAAGAAAATACTTACCCCAGGTTACGTTTTAATATTACGACTGATACCAATTATTGTTAAGAACGTCGGCCTGAGTCACAACACCAAATACTTTTTCGGGTGTCTATAAAATAAATGTCCCTTGCAATGACGAATCTTCATAAAATGCTCCAAAAATACATATTACTGCCGTAATAAAAAAATAACTGTAATAACATGATAAAATATGCATAAAATTCCAATACAGAACGGTCCTTGTAGTGTCTTTACAACAACAATAAAAAATAATTAATTAAAACCCAGGTAAAAACTGACATTTTGTTTAAGACATTTAAACAGACCGGCTATAAAATTCCTCTGATCCCATCTTTCATATAATAAAAACATCGGAGGTGTATTTTATACTAAAATTCTCATTAAAACCATGTTGAATGCATATAAGCGTATAAACTCCGATTTATAAAATCGTGTATTAGGTGAATTTAAATGAGTGTTATAAAAATTTGTTTTATGGTAACCATTAAAGTTAGTTTACATTGACGATTAGATCAATCCGCATTCGAGACATTTTTGAGGCACTAATGAAATTGGTTTATCTCCGTAATTTAATAGTCATAAAACGAATCGATAAATAACTTTCAAAATGTATGTTAACTCAATCAGAACAATCATAAAAACTAGTAACATTATGAGAATTGCTCAAATGTTAATTCGTCAGGGATATAAATCAAAGGTGTTAATCACTAGAATCCGGGTGTTATAAAAAATAAATTAAATGCATGTATAATTAAATCTTTAAAAGAAACAACGTCCGTTTGTCACTATAATCTTTACCTCGTGGACTGTACCATTTTTCGTTACATCATTGGGTCAACCAGACTATAACATTGAATATTGTCTCTACATGAAACTAACGTATGTAAAAGCGTATGACAAGAATGTATACAAAAAATTAACTTAATTAAAACTTTAACAAAATTTTGTAGTGAACTGAATTAAACTATAAAAATGAGTGTGTTTCAGTTAAAATTAATAATGCCCTACATTTATTTACCATTATAATTATCCCTTTATCGGGAATCTTCTAAATCCAATATTTATTATCTTGTTCAGGTAAACCGTTAATAATAATTATTGCAGGGGTATTTGTTAGGATATTTCTGTATATTTTAAGCTTTAGAAGTTGTATTGACGAGACATAGATGTCGTAAAAATAGGTTTATATCAACTGAAAGAGGATATTCTGTACAGGCGAAGTCCTTACTTCCTTTTTCACAATTACAATGATTTAGCCTTAAAATATAGTCAATAGGGGCAAAAAACTGGAGGTTTCAAAAAATTAATGGTTTTTCAAGAATATCGCAAGAGAAAAGAATGTTTCTCCTAAAAATACAAAAAAAAAGGTCATCATTTAAGGAACCAGTAAATGCTACATGATAACAGAAAAAAGGGTGAGTGGTTGAACAATTGTATCTTCATGGATGTTTACACTACAGTCATGAAAAAGAAACAAAATAAAAATTTGTTAATTTTAATATTTCTAACATTTATTAAAATATATATCCATTGAAATATATATAAAAGTAATAAAATAAGCTTAAAATAAGCTCCAAAAGAAAAACTAAAGTCAGTGAAGTATGTGCTATAATTCAGCAACCTCTATTTAAATCGTATTTTAATAGATTTGAATTCTTACATTCAATAATTGATACTTTCTGCCGCCCTGTATGTTAATTTATTCTAAGTACATTGTATGCATGGGAAACTCAGCATTTATTAATACGTCTATTCTATTTTCAGAAGCTTAATCAATATTTTAATAAACAAACCCGTTAAATAAACAAATCGTAGTAAACGCGCCAACGGAGCTAACGTTTGCTTAGTCGAGCAGGCCAAGATAGGACACGGTTCGCCATCTGTTAGCCACAGTGTGAACTTCATACTTGAATGTGAATACGATTTTCAACCATTGTTACCTTATTTATTCTGTTAATATTAGTTAAAGGATGTTTATAGGTAATAAATTTTGTTACAATACTCATTTGAAATGTTGATTTGAGAAAAATGCAACGATTTTCTATAGGTGGGTAAATATAAAACAATAAATAGTGTAATTAAATTGATTAAAAAAATTAAATTGCTGATAATAAATATTTAGTGACGTTTATTGGTGGCGATGCGATAGCTTTCTCTTTAAGAATACTTTGTATATTTAATTACAGTAAACTATGGCTAATGCAGATGAAAAATCGTATTTTAAAATAGCACCTTGTTAAACTGCCACTAATTTCTGTAATTTTAAATCGTAAAACGCGTATTTATGTTTATATTACGAAATATTAATTTTACGATTTATTAAGTTTATTGAATATTGTTTCTGGCTTTTGTTTCACACTGCACAACAAATACATCAAAGATTTCACCACAGTGCGTGGAAAATATCCTAATTACAGTGGAAGAATATTTTAAATGGGTTAGGAAAGTAAAATCGTAATAGTTATTAACATCAATATTTCACGGGTGCCATATAGGCAAAGTGTAAATTAATCAAAAATTTATACGCACCAAATCAATTTTCACATTTATTGTTGAACTCCATGTTCAAGCCGCCTTTTCCTTTTTTTTATATCTTGATGTCGGAACTATCTAGAAATAGCCTCATACGATGATTATTTCGGTATGTTGTCAATTAGTAGATCGAAAAACATAAAATCTGATTTGCGTATAACGAATTAAAAAGTGAACACTTCTGTGGAATTACTTCTAAATTGTAGAATGTGTGCCAAATCTGATACTGGTCAAAAGACAGAAACATTTCCAAAATAAATCAATCAAAACTTGATATTACCAATTGAAATAAAAGGTTGTTCGCTTGCTTTATCAAAACTGAAACTGCTTTATTTAAAAGTGGACAATTAATAATAGGCGATAGATTCTTTGGACCAAAATATGAGGATATAACCAAACATGCCTTAGTAAATTGATGCTGTGGAAAAAGATACAGGGTGTTAAAATTGTATTTTTTAACCCACGACCCCAAAAGAGGAGTGTTATAAGTTTGACGAGTATGTTTGTATGTTTGTCTGTCTGTCTGTCTGTGGTTCATATCTCTTCAACGGGTGATCCGATTTTGATGTAGTTTTTTTTATTTGAAAGAGTGTTTTGTCGAGAAGGTTATAGGCCATATTAGATTCTGATGTTTGATCGCCATCTTGAATCGCCATGTTGAACTTCTCTAGAAATAGTCCGATTGAAGTAAAATTGAAAATGTGCAGACAATTATCGTAGCCGAACATGATTCAGGCCTCATTTTGATTCGATCATATGAAACTGGTACGGAGGTTTTTAAAAATGTTCAATTTTACTTGTTTCTTTTTTTTACAATATCTCAACTACCTCTTCATCGATCTGCTCCCAATTTGATAAGGAAACACTAATTTATGTATCACATCACGCTAGCCCGTGGAGGGCTCCTAATGAGATACACCTGATGATGAATATTTTTTCTCTTTTCATTTTCGAAACGTTGTGGCACTTTTGACTGGAAAATCTCATACAGGAGTTATTTATGCTTGATCTAACTTGATAATTGGGTTGTTGACGAATTTTCAAAAATGGTGAAATATGGTAGTGGAGGACTTAATTTAGTTATATATTTAATTTGGAAGAAAAATTCTTAGCGCAACATATTTTAAAAAATTGTTAAACTTCGACTATTTGAATGTGCCGCGAAAACGGTAGTGACATCATAACGGCAGCTAGATGTGAACTTATAAGCAGAACAGGTGAAGACGAATAAGTTGACATTGCTGACAAGAAAGAAAATAACCTCATATATCAAAAGTAAATTTGACGTTTAGCTAGCAGTGATTGATGTTTTCAATTATTGTTAATATTTTTTTACAAAACGACTAAGGCAGTATATCTGTAAAAGCTAATTCTGACATTCTACTTGCGGTAGATATATTTATGGTCAGCGAATTTTTAAAAAGAGACGATCGTTTTGACATTGCAATGGTTGGAAGTGCAAAAGCTGCAAGGTACCTACTTACGTTACAGCTGCTATAGACAGTACAAACTATTGTAATTTCTGCAAGAACTTCCTTTATCTTATCTTATTAATATTACATAATATGTCTAATATGTATTTTATTATTTAATTTAGATGAATTTGTTAACTATACTTTGTATTTTATTGAATATTTCCTTTTCATTGTTTTATTTTCTATTAACTATATACATGCGTATCTAACTGAAAACAACAAAATAAGTTTATCTACTAAAGAAATTATTTATTATCCGTTGATACTCACTTCTAAGAAGAGTCAGAATGAGACTTACGAAGATATCAAGAAAGGTCTGTATTATAACCAAAAATAATAAATAGGTAAATACTTTTATGCTAGTATCTATCTAAGCAATACACAATGATATGTATTTATAACACACATAATTCTAAGGGCATTTATAACTACAATCCAACGCATTCGTAGCCATTTCCGACTGATTGTGTTCACCGACTTTAGACGACTTTCACAGTTTGTTTCATATAGTTTTTCAACGGCGAGTTTTTAAATTTCCTGTCTTAATTTATTGATCATCCTAGTATTATGGGGCGTCTAGGGAGCTTCATAAATAATCAATAGCTAACAAAAACAACTGCACTTTATTCCAACATAAACTAGATAAAATACATAAAACCAGATTAAAGCCATTTCCGTCCTTTAGGAAGTCAAAGCATGAATAACATTCTAATCTAGAGCCGTTAAGAATACAGTAATACACCCTGTTTTATCCACCAGTTTGGCGGGTAATTTAAATTTGTAACAGCTAGAACGCCACACAAGTCTTGTAATGCGGCCGTTTTTCCTACAACATAAATCCATATTAAAAACCGCTGCCCAAGGAATCACTACTTCCACATCCGGATTTTCTATCCAAGTCACACAACGAAAAAATTTTGTATCTGGAAATAATTGTTTATGGAACTTTAATAATATAATATTTGAAATCCTCTACCCCAAAAACCCATAAAACGATACCCCACAGTACGGTAGTGGGGTGGGGGTGGTGACAGGGGGTGGGAGTGGGGTGGATAAAGTAAAAAAATATTTTGAGGTTTCTGGTTCTTGTACACTCACTAAATCACATTTTTTTTCATCCCCTTTAATAATGGGGTGGGGGTGGTAATGGGGGTGGCTAATGTTAAAATTTTTTTTGAGACATTAGCTCCTCTTGTCTATACTAAATATCAATTTTATGAACTCCTACCTGCTTGATTTACCTATTTACTCCAAATTAACCCCAATTAACCCCCCAACCCTTCGACGGAACAAGATGAAAATATAATCTAGTTCTAGATCTCGTTAAAGTACGTATGTATACCAAATTTCAAGTCAATATCTCAAACGGTTCCAGAGTAAACGTGCGCACAAAAAAAGTTACAGACCGACAGACAGAAATTTTTTTTTCGCTCAAACTTGAAATCTCGACGTTTCATGACATTCTAAGCCTATTTGAACAATAAAAATTTTTAAAAATTTTTTTGTCGTTACTATACTTCCACTGGATGTGGAAGTAAAATCAAATTCCTACATTAAGATACAACTTACCACAAATAAAACGCTCAGAATACATTGTAATTTGTTACTTTACTTGACATTGAAATGGTCTCCACAATAAGAAGACTTGGTCCTTCTCTGGTGGCTTTGAATCATTCATTTTACGTTCAGCATTTATTATTGGAACACAACAGTTTTTCTGGTGAATTGGTGGTATTATTTACACAGTACGGCAGAAAACACTATCTGTATTTATATTTATTCATAACTAGATGCTGTTAAACTATACCGAATTGTAACCTATGAACGTCAGTTGAATTTGACGTTAAATATATTGTCAGATTAAACTGTCGTGATTGACTTTTTTCTCCGTCGCTATCAGCGAGTTTCTAAATTAGTACCCATTTCTCGTCGTTTTATAACTAACTTCTCTACAGACTGCCGTTATTATGTCATCTCCGTTTTAAATGCATGTATTTTTGTAATTAATATTATAATATTATAAGACTTTCTTTTCAACTTCTACATGTTTCTAATGATTTTTTATGAATAATTGTTATTGTTTAACATAGATTCTCCTCAAATTTTAACTTAGTGCAACAACCCAATTCTAACCGTTTTCTAGAAAACTGCCGCAAAATATTTCAAGAATTCTTTGAAAACAAACTCAATCTGAAAAGGAGAAATTGTATTTATTGAAAAAAACTACACAACGTAAGTAAAAACTAAAGAGTGACAACTACAACTGCAAACTCACTGACTTTGGTATGCACTATTTGCTGCAACTTAGTTGAAATATTGCAACAAAAAAAGAAAAAAATTACAGTTATGACACCCTGCATCGTTTTCCACAGCAACAATTTACTAAAGCATGTTTGGTTATAACCTCCGATTAAAGAACTTATATCTAGATACATAATGGCGTTGATTTATTTGTTGCTGAAAGACTCACAATCTAAGGCACTTCTTTCCATAAGTTTCTGATTGGCCCATCGGCCTATTCGCGGCAGTTTTCTAGATGATCGGTTCAGTTTGATTATCATAATCTCAGTTTGACAGTGTCCGCCATTAATGCCAATAAATGTTTTTCGTGTTCTCCGACCAAAAAGTAATGGAAAAGTAATTTTATTTTAAGTTGTGATTTGCTTAATACCTAAGTGATATTCTCTATTCATATCTACACAGTTTAGTGAAAATTTAATGCTACATGTTGAAGTGCTGTGCCGTTTGCAGAAGGCAGTTTAGAAAAGAAGAAAATCGGTCGTTTCATAAGTAAGTAGGTCATAGTCGTAACATGATGGCGTTCGGTTTACAGTTGTAATAATAATATTATAAATAATATCCTTTCAATACATATTTCCCTTGAATAAAACATCTCTACCCATTATATTTTTTAAATCCGAGGTTATGTTCATAGAGGTTAACCAACAACTATTACATAAAATATGTACAATACTGTACATTTTCCCTTCTATACATACCCGCCACTGTTCTATGGGATGTGATGTCCATCTATCCATTTTAATGGACATATAATGTGACTATGTTAGGAGCAAATAAGGTATATGAAGAAAAGATAGCCATTATGTATCTAGATATAAGTTCTTTAATCGAAGGTTATAACCTTATATTTTGGTCCAAAAAATCTACCTATGAACTGAGGCCTATTATTAATGGTCCACCCTGTATAATAGCAAGCGCTCACAAAACGACGGCCAGATTTACACGAAATGAAAATGCTGAAGTAACTAACGGTGTTGTATAATTACTAAAAGTTATGGCACATTTTTATCTGTATTTTCTAAATTAATAGATTTAGATTAAACAGAAACTTGAATATTGTGAAAATTTTTACATTGGTTAATATCTTCAGAATTCGATACTGACTGACATTTCTAATTTACCGAAAGGTAATAGAAATTTAGTACGTTTTAAAAACACGATGATGTGAAATGTAGTTACAATACATTGCTGTTAAATACTTACAATGTATAACAGAATATCAGGAAGTGAAGAAGCTTGACTTCGTCTGGCTTTTTGAAACCTTCCCCTCTTTTAGTGGGTAAAAATGCAAGAAAAAGTTATACAGTATTTATATAGCAACATTACTTAATTATTTGCCTTATTTTCTAGACTGGTTGATCATGTGATTAGTATAAATACAAACAGTATTTACTGTATCTATGAATTTTAACTTTCATTTTTTGTAAAAAAATATTTCTAATAAAAATTTAAGCTAGCCATATTTTAATTTTTGTAGCATGAGACCTAAGCCATAGAAGATTAAAAGAAGTTTGCGCGAAAGAAAGAATTTGATAGAAATTTGCGAGAAAAAGTGGTATGCGTCCAAGTTTTTCAAGAAAATAATTGTAAAGTATTTCCAAAACATTTTTTTTTTTTTCAGAATCAGTAGAAAAATATATCAATAATTTCAAGTTTCAATAAAAAAAACTTTGATATTTTTTATAAAATTACACCTTATTGAAATTTTATAGGCTTTATTTTTGATCTTCGACAATTTTCGCTAAAACATATTTATTGAGATATTTGCAAGAAAAACGAAAGATTTTAGAAAGATAAGATTATAGGTTAAAGTGCATTTTTTTCTAAAATAAGTGCTGTAAACGGCATCTAAGTCATGCTATATGCTAACGAAGAACAGTATTTGTGATTTATATTTTTTCAATTATGTAGTAACAAAATGGCGGCGTTTTTATTATGAAAATATGAAGACACACATTGTTAATTCTTTCACATTTAATGGCAATTAAGACACTCGCATTCATTATGACATTCATTATGACATTCGCCTATGGCTCATGTCATAATTATTACACTCGTGTCTTAATAGCTATCATTAAATGGTCGTTGCATAATATACTAATACTTACATAGTATAAAAAATCATCCTCCTAATTTTGAAAAGCAAATGTTTAAAGAAATATTTCATAAATACTTGGGAATACCATTTTTTAATTTTTCTATATATAGTGTGTCCACGGATGGACTTAACTCTACTTATAAAAATGGTTATTTTCAATTTTTCGAAAAAAACTTATTCTCCTTAATTTATTTTGCTTGTTATATAAATACGATTCACGTTGAGAAAATTTGATTTTGTTGTACAGGGCGCGCAAAAATTGTAAAAATTTGGATTTTCAAAATAAAAAATTTTAAAATCAAACTTTTTGAGGCATTGGAATTAAGGAGCTTACAAGCTGTAATCGTAAACTCAAATAAATTTTTTTCATGGGAGTTATTGTTACTAAGTTATTTGATATTAAAAATAGACAGAACAAATTTTTTAAAAATTAAATGTGAGAAAATAATCAATAAAGTATTTATTTAACTTAAGTATTTATACAGTAAGATAAATAACAGTAACGTCCTTACTCAACATGAAACCCTCCTACGTCAACGTATTTCTCCATCATTTTTCGAAATTCGTTGTGAAGAATATTTGGTGTCACTATAGCAATGGCATCAGTGATTCTGTTTTTTAAAATCTGAATATTATCTCGCATGTCAGTTGCATACACTTTTGACTTAAGATACCCCACAGAAAATAATCCATTGCGGTGAGGTCCGGAGACCGCGTTGGCCTGTTTATCTGTCATTGACAAATGTTAACAAATAACAATGTCACTTAAGCATTATTTCACAGCGGCAATCTTGATTAATAATCACAAAATGGGATAGCGGTCCACTTCTACTAAAAGTTAATTCAATGAAGTAGGACCTGAGTTGAAAAACTATGAAACAACATTTACTTATTAACTTATTAATAATAGTTACAAACAACGTTTTATCACAAGTAATACATAGTCTTTAAAACATATTAATCGATAACAAGATATGGGGAAAAATCTAATTTTTAATATCAAATAACTTAGTAACAATAACTCACATGAAGAAAATGTATTTGGCTTTGCGATTACTGCTTTTAAGCTCCTTTATCCCATTGCCTCAAAAAGTTTGATTTTAAAATTTTTTATTTTGAAAATCCAAATTTTTAGAATTTTTGCACACTCTGTAAAACAAAATCAAATTTTCTCAACGTGAATCGTATTTATATAACAAGCAAAAGAAATTATGAAGAATAAGTTTTTTTCGAAAAAATGAAAATAACCAGTTTTATAAGTATAGTTAAGTCCATCCGTGGACACACTGTAGAGTAGAAAAACTAGTATTATTGTTACAATCGTTATTATTTCGGTGCCCATCCAGCAGAAATCTTGACGATAAACTGTACCTACCACAGAAAAGTCCACCGCCGCCCCTGTCTTTCAGATATCTCTGTTTTATTAATTACCCAAGTTTGAACGAATGTTATTTTGTAGTACTACATAAACACAATAAAAACATTCCCCTTGAGACTCGGTAAAAACGTACAACAAAAAAGTACGCGCCATTAAACATTTTTACCTGTCCATTGGTAACCAACAATTGACTCTGCAACATTGTAGGGAATTATTAACTTTAACACTATGCCATGCCGCCGTGCTAACTCGCTGATACACGTTACTAAGTTGTTCAGCATATTAAAGCCCAAGTTTACTTCGATTTAATACTGTTTACACGGTATAATTTTTCTTTTAGACTTTATCGAATACCGTGTTTAGTATTATATTATCGCTAAAGTAAATTACATTGTTACAATTTATCCTAATAATTATATAGTTCTAATTATACACTTTATAAACCATTTGTTCATTTCTGACGTAATACATCACTGTGTTCAAAGTTTAGTAGTCGTATTACTTGGTCGTATAGACTTTTGTTTACTTTGGGAAACGCAAACGAGTATATTCCATTAACTACTATAACATTTAAAAATTCTCTCTTCGAATATAGTTATATTTGAAGTACAACGTTATCGTTGCAGCTTTTTGACGACTCATATTTTATTTTTTATGATCATATTCTTCAATCAATCTTACATTAATTAATTTTGGTTAATTGGAAATGACAACGTCCGATTTAAATATGTACGAAAACTACAGAATATATGAATTTAAAGACATTTCCATGGAATATCAGTAATATTTCTATTTAAAATAAGCAGTGATTAACAAATTTTAAAACAATAGAACGTAAGAAATAGTTTTATGGTACCAAACATTGTGTGATTATAGTACTAATACCATAATCGGTACGTTTATGGTATATTGCCTTAGCCAGGAAAGGAAGACAGTAATAAATTCATGTGATTAGTTCATGCAACAGATTCTATTTGCGTTTAAATTTGGTGGTGGTGTAATTCAAAATAATTTCTACAGGCTTATACAATCAACGTCGCTCAATGACAAGTGCCGCTTGACACTATTGACAGTTCAGTTCATCACTATCCTACTTTCCGGCTAAAGTAAAGTATTGTTTCCCATTACCTTTTGTCCCTGCTCATCAATTTTGATTATTTTTTGTCATTTCTCTACCCCCCGCTCGTCAATTTTGAATCTGGATTCTGGTAAAAAAATTTTTTTTCAGATTTCTTCCCCCCGCTCATCAACTTTTCTTTTCCATTATGAATAAAAGGGCGCAAATACATGATTAGCCTAAGGATGCGCCAATCCTTTATCCGACCCTGTCTAAGAGCAATTGATTTTTTTTTGTTATTACTTCGAACATCAATAGGATTTTTCAGTTAGTGATTCTGAATTAAAAAAATCGTTATGTATAGGAGTTTTCCGATGGGTTGAGTCAGAAAATGCCTTGCAAAATACAAATGCGTTCCACTTTTTTTCACAGTTATGAAACTGGTTCTACTAACAAGTACACTAAAATCAAGTACAAAAAATAGTCTGGCTGTAGGCATAGCAAATATGTCTAGCACGTGAAAAACTGAAAAATATTTTTAAAGTAATTGCCCTTATTTTGGTAGCCCTAAAAATTTGTCATATGACAGTTTGCATTATAAAGTTCTTCTCAAAGTTATAGCAACCTAAGAGCCGGCTTTTAATGCAAGCTTAAGCACTTTATCACACAGATAAACTAACCAGAAGTTTAGAGTCTGAATTTGCGATATTAAAATGTTTAATAGAAGCATAATCTAAAGTTCTAGTTAGTTTATATGTATGATAAAGTGCTTAACCTTTCATTGAAAAACCGGCCCTTATGTTGCTATAACCTTGAGATGAACTGTAACAATAGCTTTAAATACAATTTGGCTATAGTGTGAGATCACCAAAGCCTTGACAGACTATTCTAATACTCGTCAGACGTGCTCAACTCGGTGCGTTCGATTATACAGACGATTGGTCGCCAATATTCTTGGCTGTAGATGTCGGTCTCGGATGACCGGGGCCGGGCAGGACTATTGCCCTTTACTCCAATACATCGCTGTAGACCGGGGACCAGCCTCGTGCAAGACGGGCGAGCTTACTTTACATCGGCCCCACTCACAAATGTGAGCGGTGCAGATGATTTCGGCCCACCTCCCTGGGTCCTGGCTCGTTGGATCTCGCTGGCTAAGGCCTCTTCTGACGTTCTTCTGTCTTCGTTTTCTTTTCTTCGCCAGCTTGTCCCCCCCGGGGGGTAGTCATCGGTCAGTTGGGTGTTTTGGGTGTTTGGCACAGAATTCCAGTTGACATCCTGTCATCCGGATCGTCGGTAGGGTAAGGATGAGCTGTGTAGCTCGAGGAAGGGTAGACCTAACTGCTTTGGTAGCATTTTTGGTCTGCCCGGAGCCAGGGTGACTACAGGTACTGGACGATTGTTTGTCCGGTACCCGCAGGATCTTGAGTGGGTGGTTGGGTGATCGTCATGTCTCTTCCGTGGGGTGGCTTCATCGTACAGAGACGATTGGTGTTGTACCTTCTCATATATGTTCTTTTAAAATTTAGGGCATTACAAAAGCAAGTGCGCACTTTGTATAGTGCAGAATTATGTTCTATCAGATTGAAAAATATTTAATTTATGCAATCAATTTTGTTCACCTTCAGTATCATCGTGGTTGATACAATACGCAGAGCACTTCACAAATCAACACTTCATCTGCGTCGCTTCATATTGGACCCATGACACGTCACAAGCCAGACATCTGGTTTATTTAATCTATGGCCATTTAGGCATGGGTATACCTAGGCATACAAAAACCCGCATTCTAACGTCGCGACGTGACCTAACTGCGTACGTGTTCGCTCCCTACCTGTTCTAAATTTTCCCCACCAATATAACCTCACCATTGCAAAATTTAAAAAAGAATGGAATTTTTATCGACCATCTAAAAATAAAGTGACATGGCAGAGAAAAAAATTTAAGAAAATATATCAAAATTTTCCTGCACTGGATTCTCTTCTTATTATACTCTTCGCAAAAACGAAGAGTATATTGCATGGTGGGCAGATTTTTAAATCAGTAAATATCGCTCGTAGAGAAAAAATTTTCATATCATTATGTTAGTGAACGAATTTTGAACAACTTTCAAAATATCCGTCCGTCTGTCCATCCGTCCGTCTGTCCGCCAGTCACATTTCTTGTAAGCACGACAACTTAAGAAAGAATAGTCTGATTGTATTGAAATTTGGAAATTAAATTAGTGTTAGCTAGAGAAAAATCAATCAGTAAATAAAAAAGTTATTAATCATTTAAATTAAAAAAATATATATTTTCTTCATTTTTGTCATTTGTTCTTAAATAAAGATCTTGCGAAATTTTATTCTCTATAATTTTTTTTGTTTATATAATTTACTAATATATATTTCATAATAATATATCTAATTCCCTGAAATATAATACTCGAATGATATATATTACAGACATTCAATTTCTGTAGTGATGTGTCATGGTCCAATAGCTAAGGTTTTGTCTGGCAATCCAAAGGTCTTGTGTTCGAATCCTTGACAGGGTGATTTTTTTTTTTTCATTTCTTTTTTTTATATATATATTTTTTTCCACAAAAAAGTTGTTATCACAAAATTTAGAATGTTCAAAAACTAACATTATTTACAAGAAAACTACGAAAAGTATCCTATAGAATGTGTAATAATTATATAAAAAGCTCAGTAAATCGGCGAAGAGTATAATGCATTCACTAGTTTTTCTTCATTTTGGGTATTATTTGCATTTTTATATTTTCGTAGTTCCATATTCCACTAGTTTGGCGTATTGTCGAGGTATGGAATTCTCTTAAAAGCTTATCATAATTCATAAATTTTCTTCCTAAGTGACCAAAAAGTTTTTGAACTTCAGATTATACCTAGTTGAGAACGTACTATTTAAAATCTCGAGAGAGTCTGGCGAAGCTTTGGTGGTTAAATAACAGCTAGATTTGTTTTCTTTTTCATGGAGTTATTAGGAGGAAAACATTTTTTGGAAGTTCAGGAACAAAAATCGAAAATCTGACTTTACAGATCGATGGACAATTAAAAATCGAAGATTTAAAAAAATTGTCCGATTGTTTAAGTATCAACACCTGCAGACTGATGAAAAAGTGACACAGTGACGTTTTTTCAAATCAATCTACTCACCTTAATACTTTAGCATTGGATTTTTTTTTAAATCTTCGCCTTTTAATTGTCTATCAAGCCAGATTTTCGATTTTTGCCCCTGGAAAATTTGGAAAAATCAAGGACAAAAGTCAAAAATATTGCCTGAGAGATCAATAGACAATTAAGAAATAAATATTTTAAAAATATATTCTGATTGTTTAAAGTATGAGACATTTATAATTGCTAAAGAAAAACCATGACTACAGCAAACAACGGGTCATTTTTAGGTTAGGTTAATAAATGTACCAAGTTTTATCTTCTTCTTAGATAAAAGCATTTTGAAAATATTTGCGTCACGTCTAGAATCTGCAGTTTTCGTTTGTCAGGAAAGTTTTTGCACACTCTGTATATGACTGGAATTTCTTAGTCCTATTGCACTAATACGAGATACGAGTTGGGCAAAATTTAAGAGAAATTCACGAAACACACAAAGATCAGACTTCAAAAGGCCCTGGTTTCACTATCATTTTTATTCCAACCGATTCAGATGTAGCATGTTGATGCTTTCGTAAAGTGAGTCTGGAAACGGTTGTTACGAATTCCCTGGAGGGATCATCGCAACAACAGGTATATCCTCCGGCTTTCCAAAACGCTTTTGTAGTATTGCCTGCATTTGTGGCAATAACAATTGGAGAGACCAAAACACAGAATGGTCAAGGTTAACCTAGGTGGTAAGCAACGAAAAGGATGTCTTCAAAACGTCGTGTAACTAATGAATTGATGAAGAAGAAATAGAAGGAGGAGGATGTATGTCGAGCAGACAACCACGACAGATGTTATTAAACTGTTAGACATAACAAATGCAAAAGGAGATTAATATATGGGGTACAAAATATTTTACGCGCAGCGACTACGAATTATAGAAGACTAGAATGATTTAGTTTTTTGCTCGTCCATTACGATGGCCTTGAAAAGCAGGATACTAGAGGCACAACGTTATCGCTCAATTTAAATGATTACATGACATGGTCTTCAATAGAAGAATACACTAACTATTAAAAATGTGTTTTGATCGGTTTTTTATATTTATTTTATTACCGAGTAATTTAAACATACAAGGTCTTAAATGTTGATTGATTGTTTACTCGTTTATACGGTTAGGAATCGTAGTTTTTTAATATTAACGTACGAAATTATTTTTCTATAGATAGACATTTATTCTTAATGCCAATGTCAAAGAGTAATATGTGGCTCTTCTATGTACCACCGAAATAACTAAATGGCATTTGATGTCAAATAATTGTACATTAAATCGATTAAAGAATGTGAAAAAGTTATCCTCTTACAAACAGGAACAAATTATTTAATCTACGAAGTGATTAATCAAATGGTTGAGGACGACTTAGGTTATTAGTTATTTCATCAAGTTTTAATTGGAGTAGAATTTTTAGAGGATTGGGAATTCTGAGCATTTCTCTTGAAAGTATACCGATACTGGATGACAAATATAAGATACATCATCAACTTTGATATCACAGGAAATTTATTAGAGACGTTTTGTTAATATACAACTAATATTAATTTTTACAGAATCAAACCTATAAATGTGAGATCACTACTATATTAACTAGAATCTTTACGATTTGATATTCGATTCGTAGCATGTTTTTATATATTTTCCACGGTTTTTATGTTGTTGATTTGGCGGATCTTCATCTAAATAGAACACGTTTAATTAATTAAAATAGCTAATATAACAGCGAGAAACAGTATGCATAATTAAATATTTATAATTGTTTTAGATGCTGAGATACAGATTGACATTTAGAAATGTCAGGAATACACTAACAACACGAAATATAATCACGATTAGCCATATTTTTTATACAAATCCACAATAATTATGCCAAATGGAAGATCATAACATTTAAATATAATATGAAGATTAGTTCAAATACGTTCATTAAAGAGATAGCTACATTATTTATGCGACGTTTAAAAATATCAAGTATTTGAGTGTAAATTTAATTGCTTTGGGCACTTTCTCAAGCTATTACATCGATGTAAAACAAGATATTTAATTTAATAGAAAATCTGCAATTGTTATAGCCAGCGAGTTTCTATATGTCCTATGAGTCATCATCAGTTTTCATGTAATCGAAGTGCAAAACATTGATTAGATTAATATGTGAGTATCAGACATTGCGACCATCTGGTCTATTGTGGTGCACTATTTCATCCAGGAAGTTCTGCTTTTTAACAAATCCGGAACCTTATTGGTTGAGAAACCGTCTTGGTCCTCTGGCAGCAGTTGTCTCTTGCCAAATAGTAAGAATATGATTCTTTCTACATAGAATGTGCTGTGGCATTTCATCTTCCAAACACAGACGGCATTTAGCATTATCTGCTAACAATTGTGACTTAGATTTCAAACCAAAGTAAGCTAATGAAATTAGATTTTAGCTATTTAATTTAGCAGCTTAGATAAATGAAACGAAAAAATACAATTTAGTTCGCTTTACTGAATTAAATAACATCTATACACAAAAAAAATAATTTGAGCATGAGATAAACCTCAAGGGTGCGGGCAAACATATAACACTTTCGTCAGATAAATACAAGAAATTAATATATACGTATATGTACAATACAGTAAAATATATAACTTAAAGACGTTTAGCTGGCCAACCACGTAAAGATTAGGTAAAACGAAATTATTTCTCAAATTGTCTTACGTGCAATTTACGTAAATAAGAGAGAATTTACCAAAGAGTACATAAACTAAACAAACGGATGAGACATACTTAATAAACATTTACAGAGTGAAATGCATACGTTCAACATACGTAAATAATGTAAACTTTACCAAAAAAGTACTTAGATTAAAGAACGAAGTAGAAATACATAAATAAAATTACAAACTGGACATGTTATTCGGCATATCCAGATAATGCATACACGGTCCGGTTGATTTCATCATCCAGCCGTAAAAGTCACAACTTACGTTCGTAGTATTGGTTAAAACCAAAAAGGAAAGTTAATTTCGTGCAGTGACGCATTTTGCACTAAAAAGGCATTCTGGAAACATGTAGACAATGGTTTCCATATTCTGTTAGGAGACTAGATAGTTAAGCTCCTAAACGCAGACCTTGATGAACCAGTAACGAATTTATTTAAAGTTTTCGTACTTATAGATTGTCCGGGCACATCGAAGCACTCCACAGATTTACTTAACTTTAAGACAAATGAACTATATATCAGTTATCATTGGATACCAAGAAAATTCTTGGGGTAAATTATATACATATATGTAACTTTGGTAAAATCCATCAGGCTTCCATACACGTGTTGCTTTTTCGACGTCTCCCCTTGAAATCTCTCGCTGTTCCCTGGAAATCCTATGCGTAGGTTTATCTGCGCACCAGGTCATTTCTATGCAAATGTTTCTATGGCAACGAATAAATAGGCAGAGTCGCCGTAAAGTAAGGAAAAATATAAAATAATTTAAATTGTCTAAATTAATTAAATCTTAGTAGTCTGGGTGCCAAGTAAGGATTTTTACCCTAACCTGGAAGTAGGGTATAGTAAAGGTTTTTTGGCTGTTTTTGATTCTTCAGAGGGTCAACATTACGATTCCGGTTGATGCCACTTTGGGACCATTGGTCATTTTGAGATATTCAAAATGACGACTGGCTTAGAGTGAAAAAACAGGTTTTTCCAAATATTTCATTATATGGGTGTGTGGCACGTCGTTTTATGTATTTTTAAGATCTGTGAATTAGTTTTTGAGGTTAAAAATCATGTAGGAATTAAGTGTTGCTAATTTACTTTATTAATTTTTTAAGCAAAAAAAATAGTACCTAGTTTTGTTGCATAACCAAATTAGGCTTTAAGAATACGGATAACACCATATCCTTAAAAGTGGTATGCGTAGGGGCGTACCCCTAAAAGGCGTGAGCAAGTTGAATGACCTTTTAAAAACATTGGTTAAAACGACCTGCTAGCTCAAGACAAGTTTTTGAAAAATTAAATAAACGTAAACTTAATATTCTCTATTTTTTTAGGGTGGAAAGATTTGATCATCCTTTTTTTAATTTTATATATTTTTTATGATTTACTTACTTTTTTCTCGTGTAATTTTTTTGTTTTTTTTTGTTTTTTTTTAAATTCTTATTGTAAAAACTGTAAACAACAAAACGTCAAAACCAACACTTAATTTTTTTCGGAATCTTCGCTGGCAGAAGTTATATTTTCAGAAATTCTCGTATGAGAATTAATAAATATTACACTTCAGATATGCCGCCGTCTTGAATATCTCAAAATGCCGAAGGGTACCAGAGTGGCATCAACCGGATTCTTAAACTAGACTTACTAAAGTGCCGATAACCGTAAAAAAAACCTCTGCTATAACTTACCTCCACCTTTTTTGATCGGCACCCAGACTATAGCCATTAGCTAAAAATGAACCGTTACATAATTTGAATCCATATAGGTGGTGATTTATTTTGCAGTGCCCAGTATATAGACCAATTAATGTTCTTAATTGTAATCTGTTTAACTCCAATAATGTTTCAGTTCACGACTTCAAAGGATTTATAGTAAACTCTTTTCGATGAACTAATCCTCATAGTTCTTGACACTACTGGAGTATTTTCCTCTTGACCCAAGCTAAGATGGTAGTTTTAGTGATACTTGACATATGCCAAGTACTGATTCTAGTCCGATAAATTTCGGTACGGCACTTTCTCTTACAAAAGACTTTTTACCTACATTACTTCCATTTCAGAGTCTATTTGTTGTTTCTGTTCAATCGGGCTAGAACCTTCTTGCAATTCCAAACAGTTTTGCGATTGCAACGATATGATTCAAGAGCTTTAAGAGCTTCATGGCCAACTGAGAATATTTCAATTGATGTGTCTGTTCCAGGTTTCAAATGTTCAATGGTATTCGATGATTTCAGCTTGAAAGACAGTCGCATTACCACCTAGGCTCAAAATTATTCTTGTCTTTGGGTTGCAATTGTATACTACGATTCCTGTCCCTTTGGGGGTTTTAGAACCGTCTGTGAACCTACAAATATCTGCTCTTTGCAGGTTTTATTCCGATCCCATTCTGCTGATCCAGAAAATAGGATGTTATAAAGCAACTATTCGTTGGTCATAGTGGCATCACATCTGAAAGCATTCCCAGGATGCCGTAACTATCTATGCCATATGACAGCCTGTTACGTTCCGAGATGCTAGGCTATGTGTGTATTAATATCCGATTGATGGAGAGGATAGTTTTATGTGCGCAGCTATAAATATTGTTATTGCATTCACCCCAAATAGAAGGAGTTCTTGACACGTTTAATTTATGAGCTGTTTCGATTGAAAGCCAATACCTCTGAAATCCCGATGTGTTTTTTTAAGTGCGATTTCTTCAATGATGGCTGTATTAAAATAGTCTTATCTATGGTAGTTTGTGCACAGGACTGAACAGCGCAGACCAACAAATGAGATGTAGAATAAAAGTTACAGCTGGTGCCTCGATGCTGAATATCAGAGTATTGGTAGATTTCATCCTCTCCCATTCCTCAGGCTGCATATCTGTCTACGCCATGTCTTTACGTGAAAAAATCTGTAGGAATGCTGACGCAACGCAGTAGACGTTGGAGGAACTCTCTATAAAATGTGATTGGGAATGTCAACCAAACTTGAATGAAACAAATCTTTGGATATCAATACATTTTTCACTTTTTTGGTGTCTTATTAAAAGCAAGATAAATAATTCCCCGCCATTTGAGATTTCCTATTTTAGCAATGTTAAATGCCAAAAGAGGACTTCTGCTGTTGATTAAGGCAGATGTTTGAAGGTTCCCTTTTCCGAAAAACGCAGTTGTGTAGCAGTAGCTGACTGTATGAGTACACAACACGGTTTCTTTGTAGTTTTACAGAACTTATGATGGCTGTTATTATTAGAAGCGCAAGAAGATCTCAGGCCTATCGACCCATTATAAATTTGCGTCATTTAGGATCCCCTAGAAAAGACCAGTGCTCTCCACGAAGGAAAGCAGTCTTTTTCAGGGTAGATCCCGTAGTTCCTCCGACTGTAGAAACTGCCTTCTGAAATACCTATACCTTGACGCTCCCATTGGTGTACAATGGCATAGAATATGAGTGACAGTTTCATCCTCCACTCCACATATCCGACAAGAAGGATCATCTTATTGTATGCAGGTTTTTGGTCAGGGGACAGTGTCCTGTTATCAGGCCTACCATCCATCTCAATCGTTCTGTATCGAGTCCAAGTAACCGCTTTACGGTAGAGTCGGTCGAAGGTCCCTTTATATAGAGCCTCGACTGCTTCACTCCGAGGCCCACAGCCCAATCAGTAGTTGTTAAACTGTGCCAAAACCCAGTTTTGCAGGTCTGATTGAATCAGGCTTCTTGGCAGGGAAAGGAGTTTTTGCCCCTTCACCCGCCGAACGGTGTGCTTCTTCGTTGCTCTCGACACTGTTCTGTCCGGGCACCCATATAAGTTACCTAAATTGTGCTCGCACAGTTCAGTCAGAATATTGCGACAGTTCAGCACCAGCTTCACTTCAGGTCACTTTGTTTGATGTAAGAGCCCTCAAGGCTGCCAGACTGTCGCTGCATATATGAATGTGGTTATCGACGAAAGCTTTTCTGAGGTTTTCGCTTGCACACAGCAAAACAGCATATATTTCAACCTGAAATACACTAAGATACTTACCAAGTGGCGCCGATATACGAACCCTTGGCTTGCGTCCGTGTACACCAGCACAGGTTCCCTCCTGAGTCTTCGATACGTCTGATGGCTGTTTATTTAAATCTTAAAACTGAAAATAGGCGTTCTGTGAAATTCTATTCTGAGCAGTTTAACATAGAATCTTCTTCTTTCATTTTAATTTCAGCAATATTTTTCAAAATATTAAAGTTTTCAATTTAGGGGGGAGTTTCTACCCTTTGTAAATAGGAGAAAATATCGGGACCATATAGAAACTGTATATTAAAGAAATTATGATTACATGCAACATTCCATATCCTGTGTATTTTCATTCAAAGCGTAGGTCACCAAAATCTAATATGTTGCACTCTTTACATAATTTTTTTTTAAGACCTTCAATATCAATCACCTAAAAATGCTTGGCATCTAGTTTACTACCGGTGAGGCATAATTTCGTTTTATCCCACGTGCAGATATTTAATCAACCCACCATTATGTGAATTATGGACATTTTGTAGACGGTTTGACGAGAAAGTTCTACCTCGATAATAAACAAAATAGATCCGACTAATAAACGTAATTTTGATAGCGATTCTCGCTGTGTTGGTTTCGTGCTTGCCATAGAATAGTCACTAACAATCTGCAGTAGGCAATAATCTTAATGGATAACTTCCGCAATAAAAAGACTAGATATATGTCCAACGTGAAGAACTTAGACAGATATTCAATAGGTTGCAATCGGCGTTGTTTTATGAATGATATAGATGCTGCTCCTACGTCTTTTATATACTTAACACATGGAAATAACGCAGCTAGGAACTACCAGGCGATCCTCCTACGTACGCTTTTTTTACATTAGCAATAATTTAACTAAATGATTTATGGACATTTCTGAAAATGTGTAAGAGGAATTGTAAACAAGGCGAGTCAAAATTCATTAGGTGTTGACTGAGTTTAATAGGCCGATGACCCAGTGCAATACAGTCGACGTTTAAGAAATTGAATTTGGGTTACTAATTTGGCAGTTTATTTACATTTAAAAAAATTATAATATATGATCTAAAAACGGTTGAGAATGAGGCGTTCCCCAGAGCATAAATTACTCGATTCAGCAAAATCACAGACCTTGCTTCTAAAGTGAATATCTTAGGTAGATTGAAAATATCTGACACAGCTGCTAATTTTTTAATTTGAAACTTAATAAAAGTTATAGAAGCCTTAAATAGAATCTCCATTTTTTACTAAATTTATTTTAAATTCATCATTTTTCTATTTTCGACCTTATAATGTATTTTATAGCATCAAATCATTACATCTAAACTTTTCCTAATTTTATTTAATTTCATTTTTCATTTCTCTCTTTTTCTTTGCCTTATAATCGAATTGTTTTATCTAAGTCTCTTCAACACTTCAACAAATACTCACCTATTTTATTTCACAAAGCTTTATCATTTATTTATCGCAAAAGCTTTCAAACTTGTATTTGATCATTAAATCATTTGATCTAAATCTCTTCAACGTGTCAATAAGTACTCACCTATTTTATTTCACGTAGCATTACCATTTAGGATCGCACTGGCAACCGACCGAAATACTTCTTGTCACCACGTATCGACCATTGTAGACTATAAAGAATATTTATGTTACTTCGTTGATACTTAGGCTATATTTTATTTATCTTAAGAGATCATACTACAAAGCGTTTGAACAAAAATATACATCCATAACTAACAATAACTGCTGGCCGACAGAAAGTCTCGAAAAAAACAAAATTGTATTTTGATAAACTCTCAAATTGGACAATTTTTCAAAACCCTATATCTAGAAAGCTGTAGAAAATTCATTCGCATATTTTATGTTCATAATTACATGCTGGAGAAATCGTCACACATTTTTACCTAAGTCTTGTAATTGCTCATTTATAAACGAAAAATCACCCTGTAGCACTTTTTGTGCTCGGGTTTTCCAAAATCTTTATATATCTATCCATCTGTCAACCAAGTTTCGTTTAAATGCGATAACTTAATGAAAACTCCACTAGAATTAAAATGTATACAGCAAGTAAGTGCTAGAGTAAGAACCCCATTATCTTTTTAAAGAAATCGATCAGGAATTATAAAAGTTGCGATTATAAAATTGTACATCAACAAAAATACTTATTCATATACTGACCAATGTTTGTTTATTATATACCTAATTATACCTAAAATGTTAATTATTTTCAAAAAACTGTGAAGAGCATCCTATAGAATAATCAACAAAAAAAGTCAATAAATCTGCTAAGACTACAGAATAAAGAGTATAAAGTTTATACCTAGTTTTCGCTCTAAGGTTCTGATCTAACTTCTCTGAAGTATCTTGACGCGCTGAAGCCAATTCTGGACTCAAAAAATTTTTCTATCGTATCGGTTTCCCTCCACCACCCCCTTTCATTCCCCAAAAATTGTTTTGTGCCCAAAATGTATATCAGCGCGACAAAGTAATTCAGAAGTTAGGTCAGACCCTTAGAACAAGATCTTTTTTGCCTCTTTTTAGGGGATGAAAGGGATGGAGAGAAACTGATATGATAGAAAAAATTTTTTTGTCCAAAATCGGCTTCGGTGCGTCAAAATACTTCAGAGAGTTAAATGAGAAACTTAGGACAAGACCTTTTTTGTAAATCTGTGCTATCATTTTAATTTAAAAGTGAAATTCACATTTCTACATTTAACATTTATTTTATGTTCTGAAATGCTGTTCTTAATACTTCTTCCGATTTGTCCAATGTAAACTTTAGCATAAGTACTACAGGTTAGTTTATAGACTGCAGATTTATTCCCACCTCATTATTGTTTATAATACAATTAATTTTAACAAAAATATCACACAGAATTCAATGCCCAACTGCTTATGTAAACATAAGTTTAATTTGACAAAAATAGCATAATGAACAAACCTTTGCCAAATTCGATTAGATAGCCAAGAAGCTAAAAACGTCAGTGCGCTCTAACAACTAGATCATACTTTACTGGAAGTTAATTACTGCTAAATTGACGAAAAAAATATATCACGTACCGTACGGAGCTAATCACGACCACTTGTTTTATATCGTTGTTAATGGCTGATATTAACTACATCATGCACATATGAGACGCAGTTTTTAAAGACCTTTTTACCCATCTGGCTCTGGCGATTCATTGGTATCTTGCTTGAGGATCGTAAAAGCCTGCTCTTATAAGAAATAGAATTAACACTACGGAGTTATCTCTTTCGTGGACTACTCCATTAATAACGTTTTTTGTAGGCGAAGTCCGATTTAGATTAAGTTAGTTTACACCATTAGGTATTCAGAAGGGAAAGAAACAAAATCTCGGATACTAATCTTTACTTTCTTCAGCGTTAATTATGTTTTTTATTGTCCGCTGATATTGTAATCAGTTCGTTCGTTACGGTGTTGTGTTCGCATTTTGTGTTAATTAAACCCATGAATCATAGAGTCAGTTTTTGATGAAAATATTCGATAAATGCTATGATTCAGTATTGTCACTACAAAGTTTACACTGTATGCATGCTGTTTCGTTTCAAAAATCAACTACGGCTCATGCGTGAAACATCCCATTCGTGAAAAAAGTACTACTTTATGCACTTGTTGCATTAAATACTATTAAAGGTGTGCACAGTGATCCCAAATTGAGTTATTTGGTTCAAAAATGGCTAGAGAGTGCAAATCTTGTCGGAAATATTTTTTTTAAATTAAAGCCTACTGAAATTCCAGTAAATCCTCGGAGCCCGACTTTAAAAAAAAAATTTCCTTTTTTATTATATTAAGTAAAAAGCCAAAACATTTTTTGTTTGGCCTCTAATTTAATATAATAAAAAAGGAAAATTTTTTTTCAAGATTCGGGCTCCGAGGATTTGTTGGCATTTCGGTAAGTTTTAATTTAAAAAAAACATTTCATTCCCTACAAGATTTGCGTTCTCTACCCATTTTTTTTTTTGGCTTTTTACTTAATATAGGAAATTTCGTTTCCAGAATTCGGGCTCCGAAGATTTGTTGAAATTTCGGTAAGCTTTAAATTAATTTTTAAAAAAATCGTTAATTTCCTACAAGGCTAGCGCTCTCTAGCAATTTTTTAACCAAAAAATTCAGCTTGGGACCACTGTGGTGTCTGAGGATTACATTTTTTAGTACATGAAGAGGTTCGTTGT
Source organism: Rutpela maculata (assembly GCA_936432065.2). Lineage (NCBI taxonomy): Eukaryota > Metazoa > Arthropoda > Insecta > Coleoptera > Cerambycidae > Rutpela > Rutpela maculata. The sequence continues at coordinate 29,834,926 of OW386286.2, read as the reverse complement.
CTTATGGATCATCAGAATCTCCCAAGATAAGGAATTATTGGCCATGTTCAATAAACTTCTATATATATAATGCAAAGGTAGCAGCTATTTTGTTGAAATCAATTCAGATTTCGGTATTATCTACCTTATCAAATGTCTCCGGAGCCAGCAGGCTTTGTAAAGGAACATGATACTTGAGAACAAATTCTAAATTTGTCGCAGTTTATCAAGAAGGTAATGAAATATTGCGCTCCCTAAAGCGGTTCTCCAGCATCATATTCTCCTGCATTCTGTCAATTTTGTGGCACACCAACAATAAAGAGGACAACATATTATAATTATTACTATTGTTATAAACTCGATATATAGAAACTCACTTCACAAAAAAGGTGAAAAGTGTAATATCGAAGATTATCAGTATATCACAATAATTTTCAACTTCTCTAAAGTTTGAATTTGCCTTACATTAGGTATATATCATATTGAGGCACAGAATACGATATATCAACGTGATTTTGCACGCGATAAATCTGCATTAAGAGTTGATGTGATTTACACCTATTTTCCAAAGCTTTTGACAGACTTAGCCATGGGATTATACTTAGTAAACTTCGTATCAGAAGTTTCTCTAACAAAAGTTATATAGTGCTGATGTTTGCTTTTACCCTGGGGGTGGATGCCACCCTTTCTTGGGGGTGGGAATTATTATATTCAAGGTAACTGCAGACATCGATAGAGGAATGAACTCTAAGCAATAAATGTTCTATGAAATTTTTTCGATTAGTCAATACTTTTTGAGTTATTCTTGTTTAAAAATGTTGATTTTTCATCTAAAAAATGCATGTTTTAGAACGATTTTTCACTAATAACTCGAAAACTTATTATAAGCAAAAATGAAGCCTATAAAATAACAAATTGATTGTTTTTTTTTTAATTCTGTAGATGCAATACGAACCGAGTTATGGCTCGTTGGAGGTGATTTTTTGTTCGCCGAAAACTGAATTCGATCCTTTTAACGTTAAATAACGGAAAATCGGAACATTTTTGGAGGAAAAAATATATGACAAAGTACTTGAAAAGACCTTTAAAATCAACTTTAGTAAAAGTCGTTAGCATAAAAACTAACGGAGTTATGATGAAAATAAAATGGTTCTCTTTTTTTTTAGAGAAAAAATCAGCAATGAAACCAATGGCTTCACCGCAAGAATTGAGAAATTGAACGCAATCCATATACAATTTACTTTATTTATGTACTAACAATATGTTCTAGAAGTTTGACCAGTTTAGGATGCCTATATTTGAAAAAAAGTTTGATTCAAATTTGAAATGATTTTTGAAATTTCTTAAAAAATTTTCATTTTTTCACAATAATTCAAAGACTAAAGAAGATAGAGTACAAAAATTTAGGTTCTTTTTACTGAAAATTTTGGTTTTTTTTATTTCTCTAGGATAAAAATTAATTGAGATATCACCATTATAAGTTTGCATTTGAGTGCCCTATAAACTCAAAAATCTCAAAAACGAAAGGTTCAGGGAAGTTCAACTTTACATGCCTTGTATCCCTTAAAGTTCCCTGTAAAATGATTGAATAATTTAAAAATTAAGGAAGTTATCATTGAGAAACCAATCATAGCGCATCTGCTCGAGAAATGCTGATAAGTCCTCGACACGGCTCAATTTTCTTAACTGTATTTCTTTAGCAGCTCCGTACAGTAATATTGTGCAGTACCTACCGGCTTTTAAAATTTGTACTATGGCATTTTTTACGTATCTTCTTTAGTCTTTGAATTATTGTGAAAAATGAAAATTTTTTAAGGAATTTCAAAAATCATTTCAAATTTGAATCAAACTTTTTTTCAAATATAAGCCTAAACTGGTCAAACTTCTAAAACATATTGTTAGTACTTAAATAAAATAAGTTGTAAATGGATTACGTTCAATTTCAATTCTTGCGGTGAAGCCATTGGTTTCATTGCTGATTTTTTCTCCGAAAAAAAAAAGAGACAACCATTTTATTCTCATCATAACTCCGTTAGTTTTTATGCTAACGACTTTTACTAAAGTTCATTTTAAAGATTTTTCAAGTACTTTTAAAAATGTCATATATGTTTTCCTCCAAAAATATTCCGTTATTTAATTTTAAAAGAATCGAATTCAGTTTTCGGCGAACAAAAATCATCTTCAACGAGTCATAACTCGGTGCATCTACAGAATTTAAAAAAAAGCAATCGATTTTTTGTATTATAGGCTTCATTTTTGCTTATAATAATTTTTTTTTGGTAAAACGTAAAGTTTTCGAATTATTAGTGAAAAATCGTTCTAAAACATGCATTTTTTAGATGAAAAATCAACATTTTTCAATCAAGAATAACTCAAAAAGTATTGACTCATCGAAAAAATTTCATAGAATATTTATTGTTTAGAATTAATTCCTCTATCGATTTCTGCAGTTACTTTGAAAATAATGATTTCCACCTCCGAGAAGGGGTGGCATCAACCCCCCCAGGGTAAAAGCACACATCAGCACACTATATAGCTTATGTTCCTTGAGCCATTCCCTAATTCCTGTCCAAATTTCACATCAATCGGTTTTATCCGAAAAAATTCTGAGCGAAAAACCTTCAAACACTGGGCTAAATTAACTTTTTCATGAATATCGGGGAAAAGAAACATAAAAAAATAGATTTTTCCTGTAAAAGTTGTTATTATTGTTTAAACAATATAAATAATTATCAACCTTGACTGTGAAAAACATTTTTAATATTAAATTTTTAATAAAAACAACTCAATGTTTTATAAAAATCGCGAAACAAAATTTTTAAATATATTTTTTTGTAAATATTTTTATTATTGTTTAAGCAATACAAATAATTATTTGCGCTACCTGGGATGTCTCTGATTTTGAATAATATTAAAAAAGACATTTTAAAAAAAAGAATGATCAAAATCGGAGCTGTTGCTGAGAATTAAGAAGTGAAAACTTTCATTGGCTCGACTATAGTCTTAATGCATGCCCTAATACTTATTACTAATTACTTAATTTTTAAAATAATTGTTAGTGCACTTTAAGCTGTGTACTATATTCATTTATCATTTGACTGTGCTTAAGTCAAATGGTATTAGAAGTCAGTAACGCCCAGGTTTATTTATTATGGGCAATAAAATATTGTTTACGCATTTCGAACGTGAACTTTACACCGAAATAAAAGTGTATGACTTTTGACGTTATTGGACAACATTTGATTTCACTAAATTCGTTCGGACAGCCATTACCCCACAAATTCAGACTGATATATTGTATAATAATAACAATTACAATTCGACAACCATTCACGTATGCGTACCATTTATTTGAAAATAATTTTATATTTTGTCATCTGATTAATATTCAACGTACTAATTGTTTCAAAATGGAATGCTATTGTTTGTTTATTTGCAAATAAAAAGCAATACATATGACATAATATCTGTGTCGAATAGTTAGACTTCTGAATGATTAGAATGTTTAATTTTCGCTATAATTGTAAACAATCCCCGTGGCCACGGTTTAATGAAAGGGTTCTAGTCGATTGAAGAGGTGCCTCAAGGACGTGAACGCCACGAAGATGGAACACTGATGCACATTTTATAATTACATATCTCTGCTAATGTTCCTACATGAAATTACACTAGGGGAGATGGGGGCATAACCACTGAGTAGAGCTGTAATTGCAACATATAAACATTTATAATACACTTTTCAACTGACAAAAAATGAGTGTATATTTTTTTCTTACATTTGCACAATCAATACTCTGGACTAGCTCAAACGATATTTACGAGATATTTTAGGAGTAGCTGATCTGAATCTGATGTGAAAAGTTAAAAATTCAAAATAGTGAATGCAATATGGCTGCTTGCGGATTTGCAATAAAATTTGACACACGGATTCTCTAATGTAAGCCTAAAGCTTAAAAATTCAGAATGACGGATATTTTCTTTACTGTATAGAAACTAAATAAAGAGGCCACTAACAAGGATGAAAAATAATTGAACCTCCCCTAAAGAACGTCGCTAAAATTTATAAAAGAAATTCATCGTCGTCCAGTTAATTGAACCTTATTAACTAATATCGATATCGACATTGAAGCCGATGTAAAAATGAAGGAATAACAAATTCAAACGTAGTTTTAACCGACTTTAACATCAACATTTGGTAATAAGGTTCAATTAATTGGGCGCCAGTGAAATTTTAAGTCATCATTTTAGGAACCTTTTTTAACGCAGTTCAATTATTTTTTAAAAAATTTACTCCTTAATTTTGTCAATTTTAACAATTTATACATTATATTTTCACCAGTTAGTAAGAACACAGCAACAACATCACTACATGGGATGAAATAAATTAATTTTATATTCAAAGGATATAGGGCATGAATCTTTCAAATTTAGTTTATGTGAAAATTTATATTCGCTTCAGTTTTTTCTCTTATATCGCGTCTTTTTTAATTCAAATGATCTACGAAGTAGTAATCTTGCGCTTCAAACCCTTGTGTTCAAACCCCTCGTGTTCAAACCGTTTCTCTTTTTAGTGTTCAACAATAATCGCCCTTCATATTTTCATCCCACCTGCCTAGGTATCGTTGTTCCATTTCTTTGATGTCTTGGTGGAACCTTTTTCCTTGCTCCTCACTGTAATCCCCAAGATATTTGCGAAAATAATCCAAATGAGAGTCCAAAAAATGAGTTTAAGATTCATATTGCAACCAAGTTTCTGAAAACTGTCAATTAGTTGAGATAAAATTTGCCTATAATAGGCAAGTTAAACTTCGTCCTTTTGTAAATTATTTTTATTGACAAACAAAACGTTAATATTTTACGTAATTTCAAAATAATGGAGGTATAGAAACAATGTTCATGGGGGTTGAAAAATTGTCTGACGACATTTGTTTGTTTGACAGATATCAGGACTGTACATTATGAACATCAATTTGGAATAAAACAACTCTGCCTCCAACATAGTCGCCTACTAAAAACCGCTGCCCAAGGAATCACTACTTCCACATCCAGATTCTCTATCCAAGTCACTCCCAACGAAAAAACTTTGTATGTGAAAATAATTGTTTATGGAACTTTAGTAATATAATATTTGAAATCCTCTACCCCAAAACCCCATAAAACGATATCCCACATCGGTAGTGGGGTGGGGGTGGTGACAGGGGGGGGTGGTAGTGGGGGTGGATGAAGTGAAAAAATATTTTGAGTTTTCTGGTTCTTGTACATACACTAAATCAATTTTTTTTTCCATCCCCTTTAGTAAGGGGGTGGGGGTGGTAAAGGGGGTGGCTAATGCCAAAAATTTTTTTTAGACCTTAGCTTCTCTTGTATATACTAAATACCAATTTTATGGACTCTTACTTGCTTTATGTACCCATTTACCCCAACAATTTACCCCCCAACCCTTCGTCAGGACAACATGAAAATATAATCTAGTTCCAGATCTCGTTAAAGTACATATGTGTACCAAATTTCAAGTCAATATCTTAAACGGTTCCAGAGTAAACGTGCGCAAAAAAAAAGTTACAGACAGACAGACAGACAGACAGACTGACAGACAGAATTTTTTTTCACTCAAACTTAAAATCTCGACGTTTCATGACATTTTAAGCCTATTTGAACAATAAAAATTTTTAAAAAATTTTTTGTCGTTACTATACTTCCACTGGATGTGGAAGTAAAATTACCAAGTGATTCTAAACTGCATTGTCACACTCCTATTGATAACAATATTTTATTTCCAGCAAACTTCAATGAGCGTTTACAGACTTATATTTATGTTTCTATAACATGTCATCTATATTATGCTGCAAGATGAGGTAGCGAAAAAAAAGTATGTGCCAATAGATGTATGAATGAATTACATTTATATGACAAAAAACAATTTTTGGGGCATAATAATTTCTATTTTCAGAATAATTTGATGAAAGATTGGTTAATTTCATCATGTTGGAACAACTGTTTGAATTACAGCTAGAGTCGTCTCCTGGACATAAATTTGCAACGATCTACAGAGAAACTGGTGTTTACGAAAAAATTAGCTGCCTGCTTTATTTGACATTTGTATAGTTGCTGGTTATTATTATTCAAATAATTTTACAGCAAAAATGACAATTTTTTGGATCCGCAATCACAATATTGTGGATCTAAATGTTATTCTTTTATCAAAATGTTAATTAAAATACTATCGCATAGTTAACATAATAGCGAAGTTTCGAGATTTAAAGCGTCCTGGGTTTTTATTACTTCTACTATTGTAAAATACTCTATCAATAACAATTTTATAACTGGTATTTCTTCGAACACAACGTCAGTAATTCTAGCAAAACATTTGAATATTCTATGACGTAGTTAATATATCTGAAAATATATATTTTTCACAATGTGAATACGAGAAGAATTTTTCTTTCATTGCCAAGCATTTAAGATACATGCACGCATAGACGGCTAAGATGGCAGTTGAGCCTTACAAGGTTTCCTGGAAATTGGAATAGAATAAAATAAAATGACTGGTGAAACCAAAAGTGCACATTAGGCAAGTTGCTTCATCCAAAAGCCAATATCCGTGATTTCCACAAAAAATACTTCAATTTTCGTCCATTAAACTGTCGAAACAAGCAAAAAAATGTTTATAAATGAACATAAAAAACAGAGAAATATAAAATTATTATTTTGTTATTTATTTTCTATTTGATAATTATGAGAAGAACTTTGTTAAGAAATTGTTTGTAATAATTAACAATTACTAACATTAATATATGTAACAACAATAGGCTTTATTTATGATTTATGCTAATTCTATTATCATAATAAATCAATTACTTGAAATATATTAGCAGAAAAATTAATTTTACATATTGACTTAAGTTGGCGGTAGAGCATTTATTGTGAATTTCGTTAAATAAATGCTTACAACAGGCTGATAACAATGAACTTCAATAAGACTCAATTCTGATGATCAACGAAGGTGTCTTTATCTAAGCCTAACTTTACACCGCGAGGTTTTTCATATTTTCAAATATTTTTTTCTCGAAAATTGTTAATCCTAGAAAAAAGTTTCAAATAAGGAAAGTCACGTCTATCCGCTACCTGTATTTCTTCTCGATATACTTGGTATCTATTTGGAAGGATAAAAAGCCCCCCTTTGCTATATTTACAACTGCAAATTATCACATTTTATTGACAAAGTTTTAGAAGAAAATTCACATTTTCTACGCTTATTAAAATTTGACCCTCTTATTACCACATTTTCCTTAGAAATATACAGTGATGCCATGACAAAAAATTTGAGACCAATTGACTGTTCCTTTCTTGAGCTAGAGCGAAATAAACGAAAAAATAATTGCTAATAGCATCGTCTATGGAAAACTAATTGGCGACGCAAATATGTAAACATATGAAAAACCTGGAACTAACATCATCCACCATCTTGTATTTGTTGAGTGGTATCCAATAGTGCGACTTTGCGTCCCAGATCGCCCCTACCGAATTACAGACCGTAACAAATTTTTATATTATAGAAATTTTTAATTTTTTTAAATACGATGTAATAAAGATACATGATCACGACATTAAATGTTACCACCTACTACATAATGAGTAGATGAAGACCGATCCAAGTGAATATCGCGGGGCCGATCAAACGATGAAGGTGTTGAATTGAGGCTTCACGACGTGAAGGAGGCACCGTTTAGCGGTCTTCGGAGACCCGCGTCCCTGCCCATCAATCATAACACACCTGATATTCAGATCTAGATCTCTTTGTTCTCGCCGCGCTGTGGTCGTCGCTTCCAAATTTCCACCTGGACTTTTATTAGAAAGGAATATTTATCTTCTCTCGTTGCCTATTGCAAATAACAAATTTTCGAAGAAAGGACATATTGATTTAATTGTGGAATTTTAGTGATGCTCAACTCTAATTTCTTGTCATATAAAATTATAGTGTGCAACAAGTTTGAGAACGTAGCACTTTTCACGCAAATGTGACAGTCTAATTACACGAACCGTAGGCGAGTGTCAGAAGGCACACGAGTGTGAAAAATGCTTTTTATTATACTTCTTTGAAAACACCTTATTTTCATATGTAATAGTAATAATGTAAGATGGGCTTTTTCGGACTAGTGCATGGAAACAGCGCACGGGAAAAGTTTTCCCGATCTCTGATTTTTTCCGTGCGCTGAATAAAAATACCGAATATATGGCTTTATAATAGAAATATACAGCAAAGTAAACTAAATTTAAGAAAGTCTGTATGCTATCTGATATTTAACATGTACCTATTTTGTATTTTAATTCTTAATATTTGAATATTTGGATGAACTTCTGTAGTATTTTTTGACGTTTTGTCAACTTTATCTAACATTGACTAATTTAAAACAAATCATCTTTGAAATAATTTGAGAGTAACCATGGAAACGCATCATATATACCAAACACTGCATTGTTAGCGTAGTTTATTTTCTGTCAATTAAATGTATGCCGATTAACATATTCTTACTTTATTAACCAATCAAAACGTACATTTTCAAAAAAATCGACCAATAGGATTTGTTTAAAGTGAGAAAAACGGCTATTGATAAGTGGAAAAAATCGAGAAAAATGCATGTTACTTTTTTCGTAGTAGTCATTTGTCAAACTAAAAAGTCATTGAAATTATTAAAATCTGACATTTCACGTTTTCATCTTAATTTCTCTAGACAAAATGAATGAGAAAAAGCGATTGTGATGTTTCACAAGGAAATATTAACGAAGCTATGAATGAAAGTGTCCCAGTTAAAACGAGAAATACTAAAAATTTTATATGGAAACAATTTAAAGCTTTTTGCAAAGAGCATTATTCCCTCGAAAAAGATACGACTACTATGATGAACTTGCAAATATTTTGACTGACTGGGGTTATAACATGATAAAAAACATTAGATAATGTTTTTATTTTTTATTATAAATCGTTATTTTTAAAACATTAAATAAACAGTTTTGTTGTTTTAATAATTATTTTAGATAATATTTTCTAATCATATATTAATCTTCTGTAATACACACGAGGTTGATTTTCTACTTGGGTAAATTTTTTTTGAGTGGGACATAGGAAAATCGCGATTTTTCCATGCCCTTAATTCTCGAATAATTTTCATGGGAAAACAGGTTATTGTCCAAAAAAAAAATTACCCGGTAAAAAATCGACCTCTTGTGCATTAATACCTGATAAAATGTACTCAGCAGAAAATCCCGAAATTCCCGATAACATTTTAGAGCAAGCGGCACATGCGAGCGCGAATTTATTCCCAGTAAAATCCATGAACACGAATATCAACTTTTTTATACTTTATTATACTTTTTTGAAAACAATAACATTAAAAACAAAATATAACAAAAAAAGACATACGAAAGAAACTTGGAACATTTTTATTTTCATAAGTTATAGGAATAAAAAAACATGTAACTACTAGAGTAAGAATATTGAAAATTAACTAACTAACTAACTATTAATAATAACAGCTCTAACTAATAATGTTTTTAATTTGAATTGTTATTATTAATGGTTATGTTTATTGTGCAATTGGTATTATTGCACAGGTTAAGTCCTCTTGGAGTTTCATTTTGTGAAACTGCAATGATTGAATCAGACACTTCGCAAATGTTTTGATTTTCTTGAAAGAATGATACAATTGTTGTTTTTTGTGAGTGAGAAGGGTTAAACAGTTTTCTTTTTATGGATTCTTCTATATATCCTTCTGCTACATTGGAAAAACGCGATCCTCCGTGCCTTTTCAGAGTGAGTAAATCACCTTTCCACCAACATGCTTGCCGAAGAACGCCTTAGTCCATGCCCGGTATATACTCTAGGATTTTCTAGTTTTAGGTATTCTGCAACAATTTTCGGAACACCACTGATGGTATTGCATCCAACATATTGAGCGTAACCCCTGCCGTTTTGATATGCAACAAATAATCTTCTGCTGTTCATATTTTTAGGTTGTAGAGCTGCATATTTACGATAAAGTGTGCAGGGCTCAAATGTACATCCTCCATTGGTAATGGTGAAACTTCTTGATGTGTGAGTTTTTCTATCTCGTAAAAACACGACAAGAAAGCGCTCATTATCTACCACATCGTCTGAATTTAAACGTTGCTGTTATTATTAATAGTTAGTTAGTTAGTTAATTTTCAATATTCTTACTCTAGTAGTCACGTATTTTTTTATTCCTATAACTTATTAAAATAAAAATGTTCCAAGTTTCTTTCGTATGTCTTTTTTTTTGTTATATTTTGTTTTTATGTTATCGCTTTCAAAGAAGTATAATCAAAAAATATCGTTCATTACACATCCAGAAATAGATTCTTCCGTGCTTACATGAGAATTTGTGACACGCGCACGGAAAAATCCTTATTTCCAGACTCCTAATGAAATATACTATTTCATACGTCCACACTTTACTTTTTCTACGACTGTCCTAAGTCTCGGTGTATAAATAAATAAATTTCAAAATTAACTTGAATGTCAAAACAAATCTTAATTTGACGTATCTAAAGCGAAGACAGCGAACCAACTTCAATTGTTTTCAAAGCACTCTTATGATACGGCTACACAGCAGAGTGGAATAATGTTACTTTTTCTACGACTATTGTATAATGGAATCATTAGAGATAAGTTCTTAAGTAAATAATGGGTCTCCTTATACACGACCGTGGTAAATAACTCATTACTCAATAGTGGCTGGACCTTTCAATCAGTCAAAATATTGTCACTTGCTGATTCTTGAAAGATCTACCTTCTTCTTATTCACTTCTTCTTACTGGTCTTATCAAATGTTTTCTGATTCATGGAAATTTTTCTAGTTGGCGTCCATTTACTGTATAGTACGTTCGGTGGCATCACGCCATCTGCCTCGGTTGCCTGTTAATTAATTGTCAGTGGAAGTATAGTTATCAAATTTTCACCTAAACATTACTGGGTGTTGAAATTTAATTATCACAGGGAATAATCTTAAAAAAATCACTGAGAAACTTAATAGATTTATTTTAAAAAGAAGCAAAAAAAATTGATACAGTTTATTAAATTTCTACCTTTTTAAATAACTTTATTGTTGAAAGCAAATGTACTCGCATATAACATGATCTTTGAGTCTGCTATTTTTGTTCATTGTCGCAATACTATTGATTAAGGTATCCATGCTAACCATTAGTACGCCCATCTTTGATGAACAGCGGTTATTATATAAATGCTTCACGTCACCATTGACGTCTAGTAAACAACAGCCAATTTGTCATTCCATTAGAATGAATGAGTCCAGACAGTCACCTTACCCATATAATTATTATTTTTGGAGCAACTAAAACGAATTAAAATTTTTCTGAGAGTTTTTTAATTGCTTCAATTAATAAAACAAAGAAATAATGGCTATTGACTTAGCTATATGCAACTACTAATTATACCTTAGTAAACATCGTAGGGAATATACATTTTTTCTATTGACCTCGTGATCATGTTTAAACCAAAATGGTCCGGCCGCAAAACATGTGTTTTTTGCGGGTCAAATTTTTCGTATTGAGTTTCTTTCTTTTTAGAGTATGTAAGCTCCAGGAAATTGCACGATGGCGAGTTGTCATCTTTGGACATCTAGTTTTAGAAGGTCAATAATAATAGTAATGGTAATATTTTATAAAATAATGTAATAAATGGTAACAAATATAATTTCTCGATAAGATTTCGTTTTTAGTTTAGTATAGTACTACTATAGATAGTACAGTACTACTATAGTACCATAGTATTACTACTATGCCAATGCATGCTGCTGCCGGAGTCCTTCCGTAAAGTAGCGCTTGCCGAAATATGATAACCAGAATAATTCTATTTCTTTGTTAAAAATAAAGAATACTGTTTACATTTAACAGTATTATGGTAGAAGTTATATCATGTCACTACTGCTGCAATATTAATCACAGTATTTAAAGTGAAATTTGCTGGTTTAGCACAATCATTTTTTATTTTGTAGTGTGTGTTGTTACATCTTTGTTAGGTCTTTGTTTAGTGGCAATCGTATAACTTATTGCACTCATCTGCCAAATATTATACATACGTGATAGAGAAGGCAGTGACACTAGTGTAACACAATATTTAATTTCATGCGACTCCCTTTCAGAGACCCGGGTAAAACATTGGGCAGAAAGAATTTGAAGTGATAGATCACAGATATCCATTTTATGCTCGCTGTCTCCAACAAATGAAGCTTTTGATGAAACTTTCACACATAACGGTTGCCACCTCATTTCAAAATTCCACGAACTGCCACTACCTTATGGACGTTATTAATTCTGAGCAACCCTGTATAATTCAAGTTGCCTAAAACTTGCAGCTTGTCATCAGTCGGATATGTAAATAAGTCCACGTGACTCTTATAAAACCGCTGAAAAATAAAACTTATTTTCATAAATTTGGGTTTTGAGCTCCACTGCCGGACTAAAAGTGATTGTATAACCACCGACATTTCTGAAATCGCCAGATAATAATTTTAATTCAATAGACCACAACAATAACACATTGTTATTAAAATTAGTACGCAAAATTGAAATTTAAAATTCTGATATATGTTTTTGTTTTCAGCATTTAAAATTTCGAAATTCCCCATCTCCAAGCCAAAAATCCACTCATGGAGATGAATTATGTATGTATCTTGCACTATATATAACTTTATATAACGTCATTAACTTCTATCAGGGCTGTACAATATTACAATTTAAATTGGACTATATAAGTTCGTGCATTGAAAATAAACTAGTCCACAAAGAAATGTCAGTTATGGTCCATTATATACCATCTTATTGTCGCGTATCAAGATGATACAATTTTTTGATCAGATCACGTTCAACAATGTACTTGTTCGATAAATCACTTTAAATTACTAGTTCGATGAAAAGCGTTTATCTTTTTGAAATGGTGTTGATGTAATTACAAAGGCGTGCTAAATAATGGCTAAGTCGAAGTAACGTACAACATGTGCTAGATGGGCATAAGCGGTTTGATCGACGAACAAATAGACAATTTTTATTAAAGATTATTATACATTGTATCGGATATTGGCAACATGAACACGAAATTTTAACACATGAGGCGGTTGATTTTTAACTGGTTTTTACTTAGCAATTTTGGCAATCTATTAATATCAGAAGTTATGAAATAAAAATATCCAGAGAGTTTGAAAATTAATAATCTGAAGCAGGTTTAACACAAAGTTATGTTAATTTTCAGCCTAACGATTAAATCTGCACAAATGCGTTTGTTAAAAATCCTTAACAACTTATACAGAAATTAGGCAAAAACATACTTAATTAGCGGGCAATATTTAAATTAACAATCTCTATTTAGACATAAACATTATGCATTATACTTTTCGTACACAACAGATAATGACATAAAATTTCACCTTCGTTCAGTCCTGAGTACCTTTTTCGAAGTCATTTCGAATTCTTTTTCTCAAATTTGTTTGTCTTATAAATTAAAATTTCTATTAACAATGCCTAATAGCAACTACGGGTCAATCAGTCACAGATATAAGATAAACACATTTGTCTTATACTTTAATTTATAAATATGTAAGAAAAATATCTCATCAATATCATATCATCATCAGCTCCCGATGATGCCGACTGTATTGGCGAATCGTAAATCAATATAAATCACAAGTCTTGGTTTTTGGTCTTGCTTTTTAAAACTACTAGAGTCTTAGTATCACATCAAAGTTACAATCCTCTTCAGGTTCATTTTTTAAATTGAAATATACTCTAATATTTTTATTTACTGATCGATATTTTTTAAGAACAATACCGTTTTTCCTCCAGCTAACACTAACTTACAGTGCAAATACAAACGCAGCGCGAGCGGACAGATACACGGACATTTAAAATTTATATGAAAAATTTTTCTATACGAGCGATATTTACAGTTTTAGAAATGTGCAGATCAAATGCAATATAGTCTTCCTTTTTGTCTTTGCTAAGTATAATAACATAAATAGGCTTATAATTTATGAATTTTTTAAATACTATTATGAAACAATAATTTCTGTCAAACGTATAAACTACAACAAAGTGGAAATACGGGGGAATGCTTACTACAAATATTCCTTTATGTATAAAATTAATAAAAGCCATTATTCTTGTTCAACTATGATAAAAAGCTTGATATCTTTTTCAAATTTAGTACAAAGATTGATCCTGTAACAACACAGTAAACATACATAAGGAAAATAAAATAGGAGGGGTGGTAGTGCAAGTGGATGAATTAAAAAAAAATTTGAGGCCTCAGGTTCTTGTATAGACGCTAAATTACAATTTTATTATATTCACCACCTTTATTAATGGGGGTGGCTAAGCCAAAAAAATTTTTGAGACCTTAACGTCTTTTATATACACTAAATACCAATTTTACGTACTCTTATTCCGTGCTTTACCTATTCCATTTACCTCAATTTGTCCCCCAACGAAATAAGATCAAAATATGATCTAGCTCCAGATCTCGTTAAAATACGTACGTGTACCAAACAAATTTCAAGGCAATATCTTAAACGGTTCCAAAGTAAACGTGCGCACAAAAAAGTTACAGACAAACCGATCGACAGACAGAAATTTTTTTTGCTCAAACTTAAAATCTCGACGTTTCATGACATTCTAAGTCTATTTGAACAATAATTTTTTTTGCTATACTTTCACTGGATGTGGAAGTAATATCTATGACATTTACATAAGAAAGCTTAGATGGGTTAATAAACGTAATAATGTGTACAACTCTACAAAAGGGCTACTTCGGAACTGCCAAAATCACGTTCAAAATGCTTATAAATGTAAAAATGAAATGGAATGTGTGACAAAGAACACATGAAAACACGATTCTCTAAGTTACGCACTTAGGATGTTGAGCTCCCGAAACTACTCAACGATTTAAGATTGTCATATAAAAGGGACAAATAGCTCCACGGTAGGACAATACACCGAGAGTACATTTTGAGTGATTGAAACAAGCAACACAGAAATATGAGTAAAATAATGCTTATGGAAGACTATATTATTAGCTCTTTCACCAATTTCCATCTGTAAGCGGGCTACTGTAACTGGTAAAAATGAAAATGCTATAGAAAAGTTGTGTTGTCTTAGGAAATCAACCCATGATCGACAAATAAGCAATAGACTTAGAATATCAGACAATCAGATCATCAAAGTTTTGAAGAAATGGAAGATGTATGTAAACTAAATAAAACGAGAGAAATTTTGTTCTTCAAGTTTCCCAAATGCAAATGGAAGAAAAAGGTTATCACAGGCACAAAGAAAGTGGGCTGTTCTTTTGACTAGACCAACTTATCTTTCTGTATTTTAACGCGCTGAATTCGAATGCTCCATCACTCACTGTTTTTTTGTAAATCGCGAAAATAACCTAAAAAAAAAATCATAATTTAGGTTATGTTCGGGATTTACTAAGAATTGGTTGATGATGGATCTAAACTGATTCATATTCAGCACGTCGAAATACATGGCCAATGGAGTCTCACAAACACACCATTTTTTTGTGTGTGTGTGAGCCTGTGTAATATTAATTATCACTTGATCCTCCGTGATTTTCTAGAAAACCGCGTATATGACAGTCATTTGGTAGTTTTACCTGGGAAGTTTTCCGGGAGTTGTGAAAATTGGTGATTTTATAGATTTCGATGTGCTATTTAAGAATTTCTACTTTTCCACATCGTATCTTTGCCGCTTCCGCCGCCATATTGGAAAAATGGCTCCTAAAAACGTTTTTTTGACAATATCTCCTTTCCGATTCATTTTATGATAAAAACAGTTATATGATAAATTAAACTAGAGAAAATTTCCTATGATTTTTTTTAAATATTTTTTTTTTTGTAAAATGAATAGTTTTAGCGTATGAGCGCCGCAAAATCTACTTCAACATGCCTTTTGACCAAAAAACTCATTTCCACACCACCATGAGGTAGAGTAAGTGGTCGTGGTATCCCCAGTAGGCCTAATCCACATGCAATGCACTATTCCAAAATTTAGCGCATTCTCCTTCGCTTCGCTATTCTTGATGGACAAGGTGTTGCGAGTTCATCGTCTTCAGTACCGATCAAAACGTCACAGATAGGAATTTCATCCACATAATCCGCGATTGGATTATCAGTTTTATTGCAATCCTCTTCGTCCTCGATTTCATCATACGTTTGCTCGAGAACAGTCTCCGTTTCTTCCTCTTCATCGCTATCTTGTGATAGAATTTGCGAATTATAACAGATATCACTACAATTCTTGCATATAATGGAGCACTTTAATCCAGCCTTTCTGCAACCACAGGCTTTCTCACATCCCTTTTTGCAGTTGCAAGAAATAAGTTTTAACAAAGTTTCCGGAGCTGGCCAAAACGCATGTTGGAGTAGATTTTGCGGCGCTCGTACGCTAAAATTATTCATTTTACAAAAAAAAGTTTACCAAAAAAATCATAGGAATTTTTCTCTAGTTTAATTTATTATATAACTGTTTTTATCGTAAAATGAATCGGAAAGGAGATATTGTCAAAAAACGGTTTTTAGGCGCCATTTTTCCAATATGACGGCGGGAGCGGCAAAGATACGAGGTGGCAAAGTAGAAATTCGGAAAGAGCACATTGAAATCTATAAAATCACCAATTTTCAAAACTCCCGGAAAACTTCCTTTTTTAAGCACCAAATGACTGTAGTAGTATGCAAATATATTACACAGGCACAAAAGAAGTGAAAAGTGATCTCTTTCTGGAACTCAATTGGGTAACTTCTGTGTATTTCGACATGCTGAATACGATTAAGGTGTCCGTTTAGCTCCACCACCCACCAATTTTTAGTAAATCGCGGAAATAACCTAAATTATGAGGTTTTTTTTAGGTTATGCTCGTGATTTACAAAAAAATGGTGGGTGATGGAGCTAAACGGTCATATGACTCGTATTCAACACGTCGAAATACACGGGGGTTTCCCAATGGAGTAGCAGGAATAGAACACTTTTTTTATTTTGTGTTTGCTTTTGAACTTTTAACGAAAAAAGTCGGAATCATTTTCGCGACATCAACAAACGATAAAAGCCAATTAAGACAATTACATTGCTTACATTTCTTATGGGGAACGAGCTATTTTCAGGATATAACTACCTTCATTCAAATGCTTATTACATTATGTGTATACATTGATGCTAATTTTCTTAGGGCATATGCTCTTTGTAACGAGAATCAGTGGCTGCCAAATTCACCTAATCTCAGTCAACTATATTTTCTTAACTTTGAATGCCCCCTAAGAGAAGGTTTTTGTTTAAATGCGGTCATGCAATACTTGGAGTTGCAATAATCCGTTAAAGAGGTATGGCGAGAAGTAAGTGATTAAATACTAAGAAGAGCTATTTTACAGTTCAAACAAATATTAAGGATAATCCATCTAAGAAATGTAGGATCCATTTGGCATATTTTTAGATAATCTTAAATTGCATCAATTTCTTGCGTCATTAAAAATGTTTACCCTTCTTTTATGATACTTCTATTCCATTGTGTTTTGACTAAAAGTTTATCAGTAGTTCAATTTTGATTCATGGTCCATAATTCCTCCAAAATTTAAAGTCGATATTCAGATATTAAATTCAAAGTTATAAGCCTCTAAACAGGGTCCTGTTTTTTACCCGATACAAGTTATCAATAAATACTGTTTTCAATAATCAATCTTAACAATCCTATATTTCATGATTATAGTAATTAAAGTATCATATTCCAGTACTCGTTATTAACACAAAAAACTACATTTTGCGAAAAAGTTGAACCGTACTCTTGTCTATTAATATTGCACTTTTTATTTAAGAATTGCTGTCAATTTTAGAGTTCGCCAAAGACAAATACATGGACAAATATTCTTTAGTTTTTCGTGTTTCTCATTTATAAATAAAATTTTACAACTTGCATGGGAGAAATGTTGTAGAAAATGGTGTTATGTAATGGAATAACGATGTATATTAACCATACAAAATCACAAATGCCCAGTTCGCAACCTGTTGTTCGACCATAAAACCAGAAGAATGTCCACGGAATTCATTGGGATGCATTGTTGTGGCGTTATTTTATGAACCCACATTATAAATTCATTGGTCATCCATTGTACAGTCGCTCTAAAAATTAATGTCTCAACAAGAAATTACCAAGGATTTATATTTTAATAAATATTTATAATGCATTCCTATTATGCAATATAAATGTTAAAGAATTCTTTAGTACTTGACCACACACTGATTTTCGATGGTGGGCAGATATCCAATTTAATGACATGCTAAATTATAAGTAATGAAATCAAATTCTTTCCATTGTATGGAGGGTTCTTCAGGGAACAAATATTGGGCCAAATTTATTATTCATAAATTAAACTGTATCATATTACTGTATCTCCCACCTTATCTATTGTTTTGTCAAGTTGTAGGCAACGACTTTTACAACAGTTACCATATTGATAGTTATAGCATTTTTATTGATATCACATTTTCCTAATTCGTTATAACATTATATCTAAGGATTTGAAGGAGTTATTTAAATAAAGGAGGTGTCATTGACGAACAGTATTATAAAAAATGCAAAAGTATTTTAATTTTCTTATTAAATATGCCATTTAGGTAACATTAACTTGAATATGGTATAAAACCCAGATCCGTACCATATAACTCACAAAGACATAACTTATGCGGAAAATTTTTAATATTAATTTTAACTTGAATCGCCAATTGTACCACTCCTTCACTATTGACATTTTACGTATATAAAAAAATTAAGTACAAATTTACATAAAAATAATGTCGCTAAAAAAGGTACAAATAATTCACAAAAAAAATTATAGAAAATAATACATTATCAACTTAATTATTAGCTTATTTTAAATCTGTACATGCAACAAAACGATTACAATTATCTCTGTATACTAACTTAAATTATCGTAATATCACCTAACCTAACCGTGAATAATGATTTTTTTTTTAATGTAAATAATACATCATTTAGTAGACATTATATTTTTCACAACAGTTTATTTTATTTAGCAAAACGTTAAATATTTGAATATCCTTACAGAACAGAGACTTTGAATTCATTAGGTGATCATGTCTCTCTACCACTATGTCATTCATACTACGAAATTTATTTTGTTATATAAATATATTGAAACCATTACAATTTTTTATTTAGCATTGATTTCAAAATTATATGATGCATAACATTTAAAAAATGTAAAACATTTAAAATTGTGTCTATGAGACTATATTGATTGCATTTTAATATTATCTTTTAATAAATCTATTTTGCAATTTTATTAAAAATATAATCACTGTTATATTTGAAAGCGACTCTATCTATTATAAATCCAAGGTGTTTAATTTCGGAAACTTTTTCTAATTTTCTATTATTTAATACAATATTTCCTCTCCTTTGTAGATGATTTACTATGTTTCTTTCCAAGAATCATATATTTACATTTATCAGCTTCTATTTTTAAGTTGCTATCACTGAACCAAGCAAATATATGATTTAGGTCCTGATTAATAACATTAATGAGATCATTTACATTTCCACCGTACACGTAAACAAATGTGTCGTCTGCAAAAAGATGTATATCGCAATATTTTATTGACTTTACTGTCATTTATGAACAGCACAAATAATAAAGGTCCAAGCACGAGTCCTTGTGGTACACCAATATTATTACACTAGATACTCTATTTTCAAATGCTGTTTGTTTTCTTTCAGTTAGACAAGATTCAATTTCTACAAGTACAGTCCCACTAATGCCCAATTTTCCTGACTTTGATATCAAAAACTGCCTATTTGCCGTTTCAAATACTTATTCAAAGCCTAAAAATACTACAATTCTACCTATTGTTTTAACCCAATTCGACATAATGATCTGAAGTGTCTATTTACAAGAATGATTTTCTCTGAATCCAGCCAGATTCTTTACTCATATGTAGTCAATTGTCAATGTGTAGTTTTACTACTAATTCAAAAAAATTTTCATGTATAACATCTAAAAATCTATAACCAATTACTTCAAAATCAGTTTCTATAACTTTTGTGGATACGCCTTCAATGCTTGATTCATTAGCCTAGATATAATTTTTCTTAATATTTTGCATTTCAGTAGGTATAAACTCTGTTAATTCGTTTTTAACATCTATTATCCATAAATCCATTTTGTTTAGGAATACTTTGAATGATATTATTAATACTGCCACCAAATATTTATTAAAATTTTCCACAATTTTAAATTTATTTTCTATAACTTCATTACTGATCTGAATTGCTTTAGGTGCTAAATAGTCTTTCTTTTGACATGTTTTCTTTAAAGTTTCCACACATTTTTTTGTATCATTTTTATAATCGTCAAGTTACCTCGTTATGTCTTTTCTTATAAATTTCCCAGTCTTCATTTCCGTTATCTATTGTTGCAGCTTTGTCTCTAATCATTTTATCTCCTAATCCTTTTCTCTCATGCATTCCAGTATTTCTTGATTTATCCATTTCTTATTTGCATATTGTGTACCTTCATTATTTTTAGGCGTAGATATACTATTTACAAAACTATCAGCTAATACTGGTATATTAACTGATATAATGAGATAATACCATTATCATATATCGATATATCTGATATTATTCGAAGTTTCTCACTAAATTTCGAAAGGTTTCGTCATTAAAATTCTTATAACACCTTTTTGTTATTTCTTCCTTTTGTCATTATTTTTATCTAACTGGCAAATTTACTAAAATATTTGCATGATCTGATATTTTCGGAATGTGTTTGACTTGGTACGTTACATGGTCACAGTTGGTTATAATTAACTGTTAACTTTAAGGACAGTATACTGATTCTAGTAGCCTTAGTAATGGCACTAGAATGAAAACCAGTGAAATAATGAATCTTTGCCGGCCCGATAAATTGCAGAAGAATTTTTGAATTCAGTGCAAAGCTATCAAAAATATTAAGGTGTACCCGTCTGAAATAGCAGACAGTATCTATAGCCATGCCCACAATATTATTTATTGTGAGTTTTTTAACCTAGAATTTAACAAAACTTTTTCGTGTTCCGCCCACTTGACTGTTACAGTTTAGTAATGGCACTTCTTTTCCTTTTCACTGTCACATGAGGTCTGTTGAGATATATTTTATCCAACACACCTTTTTCTGTACTACATTTTTACACAATGGCGTGATTAATGATATTTTCTAAAACTGTTCCTTTATATTAAAATAAATTTATATAAATTTATAGATAGAATATGAAATGCACAATCGTTATGCCGGCTTGTATTATTTGTAATCATTATTAATCGATCTATCAAGCATTTTTCTTTTAAAGCGAAATAACACATAACGCTCTGCTTGTTTATATTTCTTAAATCACGCCTATTAGACCAGCATTATGGCTATACAAACCTTTTTCATAGTAAGTGCAAGTCATCTTGAGGATAAAAATCTTCATACAAGAACACAACAGCTGCATAGGTTTTTACACGGAACCAATGACACAATTTTATTAAATGTAATTTCAATTCAGCAACTTTTCAAAGGTTCAACTTTAAACAGTATGAATTATTTATATGAAAGTATGCGACATTTTAGGAAAAACTGCCCTCATTTTGTCGATATCAGACAGCACGTTTAAATTTAAAGCCGGAATATGGACCATATATTGCTATTGTTAAACACATTGATGACATCTCGTACTTCTCATCAGATAATACACTTTTACAGTTTATATATGAAACAGATAAATCAGATTATGGGATGACCTCATAAACCACCCACTTAAATTTAACTAAACAAGTTGAATTTGAAGAATCTTGTCAGATTGTCGGTACGAAAGAATATGTTGTTAAGTTTGGGCTGACAAATGTTATTATTATTGTTATGTTATTAGCAAAAATACAACATTATAAATACAAAATAATACACAAGATAATTATATTAATAACAGCCCCACAAAAAAAAATCAGACCAGCGAACCAGACCCATGTGTCCCTATGTATTTTCGGTCGGTGAATACGAATCAGAGATCAAAAAAAATCGTACACCCCCAAAATCATTAGCTAGAGCCAAAAAACACCCCTGGAATGGAGTAAAAGGAAGATTAAGCTACGAGAATAGTTGTTATATCTTAATCAATCTAATTATACAAATTAAGGTTAAGCAGCAGCGTAGGTACAATAGATGTGAAACACACCCGCAGAGAGGGGCGAAAACTACCCCTATATATAAAAAAATCGATCCAAAACAGCAATGGCTGCTGAAAAAGCTCGAAATGTCTAAGTTTTGTTAAAGTGATAGGAAACTGCATCAGGTCCGACGTAATCTTCATAAACTGCCCCCACATGGTTGAGAACATGTTTAAGGGATACGGAAAAAACAAGAAAAAATGTAAAATCGAACAGGATTTCTATTTTAATGGATGCTATGATTGGCTGCAATTGCGTAGTACTCTAAAATAGAACTAGATACTTACGCACCATTAACGTCCTACAGTGACAACCCTCAGCGCGTGTGAAAACTATCCCATATGTAAGATTTAACTATAAAAAGTTATTTTGAGGGTGTACGATTTTTTTTTAACCTCGGGTTCGAATTCAGCGACCGAAAATACATAGGGATACATGGGCCTGGTTCCCTGGTCCGAATTTTTTTTTCTTTTGAGCTGTGTAATTGGAAATTAAGGTTTTCCATAATTTACTAATTTTGGATACTTACTTATCCTTACCTTACCTATCTCAAAATTGAATTATGCGAAAAAACTCAATTTTGTAGCCAGTGAAAATTCTACAATGAAATTAAATTTCTTCTCTTAATTAATCTTTTTTATTGAATCTTGGTGAATTATAGGACTAAATTATTATGAAAAGTTACGAATAAAATTATGTATTATATTTTCTCTGAATAACAAGATTTCTTAAAGATTTTTAAAAAACTGATATTTGTTCACACTAAAATTTATTTCTTCTTAAATTGTAGCTTTTCTAAGTGAAAAATATTTTTTTATATTATTTTAAAAATAAAAACTAGTAGAAGCATTATACTCTTCGTGGGTTTACTGAGGTTTTTATATAATTGTTACACATTCTATAGGATACTCTTCGCAGTTGTCTTGTAGTTAATGTTAGTTTTTGGACATTCCAAATTTTGTGATACCAACCGTGAAAAAAATATATATGAAAAAAAATGTCAAAAAAAAACAACCACCCTGTCAGGGATTCGAACACAAGACCTTTGGATTACAATTCAAAACGTTAGCCACTGGACCATCACATATTGCTACGAAAAGTGAATGTTTGTGATATATATCTTTCGAGTATCATATTTCAACTCATTAGATATATTATTATGAAATATATATACCTATTAGCAAAATGTATAAAAAAAATAGAATAGAATAGGGCCGTTGAGAGAATAACATTTCGCAATATTTCTATTTAAGTACAAGTGACAAAAATTAAAATTTTTTTTAAATTTAAATGATTAATAACTTTCTTATTTACTGATTGATTTTTTTTCAAAAAGAATAGAGTTCTTCCTCTAGCTAACACTAACTTACTTTCCAAATTTCAATACAATCGGACTTTTCTTTCTTAAGTTATCTTGCTCACTAGAAACGTGACAGACGGACGAACATTTTGAAAGTTGTTCAGAATTCGTTCACTAACACTATGATATGAAAATTTTTGGTCTGCGAGCGATATTTACTGATTTAGAAATGTGCCGATCAGATGCAATATACTCTTCATTTTCGTATTTGCGAAGAGTATAAAAAGGATGTTCCAGGATTTGAATCGCGCAATTGTACAGCCATGACATGATTTGAAGCCTGATGCTATTGTTTTACAGTGTTGTCATTAAAATGTTTAATAACTTTTATATTTACTGACAGATTTTTTCAAAATCAACAGAGTTTTCTTTCAGATTACATAACTTATTTTAACTAAGATCAAACTTTTCATTTACAAGTTATCACGCCTACAATAAAAGTGGCAATCAGACATACAGACAGTCATTTCGAAATTTATTCAGAACAATATAATTTTTTTCTACAACCGATATTTACAGTTTTAGAATACCCTTCGTTTCTGCGAAGAATGTAATAACAGCCAGAAAATAAATTATAAAACTTGTCGACTTAAATTTGAAATAAACTCACAGATAGATTTTCCACTGACAAGGCGAAAGCTAAAAGCCAACCTAGAATCCATAGCAATCATCTTTAATTTTATTATACTTTATAAATAGTTAAGTTGCTCTTCTGAACTGATGCCCTCGATAAAAGGATCTTATTACCCTTATAATATACGTGTTTACGTTAAATTTCACAATAACAATGGTGAATAACTTTCTCACAACAAGACAATAATTATTGCAAATAAACTATAGTGTTAATCACGATACTTCCTAGTGTCAAATATTCGTATTGTTCATTTCCATCTATTCACGTTCTGGCTCATTGAGCTCCATATTCTCATACCCCTCATACCCTATTTATTGTTGTTACAATAGGTTTATCAGATTTTGTAATGCAGGACCATTTTTGGTTAGGTCAAATCGCTAAATTCTTACATAATTGCCGCTAATAAGGTTGGTGTGCGTGTCAACAATTAAACCAATGATATTAATTAGTTTTACGAGTACGAAAGTTATTATTATCTCAATGCTTATAAAAAAAATTATTGTTATTGTAAATACTTTATGGAACAAATTTTGACACTTGCTATTTAGTCGAGTCTGCAAACGCTCAAAAAGAGGGTCGCGTATAAATCCAAATATAGTGACTAGATTTGAATGAAACCTTTTGTATCGTCTTTGAGTTTACAAAAAGAACCTTATTGAACGTTTTTGTAGCTTATAAAATACCTTTAATTTAAGCCCTATTTTAAAAATTTATCGAGTTATGATTTTTTAAAATTTATGCAAATTTCGGTAATTTTTGGACGCACGCAAGTCACACTTATTTTTCGAATAACTATAATATTTCGAGTAAAAACAAATATTACTTTTTAATACACATTTGACACATTTGATTATCTTTCGAAAGAAATACAACCATACATTTTGTATATAGTTGAAGGCCATACTCTAATAATGAAATTAGGAACTTTTTTCATTAACAAACTACAATATCCAAGTTCAACAGAAATTTACAATAAAAAATATATACAACGTGATTTACCATGATATGCGGAAAATAAAATGGTGTACTAGTCTTCAATGCAGGAAAGCCCCTGCAAAATTTTAGAGTGCCCCGAGGTAATTTAGTATATTAAAAATGGTTAAAATTTACGAAGATACACTACTGTTATTGACTGGGTCAGTAACAGGGCGACGAACTTACTTGTGAAAGAACATATTGGAGATGTTTCCATTTCCTTAACTGGCATAAAAAGTGAAGTCGGCAAGTGAGGTCAAAGTGCTACGTTTTTTGCTTTCGGTCCAATAATCAGGACGCCGGCGTGTTATTAACAGGTTTAAGTAAACATCTCTTATATCTACTTGTTGTTGCAGAGTTCACTAGCATAAGGTCAATGTCTTTTTGATTTATTTCGATTTATTTCGCTATTTTTGTAGTGTGATTTGATTAAAACCAAAAAGTCACTTCTACCCGCTCCAGGTTTGCTGTCAGTAGTGCCAATCCCAAGTCTGATAAAGTGATGTTGTTATACCTCGTTACGTCACATTGGTTAAAGTCATTGGCAGCGCATTTTTACAAAAAAATAAGATCATTTTTTTTGTCATTTTTTTTTAGTTTTTCATTGTTTTAACTCCTCTCCGTGAGGACAACCTACTGTTAAATTTTCCGCATGTCATGGTAGATCACGCTGTATAGTTGTACTCGATAGAACAATAGCAATTATTTAAAAAACAGTTTTAAAGATTATACTGCGTTTGATTTTTTAAATATTTATAATAAACCGAAAATAAACGTATATTTCCCTCTCACTCTGCAAAATCCTGTCCTTAAGGATCAGATTATGGGAATTTGGTTAGATTTAAATATTTCCAAAGATTCAAATAAATCTCACTTCAAACTTTTTTCCTGCTCCTATGACCGAATTCAAAAATAATTTAAAAACGTCGAGTCGGTTTTGTCGAGTCTAAAAAAACGAAGTGTTTAAGATATCTGATTTTAAATGCACGACCAGTTTGACCTATATAAAAAGTATCACAATTCGGGCATGTTAACTTCTCAACACCCGATAATTCCAAAATATTAGTCTCATCGTTGGCATTAAACAAAACATGTGTAATTTAGTCTGTGATTTAAAACTAAATTTTACATTATGACTTGACAAGATATGTTAGCGATTTTTCCCGAAATACTCTCATAATATGTTCGAGAAGCATATTTAGTATTTTTAAAGTTCATTTCTTGTTGAAACTCGTTGTTAAGAACTATTGTTTTTGTAGTATCTAATTCTGCCTTTAAGTTTTGTTCTGAGATAAAAAGCTCATAGAAATATATGCTGCTAATTTATGTGATTTGGGACTAAATGGAAAATTTGATATGATAATAATCTATGAATGTCGGTTTTCAGTAAATACTAAAATTGAAACTAGCACTGGGGGTGAATATTATTTATGTAATTCAAAAAAAAACTAATTGTCTCGATGTACAACGTATCTGTAAAATTTAATGTGTTTTTTAACTAAAGCTGACAACATTATTTTTTCTTCTAGATGTGCCACAAAACATCTGCTAGAAGGGGGCTCAATGGAGATCCCATTGCTAAGCCCGTGTTCTGAGTGCATTTATTGTTATATTGGCAATATTTTGGACTAAGGACTAAATCGATGATTTGAAATACTAATTCATGATTTACTAAAAGTTTTAGCCAAAAAATTACCATTTTCAAATGAGATATTTTAATGTTTTTACTAAGCTTTAACAATATTTTTTAATGCAGAGTAAAATCAGTTACATGTGTTATTTTATTAACAGAGACTACTTAAAATGTTTAATCTTTACCGATTTTCACGTTCGAGACTTTTTGCAAGCAATTCGTCATAGTTTCGTTATTTTTAAAGATAATGAAACGATTACCCCTAAAAAGAAAGATAATTAAATGCACACTAACTAGCTATATAATAGTATATTATTCAACGAGCATATAATGATGGCTATTATCCACGAGGGTGAAGTGTAAGACACGAGCCGCAGGCGAGTGTCGTAAATCACCAGAGTGAATAGTAGCCATTATATGCAAGTAGAATACTATACTTTGTCGACGACTAGTAAATATTTTTGATTAAATTGCTTATTGAAGGCATTTGACAAGCTGTTCTTTTGACACATAACGTCCTACTCAATAAAATTTAAAAACAAAATTGTATGATAAAAAATTTTGTGGATAGTTCGGAAAAGCACACCAATAGAACTGATTCTGAGAACGAAATAGCATTTTTGGAAATTCTCCAATCCTTAAAAGATTCGTATACTGAAATATACAGTTTTCTCGATTTTTCTGGCAATAAATTCATAGAGGTGATTTCAGCAGCTTTGGTAATGTCTGGCGGTTTACAAGACATCTCATTTTCACTATCGGTATCCATAGTTTCACTTTTTTTTTATTTTAAACAACTAGCAAACTTAAATGAACGAGATAAATATGACGCACACATTTTGACATTTCAAATTAATTAAAAAAAATTACGCTTTGACACATTGTCATGGCTTACTAATAAAAAAATACAGTTTGTAGGCACGTAAATAAATGGTTTCAAGAACAACGCTGGAGATTGCCGCGTGTTGCTAATAGGCCAGTCCAACACGCTGTCACTTTGCTTTGTTTGTACTATAGCAGCCATCTTTTGTTGGTAAGTTAGGGTTTTTGTCAGGCACCATGCATGTTCAGCAATAATGTCATTCCAGCAGATCATTACAGAAATATCATTACTAAAAATTTCCCCATCATTCCCTGTCATTATTTTTCACACCTTACATGTCCATTATTTAAGAAAAAAGCATATCTAGCTATAATTATTGAATTAAGTATGATTGAAAAAACGCGAAAATTCAGGTAATGAGATTACTGAACGTGTATGGTGCCCTTTAGGCCTGTCGAAAACCCTAACTTACCAACAAAAGATGGCTGCTGTAGTACAAACAAAGCAAAGTGACGTGTTGGACAGGCCTATAGATGGATGATGCTTTGAAAAAACTTACAAATGGAGTTTTTGAGTGTTCATTAAAGTACCTCTTTGGCATGTACAATTTGAGTGCTTCCTAGAAAACATAGAGAGACAACAGTTGCCTTTTGGTTGCTGTAATTTTGACATTAAATTTTTAGTAAAAAGTCACTGACGTGATTTCTTATAAACAACTGACTCAGTATTCACTAGTGAATAATGAAATCATTATTCACTGCAGGGAATAATGGATAGCATTATCCTTGAGGAAACACATACATAATGAGTATATTATTTAATAGTCCTGGACAAACATATTTTGTTTAACCGTTACAGTTTTTATCTTGTGAAACTGACGCTATGAATTTTTTTGTCTAAAATTTTCTTCAGTGCGTCAAAATACTTTAGAAAAGTTACACCAGAACCTTTGAACAAGGCCTTTTTTGCCATTTTTAGGGGATAAAAGGGGTGAGACAAAAACTTACACGATAGAAAATTTTTCTTGTCCAAAATTGCCTTCAGCGCATCACAATACCTCAGAAAAGTTAAATGAGAACTTTAGGACCAGACCTTTTTTTTTTAGTAGACCTGTGTAATCATAACTCCATCAATTTTTAACATACAACGATCAGACAAATTAGTTTTTTTATAAGCTACAAAAAAAATTCTTTATGGCTTTTTAGTATCCATTATAGTTTTCAAGTTATAGAATTGTTAGTCAATCAATTTTTTAATTGCTTCTTTAAAACAACTGAAAAATTAATAGCACACACTTTAAATTATAAGTTGCATATCTGAGCAAAAACAAAAGGATACAAAAAGATTCATACAAATCCATTCACTATATTTGAATTCTCTTTTTGAGCGTTTGCTGACCGGACTATAATTTTTCTATGAGTACAAAAGCTATTATTATCTCAATGCTTATAAAAAAAATTATTGTTATTTTAGATACTTTGTGAAACAAATCACGACACTCTAGCTATTGTGATGCGTGTATTTCTTCTACAACGAAATGGTAGGCAGGTCACAGGAACGACCAATTTTAATAAACAATTGTTTTCACTTTCCTTGGTTCTATTTTATATATCATTTAGCTAAACGCAGATTTCAAAACTGATAAGGTACTATTTATCACGGTAATTGCACAAGTGCAACGAAGCATTATCTTTATGCAATACATTGTTTATTAAATTACTATATTATTGTAAATAAATACTAACCATTTTTTGGTTTTGGCCTTGTAAATTTTCCCAGCCGCGTGATTAGCAATGATTTGAGACATAATTTAATTAATTAGACTGATGACAAAAACTGGAACACACAAACCTAATTTGTATTGTACAAATTATGTTGTCTAATGGGTAGTAGGATGTTTATGTCAGTGTATTTTCCTCAGATTATGTAGTTAAGCACTTCAAGGTTTTGTACTAATGACCTAAAACTAAAGTTGATTGCGTACAATCTGAAAGCATGGCTGTTTAGCCAAGAGGTAAGCTCTTGCTTGTAGGCTTGGGTTCCAGGATCGATTCCCGGACGAGAAACTGATATTTCTCGGAAAAGGAAAAAATCATGTTGGATGTGCACTTTATTTATAAATAATAATAAGTAAATAAAATTGTTCTTATTTAACCTCCCGAGGAGTAAGCTCACAAAGCTGCTATATATGTCAACCAGGGCCGGTACATTATCTTACATAACATAAACAATTGATTAATCACAATCATCATAATATCCATAAGGATTGGAATACAAAAACAACTTTTGATGTTCAACGCCTAATATTACCTAACTGTTAAAAATAATACTTAAAAGATGAAAAGAGATAAAAGAAGATATTAAAAAGGAAACTCTTGCAAAGATATGCGTAAATATAATGAAGTTTGTACTTTTTTCTTAAAGGAAGAGTAGAATAATTATGCAAAAGACTGGAAACTTTAATAAACAAATTTACTAAGTATGAGAAAGATAACTTAACGCGAGTAGTTACGTGGCTAGGTATATACAATTTGATCTATCTTTTCCAGATCTTGTTTTTTAAGTTATACTGCGCTGATGAGGACCTATAATTCCGAAACGTGTGTCTGTAGCTGCTTCGTTGTTTCTTCTTTAGTGTATATGGCGCAATTTCCTTTTTCTGAAAAATATGACGTGTAGTATTTTTGCCGCATTACTGATAGCAATAAAGGATGAATTAGTTAATATTTATTGGAGGGATAAAACGGTGCATTTTATGAGACTTAAAGATAAATTATAAAAATAAAAATTTGTTAACAATTGTACATCACATCTCTGTTTTGTTTTTAAACCTTGGATTTTATTACTACAAATTTATACAGGCATGTTTTCCCATTTTTGCCCTATATTTAAAGTTCACGTCAAAAGCGAGCGCTTAGTTTTTAACTAAAGTGTGATAATTTGTTATTCTGAAATTTTGAATGTAACAATTGAAATGTCAATGTCAGGACTGTTTACATTATATAGTCTACGTAATGTATTAATCAGTTTATGTCGCCTCAGGACTTATTAGGGACAATTAGAATTATTATTATATGGATTCCGCCCTTAGAACTATTTCATTATAATAGATTAATTTTGTTAAAGATAATAATGGTGTTACAAAATGTTTCCTATGAAAAATTGTGTTTCTAAGTTGATTTAAAAAAAAATGTAAGCGTTTTCTAAAAAGATCGCTGAAAATTATGAAATTAAATTTCACCCATTTAATGGAACCTTACTATCTAATATCGATATTGAACTCGGTTAAAATACACCTATTATTTGTTCATTTTTACATCGATCTCAATATTTTTACATCGATCTCAATATCGGTAATAAGGTTCATTTAAAAGACCGACGGTGAAATTTTACTTAATTTTTCAACTTTTAGCGACTTTTATTTTGAGAGCGTTAAAAAAAAATTACGCTTTTTCACAGCCTTTTTATTTAACTTCTATGAACTAAAAGAAAATATAATGTAAATCTGCAAAAATATTGAAAATATGGCAGCCATGTTAGGCGCTAGAAGGTGGCGAGGTGTATTGCCCTGGAAGTCGCTATTCCAATTGCTCACTGCGAGAATAATTTCAATTTAAGCAAGATATTCCTTAATATATAAGAAACGATCCTCGGTAAAACACAGAACTTTGTAATTTTAAAGTTAATGAGGTACTCATGTTGTATATCTGTTACTGAAAGTTACAATCAAATCAACTTTGTAGCTTACATTTTAACTGTTTGATATTTGGTTCTTGACATATTATATATTATAAAGAAAGCTAATATTTTCATAGCTAAAACAAATTATAAATTTAAATTTACCAAACACTCCAGTAGAATAAAAAAATATTTTTCTAAATAACTCAAAATATAATATTTATCACATACTGTGTTGTCTTGGCATAATCAATAGTGTTTATTTTTTTAACATTTGTGCTCATTTTTGTGTCTGTTTTACTTTTAAGTATATTGTTAGGATCTGTTTTAATAATGTTTATAAAATCTGCTCCTTACTGATTACGTCTGACACCCAAATTTTAACAAAATATTGTGAACTGTTCTCTGATGATAACAGTTAGTTTGGCCAATAGGAAATTTTTTTTAAAATAATATACGCCAAATCCAGCTGCTGATACCGAAGTACTGTAATAATAAAACCGCTGCCTAAGGAATCACTAATTCACATCTAGATTTTCACTGGGAATGGATTTTCACTGGGTGTGGTAGCTTATGCCAAAAAAAAATTGAGACCATGTCTTCTCGTACTTACAGTAAATTCCACGGAATTTTGCTTGCTTGCTTTATCTATTTGGCCCGCAACCCTTCAGCGGAATATCAAAATATAATCAAGTTCCAATTTCCGTTATAATGTAACAAATTTCAATTCAGTATAATAAACCATTTCTGAGTAACTGTGTGTACAAAAAAATTACCGACTGACAAAGCGACAGACAGATTTTTTTGCT
Source organism: Rutpela maculata (assembly GCA_936432065.2). NCBI lineage: Eukaryota > Metazoa > Arthropoda > Insecta > Coleoptera > Cerambycidae > Rutpela > Rutpela maculata. Next base: position 29,802,750 of record OW386286.2, on the reverse strand, counting down.
CAAATTTTAAATCTGGACATTTTATGCAGAGATGGGTAAAGAAAACAACGCTAATTCCTTATGTATACGGATTATCTGAGAAGCTACCCAGTGTAGGCAATATATTTGATATTAGGACGATATTTCAAAAGGGCAATACGTTGAGATCTATTTTAACAAAAACAAAACCGCAAAATCGTGAGCAAAATTCAAAAAACTGCATTTGTAGTATTCCATGTGAGTGTAGTAAACATTATGTGGGTGAGTTATCCAGATCATTTAGTGTTAGATTGGGTGAGCACAGGGGTTACATTAGGAAGAATGAGATTCAGAAATCGAAGATTTGCGAACACGCTTGGGAGAACAGACATAGAATAAACTGGGACTCGGCAAAAATTTTAACAAAAAAGACAGCAAGAAAAGAAAAATTAAAGAATCAGCTATAATATTATTGAATGAGGATAAATGCGTGTCAAATTGTTCTGTAGATGTTTGCACAACCTGGCTGCCGATGTTAAAAGAAAAACTTAACAAACTGAGCATTATTTAAAATAACGCTATCAGCTAGCAGTTCTGTGTAAGCAGTAAGTATCTATGGATACTGAATATAACAAATATATTCTTAAAGCTGTGTATTTAATATACACAGCACACAAACATTTATAATACGTATATGCTTTGAAAATGGAAACAGATTCGGTTTTCGAAACGTCAGCAAAATACGTTATTTTTATGTCTTTGTTCTTATTCATTATTTGTCAAAATGCTAACTGCTCCTTTGACGTAGAAGTCACAGGCGTAGAGATTATTTTCCAGTAAAATTCTGGATAATTGTTTTATTTTGTACATTTCACGGACAGGAAAGTTTCCTTTGGAAACTTTCGGAATATTCAAATACTTTATTGGAACTTTCATTTTTATCAAAACTTCGTTCCGGAAATTTCCGAAAATTTCCTGGGAATTTTCACTGGAAAGTTTACTCTACCCATCTCTGATTTTATGACATTCTAAGCCTATTTGAACATGCTAGACGTATTTTTAACATTACACCATTTTACCAAAAATTGGTCCTAAAATAGGTAGAGCCATTTGCTGCTTTGCGTTAATACGTCAATTGATTCTCATAATACTGTATGAAATTTGAGATTTTATTCCATTTTCTGATGACGATCCATTTTTTAAAATTATTTGCGTAACTTAATATCTCAGAATCTAGCTGTCCATCTATACCTAAAAGTGTATATACGCCACAACAAAGATCTAAAATAAGATGATGACCTCGATGTGAGCTATGAAAATGAAGCAACTTCCCGGTACTCAACTAACGTGAATTTTTCATCAGAACTCACACAAAAAAAGAAGTAACGTCATTAATGCGTATAATCGCACACGAATTTTAAGTCATCACTGACGAGATTTATTGCGAGCATTTTTAATTGTCCACGAGATTTTTGTCACATTTAAAGAATTTATTGGGATGACACCGCTCGTTACGAAACGAAATTAATGGGTACCATGTGGTCAGCGAGGGACATTTCATTTTAATAGAAAAATAAATATGCATTAGTTATATAATTTAAGCAGTGATATACTTAAAGTTCAGCTCATCATGATTTACTTTGTAAAATTCGAAAATTTGATAGTAAGATTCACAAAGCGGAATAAATTAACGCCCGTAAAATTTACATTCTATTTTAATAATCTCGCATTAACCTAACGTAAATAAATCATACTGTTTATTAATAACTTTTGTAGTAACATAAGGTGTTCGTAAATATTTTACCTTTTAAAATTGATTTAATATTTCATAAAGTAATTTTACTGTAAAATAATATTGACCGTTTTTATCGGGCATTCAATTTGATCGAAAAGCTCCACTTAGCACGGCTTTAGTCATTTTAGAGGTCTCTGCAGTGACAAATATAGCAATTAACGTCATTTTAACGGTTCCGCTAGGAAAATCAACACTTTTGATTTCTCGCCTATTTACCGTGTCAAGATTTACACAATATTTAACACAGGAACTTTCTGTTACACTTACCATGGTCAATTGATATTTTAAACAGTGCCAGATAGTTTGATTGTTTATAATTTATTAGTTTTGTATGTGCGGCTCCATTAACTCCCGAGACAATAGTCGGAAGTAGAGTTACATCGATTCAGTTTTGGAATTCTTTATTGCATTGTTTAGCCCAAGGATTTCGTATGGTCTAATTTTCTTACATTTAGGTAAGATCGCAATCTGATCTTATGTCTGCAGCAATTTTGATTATTACACAATCACAAAATAAGAACTACATGTACATTCTTTCACTAAGTAAGTAAAGTAGAATATATTTCAGCAGTAATTAACAAATTGATGCTATAATAACAAAGATTAGAGAACACATTATAGTACAGTAACTAGAGATTTTAACTTCGGAATAATGCCATACGAATCAGATTTCGTTTTTTTTGCAATTTAATTGTAAATGCATCACAGAGAAGTTTCTTTATTATGCGGGGGCTTGCTAATATATAGAGGGTGGGTGCCACATTTTTTTTTTAAAGCATTGATCAAATGTTGAGAAGAAAAAGTTCTATGCAACTTTTCATATAAATGGGTAGTTTTTAAATTATAACGACTTGAAAATTGAGGTTTTAACTAGAGACGAATAAGAACGATACTAAACTGAGGATGAAGAAACTGAGAATGAAACTCGTTTTTTCCTGATTTCTGTAGAATGAATGGTTTCGAAGATCTGGAAGTACATATGACGTCCGAACGCTTATAAGAAGACATATTTAGTTTAAACGTTAAATATCTCAGAAACTAGGTATGGGATCAAACGATTAAAAATGTTAACAACCAAAATAAAAGAATATTAATTAAGCTTTCAAATGATATTTGACTGTTTCAATAGCATAAAAAACAAAAAAGTTATGGCAGAAAGAATAGAAAATATTATTCTCGAATAATGCTTTTCATTAACGTATGATCTAGACCGTCAAATGTTTTAGTGCGTTTACAGTACTTGCTTTTAAAAAAATGCATTTTTAGCGATAAAGGGATTTTCGAAAAAACGTAATTTTTTAAATATTTCAATAAATATTATTAGTTTTAGCGAATAAATTGTGGAAACCAAAAACAAATATTATAAATTGAAAATTAATTTAGTTTAATTAATAGGCCGTTGGAATTAATAAAAAAAATGTGATTTTCAAGATGTTTTATCTCCAAAAGATTTTATTGCATAAAATGCATCTTATAGGTATAAAAACTTGAAAAATCATAGTCCGTACTCAGAGATTTACAGGGAAAGTACCTAAAAATGCATAATTATGCAAAAAAAAGAGCATTTTTTGCTGTTTTTGTGCATTTTTCAAGGGTTTTTTAAAGATATTCATTTAAGATTCATAAAAATATGAGAAAAGTGGTTTGTTTTAGTATTATACAAGCATTCATTAACATATTGGGTCATTTAAGACCCTTTATGGGCCGATTGTAGCCATTAAACGCATCCTAAAGTGCATAATTGCATCCGTTTAAAAATTAACTAAACCTCTAATTTTTATTTTTTTTTTGCATTTTCCCCTCCCCCTTTCCTATCTCTTATTTTTTAACGCGTTGGCATTGAATATGGAAATTGATAAAAAGAAAAGTGCATTAAAACTTTTTTTTTTCAATTATTTTTTAATATATAGCTTATATTATTTTGAAATTCGCGCTATATTTTTAAGTTACCATATTCAATGCCAACGCGTTAAAAAATAAGATATAGGAGGGGGGGGAGGGGAAAATGCAAAAAAAAATAAAAATTGAAAATATAGTTAAAAAAAGACGTAAATTCATTTTTTTATTTGCTTTGTATACATTTTATGTGAAAAAAAAGAAAAAAATGTACTTTTAAAATTGAATTTCGCGCCATTATCAGTCAGCCATTTTGAATTTTCCGATTTTCTCTTCAAATTCGTAATTAGCGACCTCGAAAACCCCCGAGTATAAAATTTGGACGATATTTTATTAATTTTAGAGCAATTATTAAAAAATTTTTTAAACTGATGCAAATTATTCACTTTAGGATGCGTTTAGTGGCTACAATGGGCCCATAAAGGGTCTTACATGACCCAATATGTTACTTTAGGCTTGTATAACACTAAAACAAACCATTTTTCTCAAATTTTTATGAGTCTTAAATGAATATCTTTGAAAAACCCTTGAAAAATGCACAAAAACAGCAAAAAATGCACTTTTTTGCATAATTATGCATTTTTAGGTACTTTACCCATCATTCTGTGCGTACGGACTATGATTTTCCAAGTTTTTATACCTAAAAGATGCATTCTATGCAATAAAATCTTTTGGAGATAAAACTTCTTGAAAATCACCTTTTTTTTTATTAATTCCAATGGCCTATAAAGATATTTACGGGATGAACTATTTAGTTTAAATGTCGAATATTTTAGAAACTATGGCACTTGCGTCAAAAATTTTACGAGCTAGAATGAAAGATGGTTAATCAAACATTAATATGGTTTTCTTTTTGCTTCTGCATTATAAAAAACAAAAAAGTTATAATCGATACAAAGTGCGTCTTTCCATGTTTTAAACAAAATGTCACCATTTGGTTACAGTAATTAAAAACATTCTCAAAAATACTATTTTTCGTTAGTATATAGCATCACCTAGATGTCCAAATTTTTTTTTCTTTTTAAAACCTTGCCTTGGAAAAAATTTTCACTCGCCATATTGGAGCCGCCATTTTGGTTTCTTAATTTTGGCTTCAGGTTCGTAAGCAGCAATTCCAAAACATAAACATCTTATGTTTCAAAAATAAATCAGCAATACTTTTTAAATTCTTAAATATTTAAATGTAGAGGTAGTTTTCACCCCTTATGCGTAAATACAGGTTTTGGAACCATATATAAACTGAAGATAATACATTTTAGTACAATTCCTAAATTTTACATATTTTTTACCTCTAGCTAGTGTATTGTTATAGTCCTTACAGTTTTTCTGTAAATAATGTTAGTTTTCGACACTTTACGATATTTCTCAGTATAAAAAAAAGAACTATAATTTAACCTATTTGAGCCTCAAACCCACGACAGTGGGATTTCGAGTCTTAATCTTTAAATCCCCTTATCCCAATTTCATATTTCTATGCCTTATGTGATGTTTATGTATGTGATCTGTTGGTCAAGTAGCGGTTTTCGAAGACGACCACAGTGCATTTGTTTGTGGCTAAAGGCTCTAATTTTTTTGGTTTATTCAGTCAATCCCTTAATTGATTACATTGTATATTCTGCCGATTTCCAGAAAAAAATATATAAAAACCTGCTAAAGGCAGTTTATAAAACTATATAAGGATTTTTCCTTTAATGGCCTAAAGCGTAACCACTGGATCTTCATTCCTAAATAGATGATGATAGGAAATAATATTTCACAAGATTTTTATTTAATTATAAACATAAAGACGAAAAAGACATATTTTAAAAATTTTAATATTCTCATATGCGTATTGTTGTTACTTCTGTTGTCCTGATGGAAGGGTTTCAACATGTTGACGAAGAATTTTCTGCATTTTTTTCTCCGCCTTTGCTTATCTTTCAATTCTTTTTTGATCTTCTGTTTATGCTCCGTATCTGTTGTTTTTTTTTGTGGCATTCATCTTCTTCAACTGTTCATATGGCTATTTTTCTGCTCTTGTTGGGACCATAGGCGACTTTTCACCTTTCAACATTTTTCAGAAAAAAAAGTAAAAAACAGTTTCTTATATTTATTTATGATTAATTTTTACACTTCTTCTTTACAAAGTACCTCTGTATTCATGCAGAATTACTTGGATTTTAGGAGATGATTTTTGTCTGGACAAGAAATATTACAACTATTAAAACTGGATCAAACAAACAATTATAATTTAGATAATTTGTGTATTAATATAATCTTTTACTTGTTCTAATTATAATCCAAGGTAATCTTTGTTATATTTCATTTTTTATGCTAATAAAAAAGAATTGCCTTGACCATATTTTAAATAATTATGAAGAAATTGTGAAATGTAAAAAGACATGAAACATTGTCGATTGCTTGCACATTACCCTAGTAATTTTACAAAAATATCAAATTGCTTTATTAATCAATAAACGAAATAGAATAATGAAATATATTTGCGTGATATTAACTGAATTTTCGCAATTTCCCTATTACGGCAATTTCTAAAGACTGTAACAACAGTACGGCACGTACTTTTTAAGTATATAAGTATATATAGTTAAGTATATAACATTCATAATAATTCATTTAGTATATATAGTGGAGGTAACTTTAAATTAAAAAATTTAAAATAGAGCACCCAGGAGATGCTATATATTAACCAAAAACAGTAATGACTTTTTTTTATTACTGGATAATTACAGCAAGAAAATGCGACATTTTTTGTTATAAAAAATATGAAAAGGTACAATTTCTTTGTTCTTATAATAATATTATTATTAATAATAAATGTCTTTATTATTTATTTTTAATTTACATTTTATAGTTCAATAACGGGGTACTTTATAGTTACATTAAACGAGGTAGTAGATTTTTTTTATCTTGTATGTATTATAGAGAGTATGAGAGAAGACCTTCAAATCCTTGGCAAATTTTTGTATGGTCGAAAATACCACGAATTTTTGGCACTTTTTTCAGTTTCAGTTTGTGGTCTATAACTTAAAAATAGATATTTTATAAAGTTGTTTATTATTATAATTATTATTCATATGACATTAAGACCTCTAGTTATTATACTATGCTGTCCAGAATAAGCTGCAGGAAATCGCTTTATACCAACATAATTCCTTATTTACAAAAATTTTCGCTTATTTGCCTCTACTACTAGTATTGTATGCTATAAAATCATTTTATTAGGTTGGCAATAAAAACACTAATATACAGTAAACTTCTGCAGGCCATTAAACGAAAGACGTTTTCAATTTCATATTATATTACAATTACTACCTTGAGCGAGTAGCTATCGTTCATGTGTACCATCTTCATGTACAGAAAAAATGACATATAACAGCTTTATTATTGTTCATAATTTCACAATAATAAACCCAATTCGATGGTGCATTATGTATTAGCAAAAACAGCATACAGCCTACCTATATATGTGTGAAACTAATCTTAAATTTTCTATCCGTGTCATGAACTTATCTGACCTCAATATACCATAAAGTTCGTCACTTAAAAAGTGTTGTTCACGACCTAAAAAGTTAGAGGTACCGAATTACCATACCATCTAATTGTCCGAGATAATTTAATTGTCTATTTATTAAGGTTATGGTTATGTTTTTCAGGCAAACACGCAAATAAATCAATGTATTACGAAAATGTTTAACAACACCTGCAAAATTAATTAATTCACAGGTTAGTTAAGTGTATCTTCAGCAATAACAGCCGTTAAAACACAGAGCATCGTGGTGTATTAGACAGAGAGGAGCGAATGTTAGTATTTTTACACGATCCTCACTATTAATGTGTTAATTTATTCAAATCTTTATATAATTAATTTACTTTTCCTTTTTACAGATGAATCAAACGTGTAAAGTATGCGGGGAGCCAGCAGCAGGTTTTCATTTCGGAGCTTTTACCTGTGAAGGATGCAAGGTAAATATGTTTGTTTTTTTTACCAGTTCTGGAAACTTACATTTTTAAGCTTTTATCCAACGTTTGACAAATCGTAAGGACACATTTACCGTCGAAGGCAGTATGTATATGCCTTTTTAAAGTAAACGGGACGTTGTTGTTTATATAATGGCATGAGTAACAATTTAAGTTTTAAAATACTCTGTAAGATAATCTAACAGCCTATATCTTAGACTACTCATAAACGTAAATGGTCTGGAAGGATTCTATAAAACTGATTTAAAACCCTTATAAGAGTACAGGGTCTTACCTAGAGAGAATCTAACGTGCCTCCTGCAGAATAGCAAAATTTTAAGTTTGAGCAAAAAAATTTCTGTCTGTCTGTCTATCGGTCTGCCTGTCTGTCGGTCTGCCTATCTGTCGGTCTGTAACTTTTTTTGTGCGCACGTTTACTCTGGAACCGTTCGAGATATTGACTTGAAATTTGGTACACATATGTACTTTAACGAGATCTAGAACTGGATTATATTTTCATCTTATTCCGTCGAAGAGTTGGGAGGTAAATTGGGGTATATTTGGAGTAAATAGGTAAATCAAGTAGGTGAGAGTTCATAAAATTGGTATTTAGTATATACAAGAGAAGCTAAGGTCTCAAAAAAATTTTGGCATTAGCCACCCCCCCATTACCACCTCCACCCCATTATTAAAGGGGATTAAAACAAATTGTGATTTAGTGTGTGTACAAGAACCAGAAACCTCAAAATATTTTTTTACTTTATCCACCTTCACTACTACCCTCTATCACCACCTCCACCTTATTGTCGATGTGGGGTATCGTTTTATGGGTTTTTGGGGTAGAGGATTTCAAATATTATATTACTAAACTTCCATAAACAATTATTTAAACATACAAAATTTTTTCGTTGTGAGTGACTTGGATAGAAAATCTGGATGTGGAAGTAGTGATTCCTTGGGCAACGGTTTTTTCACCCCGAAAAAACGTACGTTTACTGGTACAACTTATAAAACCGAAACTGAGATTAAGATTATTCATATAGCACAGAAAATTTAAACACACCTAGAAGTTATAAAAATGTAGTATGTGACATGCAAACGTTGATGAAAGGTACAACCCAAGAAACAATATAAATAGTTTTTTGTTCAGCATTAGCTTTATAAAGATATAGTAGGTGTTTCCTTATTATTTGGTTCTTTCAAGGTGTTCTTTATCATTCTGAATGGTTCTATAGATCAGATATGAATAAATTTCAGAATAATACACACTTATGGAAATTAGTCCTATTGAAAACAAAAGTCAAATATCTTTTGGGGCGTTTGGTTTATTTCCTCAGTTTTAGTTGACGATGTTTGGAGTTTCAAATGAAGCTATGGTTAACGAAGCACTAAACTTTACAAATCATATTCCTTTTAGCAATTCCTAACTTTATCAGACACCGTTGCCCGGTCTGGTTAAAATTAACCAGATCTTTACCAAACTTGTATTCTAACATCACATACAAAAAAAACTAAGTATGAATCTAATTTGATTAGAAAACTCAGAGAAGTAACTAAAAATAGGTAGGTCTTTTTAGGAATCGTATCAGTGCTGAATATGAACGTCTGAAAAGTCCTGGTTGACTGCTGACATCTAACCTAGATGCAAAAGGTTGAAGATGGTTTTTCACAAATCTCTAAAGTGAAAACAATGTTTCAAACAAAAATTCAAGGTCATGAAATTGTCTACGAAAGATATCTTGTAACATTTTTTCGTATATTTAACTATTTTTGGGGAGGAGTCCAGTAAGCATGCTCATGTTGAGTAACGTTGTATTGTTTTTCCACACCACCCTGGGAGGGTTGTATTACATAGTGGCCCCTGTAGGCCCAAGGTACATCGCCTGTAACTTTACCTTCGTCATTTCTTTTGGCGGGAGGACTTAGGGAGTAGCTCTATTGCTAGGTTCACGTTATTTGATATCAGTTACTACATTGTCTTCTCCAGTAGCTTCATAATGTTCCTCCCATATTCTTTAGTTCGCTGCATTGCTATCTTTTTCATTTGCTGTGTGAATTAGAGTGACACTAAAACAAGATTATCTATGGCAGTTACCACAAATGATTGTGTATTCAACCCGTTTCTCCGGCAACCACGTGCCACGTCCTAAATATTTAGTCCCGCATGTGGTGCTGGCTGCAATTGGTGGTAAATGAACCAATTTACAGCGTTTATTTTGTTTGTAGGGAGCGCAGATAACAAAGAAATCAAGGTTCATATATCTTTTTTGTTTCCGAATGCATCGTACAACGAAGAGCAACGCATTCTTGAGCCTCTGATGCGATTGAGTTACCTATGCGATGGATTAACCCCATTAAAAATTGCAGCATTCGCTCTCATATCCCTTCTGCTCTGCAGCAGCTTACACAGTGTTGCGTTTCCTTTACCAGAAAATTTCAAGCTACAACCACCAAATGCATTGATTAATGGAATGTTTTACCTAAACATTTTACACTATTTCCAGTTGGTAGAAAAAAACACTTGTTTTAGTTTTGCCTCTTCCTGATTTTAGCAAAGAAATAGTAAGCACTGTAATGAAATAGATGGCCTTCTCTGACGACAACTACTATTTTGACATCAGAGGGACAAGAAACGAGTGAGAACTGTTAACGTAAATTCACCACCGTCGTCTCAAGGATGTGACACTATTTATCTTAAAAAAGGCACCAGTCACTCTCCTCCCTTTGACTTATGGTGGTTAATCTCTACATTTAGTGGAGTTCGGTTGAGTTCTAAGAGACAACCTGGGACCAGGGTCCTGTAGTAGAAGAAATATAGACATAAGTTCGTACCTACGTGGATTGCTAACTGCTCCCTCCAAAGTCTTCGCTTCTTACGATACATTAGTCTTATCTCTAACATTGCCTCACTTGTTAATATTTCAATCACTTTTTAGAGTTACTCTCTTCAGCTTCTGATCGACATTTTGAATATCAAACATATGAGCTCTTTGAGGATCCCTTGCATTCAATTGTCGACCTAACACACCAAAGTTCCCGAGAGTTCAAACTTAAAGTTAATCATTCAATCAAGAAAATACGATAATTCAACTAATACCATTTACTGAAACAATTCAAGTGTAGAGTAAATATATGCAAGAACCTATCTAATAATATGTAGCCGACCAAACGTGGTAAGGGTGGACGCCTCCTTTAGAAGACGTGTATCTCATCCACCATACAATGGAGAGTATGTAGCAGCAATCGACTTGGCACAAATAGATTCATAACTACCCAGAAGCGTATGAATGTACTTTGACTTACATCATTCACAACAGCTCGTCAACTGAAGATGCATTTCACTGCAGAATATAAGTTATATAAAGTTTTCCCGCTCTTTTGCGGAAACTTTCTGACATATACATATAACCTAATAAAGGTTTAGTACCATTACTTCGACCCCTATGGAGATGTCCGCATGAACTTATTTATTACTAGCTGACCCAGCAAACGTTGTTTTGCCATATAAATTATAAATTTTCGTCCAGAAAATAAAAAGAAAATTTCTGGATAGGGCCACCCTTATCACCTAGGGGTATAAAAAATAGCCTACGACCTATTCTCAGATCTACCAAATATACACCAAAAATTTCATAAAAATCGGTCAAGCCGTTTCGGAGAAGTTCGATAACAAACACTGTGACACAAGATTTTTATATATTAGATTTACGTCAAAATTCGGCGCACTTTCTGATTTTTCATTTCGGGGACCTGAAAAAGTCTTTTTATACCAAATTCCGGCGCTGATGTCAGAAATTTGATCAGTTGTGCTGTATAACGTCTTTTCAGATAAAAATTTTTCGACTTAGATCGATGATTCTCCAGGGTTCCATAACATTAACAGTGCGATTTTCATAAAAATATTCGCCATGAAAATATTAAACATGTCTTGCCACAAAAATGGTTGCATTTACGAAGCCGTGTATGTAATCTTTCTTATAAAGAATTATCTATTTTTTATCTAAACATCATTTTGTAAGATCACTCTTTTTCGAGTTTTTGCAGGGAAATGTTTTATTTAGCATTTAACTCCAAAGAATTAAGGTAAGCCGGTCAACGGCGATATTTCAGGAGTTTAATACTCAATACTGAAACTAGGGAATGGTACAAAACCTACCTCTTTTTATTTGACGGTACCAAACTATATATCAATGGGTTCAGAAATATCTTTATGGTTTCGAGGAACGGTGCTATTTTCAATTAAAGTATTGAAATTTCGTATCCAGCAAGGTTTTATGAGTTTGTCCTCATATATTGGTCAAATATTAGTTGACGTTGAACTGTAAATTTAAATAGCTTTCTATCATTTTCCACAGAACAATGTGCAATGACATTTAAAAATTTAGAGACCAAAGAAATATGGATGTCATTCTCATTGGAGTTTTTTGAAAATACTGTTTCTAAACAGATGGAAAGTAAGTGATAACTTTGATTGTAACATCTTGTGAATATAGATAGATATCTGCTCTCACAACAATCCTGTATACATACACATAGCATCGGTTTTTTGTGTTTACTTTTCTAATATATAAGACCCACATTGTTAATAATTTATGTAAGGCTGTCTGTACATAAAGAGCATATTGTTGAATTAGCATTGTTAAAAAATAAGCATATCAAATGGATTCGATACGTCTGTCAACTTTCGTTTTTTGTCACGTAAAAATTGACGTAAGGTATGAACGTATGCATATTAAAAACGTTATAACTGTTCGTGCTGAATCCGAAAATTCTTTCTGGCCTTGAAACAAAATCCTACATGTTCCTAGAATAAAAATTGCCGAATGCAAATCGCGAACATAAAGTCTTTTTTATCAATACATACTATTTAGCCACTAAGTCAGTTTAAAATAGAGCAGGATACTTTGCAGGATACACCATTGAATAGCTTAAATGGTTAAAAACAAAGGCACTGAAATAAATAAATTAGATGTAAAGATTATACTTTTCGCCGGATTATTGAATTTTCTACACAATTGTTGAACATTCTATGCTATACTCTTCGCAGTTTTTTAATAATTAATTTTTCAAGTACAATTGTTGTAATTTTAATTGATGATGACAGCTTGATTAACGAAACGTTTGTCAATACACTATGCAATATTTTTGTGTTTCTAGAATCTTATCATAGGTTATAACACTCTTCACACGCATTTTTTTCTTAACATGTTTTTGGCAGAATATGAGATAGTCTGTCATACTTACGAATACCATGAATATATCTCAAACATGAATTTTGATTTTTTTGTGGTCTGCTAGCATCTCTCGTGGTTAGACATGGCCCGTAAACATAATCACAGTAATTGAACTGGGAAGGAGCAAGTGATTCGTAGAGGGTTATTTTGGTTGTTTTACTGGGAGTGTATGTGAATGTATAGTGTCTTTAGTTTGGAGTACGATTTTTGTAATAAATAGGATACGTAATCTGTGAATCTTAAATTTGAATCATTAACAACACCTAAGTTTTTGCTTTGTCAACAAGAGAGTAGAGTTTCATCTCCTAGTTTAATCGCCATTTCATTTTATTCTACATTGTCGGTGTTGACAGTAATTAACTTCGGAATAATGTGATATGACTTAGATTTTGTTTTCTTTTTTGGACAATTTAATAGTAATCAGAGAAAGTTTCTGTATTATGCAGGTGCTTGCTAATTTATAAGGGGACGGCACCTAAGTAACAGAAAAAATTGGAACCGAAAAGAATCTAATTATGAGGAAAAAAGTAAGTAACTTTTCACATAAATTAATAAGTTATAACGATTTGAAAATTTTAACCCGAAAACGGAGGTATTTTTAAACGGTTTTCGTTAAATAACGCGGAAAATATTACATTGAGCGAAAAAATGCTAGAAGCAAATAAGAATACTACTACTAGTAGTAGTAGTAGTAAAACTCGCAATATTGGCTTTGATTTATTAATAGATCATTAGCTCAGCGCCACGTGGAAGTTGACGAAGAATACTACTAAACTGAGAATTAATTTCGTTTCTTCCTAATTTCTGTCAAATTAATGATTTCGGAGATCCTAAATTATAAAAATGTTTATAAAAAGAAGTACCTATGTAATTTAAATGTTAGACATCTCAAAAATTTTGGCACTTTGGCACAAAAATACTAACGACCTAAATCAAATATTGTTAAGCTTTTAAGGGTTCCTATAATATAAAATATAAAGAAACAATGTGCGTCTTCACAATTTTTTAAACAACATGTCGCCATTTTGTTACTGCAAGTAGTCAGTAATTAAAAAAATATAATTCTCATATACCATTTTTCCATAATAGTTAATTTAAAAATAACTTTAAAATGATTCTTTGTCTGTCTCTGTTTCATAAAAAACAATGAAATTATGGCCGAGACAATGCGCGTCTTCACATTTTTTTAAGAAAATGTCGCCATTTTGTTAGTGTAATTATCCTCCAATTAAAAATAAATATCAAAAATACTGTTTACTGTCCATCCATCTATTGGAGCCGCCATTTTTATTTACTTTATTTTGACTTCAGATTCATAATCAGCGATCCCAAAAACATAAAACGTTTAAACATTAACTAGCAATACTTTTTCAAATATTAAATAACTAAATTTAGGGGTGGTTTTCACCCCTTGGTGTTAAACTGAAAATGAAACCATTTGCTACAATAATTACCCATTGAAAAACTTAGATACATACATACAAGATTATTTTTAAATTTGACATATTTTTTTACAGACGATTCTCCGTTCGACCCGTATGTATGCTTTTTTATATGTCTGGGTACTGTAGTTCTCTATTATATAGTATTTTTATTACTATATATTGCAAATGGCATTGAAGAGGCTCAATTGGCGTAACATACGTACTTAGTGCTAATAATTTTTTGCGAAATTTTGAAATAACCATTTCTCGCGCCTCGATTTGCTCTAGCAATTTGTTGAATTTGACCTTTAGCTGGACTTTTTTGTGGCAAGTGACTGATCTAATTCCTTCAATTAATCAATAACTTACAAGAAAAAGACATTAGATTTCTCTGAAATTATCCAGTCCAATAGTTACCTATTGAAACAGAATATACCTACATTAAACTTTACAAAACTTCACCTTTGTAACAGTTTGTAATAGTTAAATGACACTCATTAACCTGTTTTAGTTTTACTTATTGCAAAGACGTATCAACCATGTTAAAATAACTATAGTAATGCATTAAGGAATACTACAAAATTTCGATTACTTTTCCTCTATCCAGGCCCGGCTCTATACAATAGGCAAATTAGGCGACCGCCTCAGGGTGCCACTTCAAGGGGCGCCAAATGAACTTGATTTTTTTTTAAATAGAAAGTGGGTACTTATAAATGTTATTAAGTAAATATATTGTTGCAAAATGCCACAGATGTGTTATTGGGTCACTTCTTATTTTACTAACGTATAATGTTGCCTATCGCAGTTTAGTTTTTGATAGTAGATTTCGGCCTAGAAGTAAAAAAACACATTTTAATTATGAACAAGCAGGCCAAATTTCAGAAGATCCTATACAAAACGTTAAAGTTAATGTTTTTCCTAGAATTTCAGAAGTATTAACTTCTTAGATATGATTTGTTGCAAAAACAGTTTAATGATTTTGATTTTTTTATAAAAATTATGATATAAATGGTAAAAATAAAGAAGATATTTTGAAAAAATGCAAATATTTAGAAATTATATAAACTCTTTGTGGACTAATAATAACCGACAGGGGATACGATTATAGATCTTATGAACCTTATGATTATCATCAATATACGTAAGGATGTCTACACTGAGAGAATTCTTATCTGAGTTGGAAACATTTTTCGTGGTGAAGATATTGTCTACTAATTCTACTAATATCATTATCCATTTTTATTCAATCAATTTTTTCCAATGGGTAGTTCGCAACTAAAATATGTTTTACTAGTGGGTCTTCAGTGCTGCGTACCTCTACACCTGGGACCCTAAGACATCATTGTTCTACCGAATACATAAAATCAAACAACTCTTGACAAACGATTCTCAACATTATTTCAGATAATGAAAAAGAAGATAATTTTTTTTGTCACAAAATTTCATTAATTCATTATTTGTTATCAAAGTTCATTTTTGCATCCATAAGGTGGTTCCACAGGGTATTCACTTGTCCACAAATATTAAGAGATGACAAAGATTTCAATGGTCTAGATTTGTGTGAAGAATTAATGTTATTTTTCTACATGTGTTTAGAAATATGAGTCCTAGAAATCTATTGGATTCTAGTTATTTCAGAAACTTGGATATTGTTTGTCCCAATATATTTGTTACTCCACGGATCTTGTTAACTTTATCTACAACCGTTGCATAGGCTGAGAGGACACTTTCAAAACTAAAAATTATTAAAAATTACATGCGATCGACCTTGCCAAAGGAAAGACTATCTGGTCTTGTCAAGATTGCAATAGAGCAAGATGTATTAGAAAAAATTTATTTGAAAGACATTGTCGAGGTTTTGTTCAGACAAAAGAAGACGTATATTATTCTGGATCTGGATTGTTTGGATCACGTGCACTCAGGCCTTATGGATGAGCCCATTATACTACCCCCGTAAGTGGTGGTACGTCCTCCGAACCCCTCATTCCTCAAGCCAACCAACACCCATGATGTACTCAGCAGGGCGCCTCCTATTCTGGCCATACCAGGCCAGAAGCCAAGCTTTTCGTTGAGAAACCAGGACAATAGCACAGGACATACTCGGCAGTCTTTTCATCCAAATTAGATCCTCTACACTCCCAGTGGATAAAGAGGTTTGTTTAGTCTGCAGTGTCCGTCCTGTTAGTAATCCTACATATATACGCAGACTACTCCTGGACATCTGGAGATAGTGTTTGCCTAGCTTACGACTAGGTTTGCCCAAAGACATTGTGCTATGTCTGCAGCTGCTTAGACCACTCCAAGAGTCCTCTTGGCGTTTGCTCTTCAACTTTGTTCTTCAAGTTCTTCAACAGGAAACTGCGAACTGAATCCAAGAGCGCTAATGCAGGTTCCAGTCCATGCAGGGCGCTCTCAGGCTAAAGTATTCGTTTCCGCTGTAACCTGAATAGAATCGTCTCCTTTCACCCAACGAAGCTGGACACTGTTATTTCACATCTAGGGCTTTTCTACTTTGCAGAACCAGCCCAGAGTCTGCCCTACAGTTGTGTAGCGCAAGCGGGGTCGCTCTGCTGTCAGTTCATATGCGCACCGTTTTGCCATTGAGATGGCAATCATTATTTCTATTACAGCTGGCAGAATTCCTCCGTATATTATTTTAAGTTAACATTCGTTTTTTGATAATAGAAATAGTAGATTTGAAATACATTATTGATGTTTTTGTTGAAACAAAAAATACGAGTATTACTTTGACTTCACGTGTTTTTTCTACTATAATAAACGAGTTTTTAATCCAATGTTTGGGAAAAATATAATAATTTGTTTTATAATGGCGCAATGGCAAATTTATAGGTTGCCTCACTGGTCATCGATGTCTAAAGCCGGGCCTGCCTCTATCATATGTTGCATAATTCGACACGCAACATGTGTGCTACACTAACGGAATGGCAAATGAAGATTGTAACTGCTTCATACTTAGTTGACAATAGGTGAGTTACACACCGTGTAATCTGGCCGGGTTTTCACGGTAGGCCAGTTCGGAAATCGAAAGAATGACGTAATTTGGCGCGGGCTAAGCCGAACGTCACGCGCACCGACGACAGGACGTGCGTGCCAATCTAGCGCCACCGGGGACGTCCCGCGTAACTAGAGCATGTAACTACTTATTACAAAAGAAGAAGCTACCTAGTTGTTCTATTTAACATTGTATAGGTATAATACATGAATGAATGTGGGGTCGGGTCTTATCACAGTATTAACATATCTACTCATTTATCTTGCAGGTGGTCAAATTGTTGCAATTTAAGTTAACGATTATTGAACTGTAATAAATTAATGATTAGCCGCATTCAAGCCACATTTTTGGTTGCGTGAATTTAGCGTTATTTATTTATTTATTTTCTTTACTTGTTCACTTGTTCATTACGGTGCGGTGGGTCGAATTTATACCAGCGAAAAAAAAAAGTTGCAAATTTTGTTTGCCTCATCCCCGAGATTTGTTCAAAGAATGATCTTCAAAATTCATAATTCACTTTCTCAAATTAAAACATTTAAAAGTATGGAGATCGAAAGAGTATACAAAAAGGAAAAACAGATTCTTATGTAAAATTTTCTGCCAAGTTCGCCTACTAATTCGGAATTGCGAAATTGGAGAAAAAAGTTTATTTTTGTCAAAACTGGGAAGAACATGAAAATAATGTTTTATTATTTCTCCCTCGCTAATATTTTGTGGGTTTGCTAAATTATTTTAACATAAGATTATTGAAACTGTCAGTTATAATAAATTTCATTATGTATAATGTTTTCATGATTATACAAGGTGTTTCGAAAAGATTGGGACAACGCTTAGCCGTAGATTCTTGACATCAAAACAAGTCGATTTAACTCTAAAAGTAGTGGTCTAACTCTTTTCGTTTTCAAGATATAGGGTGGTAAAGTAAAAAAATTGTATTCGTAATTTGTCTCTAACTTGGAGACTACTATACGTATCTACTTCAAAGTTGGTTGGTTGTTTTTCGGATCGCTAATTACGATGGTGATATTGCCGATGTCATATTTTGTAGATGGCGCTAGTTACAGGACTTTTACGTGACACTTTAAGCCATAACTTTTTGAGGTTAAATTTTGGACACCGTCTTCTATTATAATCGAAACGCAATTTAGTATATAATGTTTAAAGATTCTTGTGTGCAAATAAAGTTGGATTGACTTTAAAAAAATAAAATTGACAAAATTGATCATACAATGGTTATTATATTTCAGGTTGGGAGCATCATATCTATACTAGTTTTACCACGCTTTTGAACTTTATCTAAAAATGAATAATGATGTTAGCTCTCTAGCTCTTTTTATTATTAAAATTTTAAACTTAAAGTGTTTACTGGAATGAGTTTCCCATTTCCCTTTGAATTCATGTGTTTGCCGCATAAAAGCACATCTTTATGTTGATGGTGTAAATAAACATTTTTGCTTCTGTTCAGGAAATAATTCAGTCTTATTTCTAGACGGTTCTTTTTATTATTATTTCAAGCTTTTATTTAACTTGATTTGTATGTTAGTTGGTTAGTTAGTTATTTAGTTAGTTATTGAGTCAGTTTTTCAGTTAGGTAGTTAGTTAGTATGTTTATTCGGACTCTTGCAAGTCAATTTTGAACCACTTAAAGATAGGATTTTGCAGAGTGCGTTTATTTTCGGTTTATTATAAATATTTAAAAAAACAAATGATAAAATCTTTAAAATAGGTTCAGGTATTTCCCATTGCTCTAAGGAATACAACCAAGTACAGTTTTTGTTATAAATTCTGTATACAATTAAATGCCATACTCTAATAATGAAATTAGGAACTATTTTCATTGACAAATTATGATATACAAGTACAACAGAAATTCCCAATAAAAGAAATATATAGTTGTATTCTTTAGAACAATAGCAAGTACCTAAAACAGCTTTAAAGATTATGTTTGATTCTTTAAATATTTATAATAAATCGAAAATAAACGCATACTTCCCTCTCACTCTGCAAAATCTTATCCTTAAGGACGCACAGTGGCCTCAAAGTTTTCAAATCAGTCTGCAAGTCTTAATACTCAAGCAATCGGAAAGTTTTTTTTGAAATCTTCGTTTTTTTTAATTGCCTATTGATCTGTCAAGCCAGATTTTCGATCTTTGTCCTTAATTTTTCAAAATTTTCAAAAGAAGTTTCCATTTTCAAAACAAATTTCAAAAATCAGGGACAATAATCGAAAATCTGTCTTGGCAGGTCGATAGGCAATTAAAAAACAAATATTTCAAAAAACAAACCTTCAGATTGCTAATAAGCTATTAAGATATGCAGACTGATGACACAGTGACTTTTTTTCCAAATCAGTCCGCGGCTCTAAAAACTTTCGATTTTTGTCCCTGATTTTTCAAAATTTTTTTTTTTTTAATTCAAACTTCTTTGGAAATTTGTCAAGAACAAAAATCGAAAATCTGGCTTGACAGATTGATAGGCAATTAAAAAACCAAGATTTAGAAAACTTTTCGATTGCTTAAGTATTAAGACCTGTAGAGTGATTTGCAAAGAAAAAGTCACTTTGAGCCCACTGTGCGAAGTCCAATTGTGTGATGACAATATAATATTATGGTACCACAATAATTATGGTACAATATTATGGAACCCAACAATAATATAATGGAACTTCTTCGAGTTTGGATTCGTTGAATTTGTCTCGATGAGTACTCTGGTCCTAGGTGGTATTCAGAGTTTAATGATCCAGCCGGAAGGTGGTCAATGCATTATCAGAAATATACAGGTTAAGAAGTAACTAGAAATTTAAAAATGAAATTAAATGTAAAAAAAAGTTTTTAAAAACAAGCTTTTATTATTATTTAGGTGTACTAAAACAAAAAAAAAATGATAATTAAAAATAAGTAATTGTCTTAAAAGGTTGTCGTGTGAATAGAATAGAAGAAAATATACTTATTTAGATACTTAAAATCTCTGACGCACAAAATTAATGCCTATATAAACTGCTCGCACGCGACAACCTTTTAAGACAATTAATTTTTTTTTATTTATTTTTTTCGTTTTTTTGACATATATTTTTTTTTATTGCAATAAAGTACCTGTATATTTAAAATCATTAAGTATCGAGTCCCTAAAAAATATTTGGCAACAACAGTGAACTTACAGTATACTGAAAAAATTAATATTAGCTGATGTACATTTTTCACGGCATTTATTTTATTATGATACGAGGGGTAAACCGCGAAAGAAATCTGATGTACACTTAGTAGAAAATCTGGAGGAAATCTTTCTTTTTCGAATTTCTCCCCCCCTCGCTCTTCAAATAATTTTTTCAGATTTCCCCCTTGCTCTTCAAAAAACTTTTTCGGATTTCTCCCTCCACTCATCAATTTTTTTTATCAAAGAGGAACCCTCAGGAAATCTGTGTAGTCTTCGTCAAAGAAAAAATCTGGTGTATAAAATTTTGGGTGCGTTATGATATTTGTAATTTTATTTACCAAACTGTTCGTCAAACTTCGCCTTCTGAGTACACAGAAAATAAAAAAAAATATATTAATAAAAAAAATTGGCACAAAAGATATTTAAAGATATTTATTTAAATAATACGATGATAATATTTTATTTATAAAAAATCCTTAGTACGATTTATCTGAGACTTGAGCATTTTCACTCCCCCGTCTGCACGGCTATGGAATAAACTAAATAAGTATATGCGCTTTTCGTTACCTTGAGAGGTATAAAACTTACCTAAGTTTGAAATATATCGAATTATTAATAACTGAGCTACAAAGGTGTTACCGCAAAAAAATGGGACACACTGTATAAATGGCATCATCATAGAATATTTTTATAAACTTAAATTCTATATACCTACAATTTAAAGACACATTACTAGCAAATTTAGAAGTCACGGTCTAAGCTAATTGTAAAAATCAACGAGAAAAAATCAATGAGGTTTTAATGTTAATTCGATTAGTAATATAAATCTAGGGTAGCTTTCTGTGGTAACTCTTTAGTGTAACAGCGAGGTTAAGGCTTAAATAGAGTTGCATATCAAAGTGTCAACACGTTCGTAAACGGTTTCATTGCCACGGCTAACCAGCGGTTGTAAATTTCATTAGGAAAAAAACCGCAAATGTCACAACATTGTGGGTGTAATGTAAGTAGGCATTGTTTCTGTCGTGTGACTGATTTGCATAACGGCAGCCCTCTCGATTTGAATATAATTGCATACAATTAGTCGCCGATTACACAGTTGGCCAGTAGAGCGATAGGAGCGGGGAAAGTGCTAAAGTGCGTTGCATGCGAGCTAACCCGAGCAAATCTTACGTCATTGGGCTTCCGACCCACTAAACCATATGAGCACCGGCCCGATCCGACCCAGCAATGCCGCCCTAAACAATACCTACATGCACAATTTCACTTTTATTGTGGCATTGTAGAATTACGCAAGCTTCTTCGCAGGAAGTTCATTATTCGCATCGCAATACCCGAGGAAACGCTCGTTCTCCTAACAACTACACCTTCATCAGATAAATTCCGAACCGGTGATTATCCTAAATAGCATCTAATTATTCATAAACTATGGTAGGGTCGAGATGCAATTTGACCCTGAAGAAGTTACAAAACAAAAAATAAGTCAGTTGAATCTGAAATATTTCCAACCTCGTTAAAATTAGCCCCTGTTATTCCTCTGTTAAGAAGATGTAACCCACTGACCCCAAAAATTTTAGATAAGTTCCTATTTTGAGTGTTATATCTAGAGTACCTGAAAGAGTGATGTGCAACAGAACCACAAATTTTGTTACAAATAATAACATACTGACATTATACATAGCACGATTTTAAATCAAACAGTTTGCTAGAAACACCATCCTATCATCTGATGACAACGTCACAAAAATTAAAGTTAAATCTACACAACTAGATTTTAGCAAAAATACGTTATAAGACTTGTCCCATTTTTTCTTGCGCATGACAGTACGTGGTCTCACTGTTGTTTTATTTTACGAGAGCCTTTGATACTGTCAATAAAGAAATATTGAGTCATAAATTGTATAGCATTGGAATTAGAGACAGCATTATCTCTTGGCTAACGTCATATATGATCGTAAATTTGAACAGGGCAATATCTGACATACCATGTCGTTGTGCTTGGGGTTCCTCGGGGTTTCGTATTAGGTCCGTTGTTATTTACGTCATATATTAATGTTTTACCCAGTCCTATGAAATATAGTCATTTCACAATGTTTGCTGATGACAGAACAATTACTATGTCAGTAGACAATCGTAAGGAATTACAAAGTATCGTTAGGAGAGTGATAGAGTTATTAAGCATATGGTGGCAGAGAAACAAACTTATTTTGAATTAACAAAAAACTCTGTACTTAAACTTTCTCTTTAAAGATCTATTACTAACAACTTGATGATTTATGAAAACATCATTTGGTCAGAATTAGTAAAATTACTTGGCATTATTCTCGATCCCAAATTATCTTGGTCTAGAAGACATATGGATAATGTGTGTAATCAATGAAATAAAACTTATTTTGCGATGTTACAGTTAAAATCAACTCTGAGGATGACTTAATTAATATCTATTACTCTTTGCCATAGAGTCACATATCGTTTAATATTATGACATGAGGTAGAGCTACTGAATATGAAAAAGTCTTTAGAAGTCTTTAGAGATCAAAATAGAATTACTCGATTGATTTTTGTTTGAAAATTAACGAAACTACAGAGATCAATTTAAAAAGAAATGTATTCTCACAGTTCCATCTATTTATATTTTAAAATGTCTCACGTTTAATACAAGTAACTTGAATTATTTTAAAAGATGAGCAAATTTTCACAACTATGTAACGAGTAATGACGACCTCTTGAGTATCCCTCCCTATCCACCTCACAAGTGCATTCAGGCAATCAACCTACTACAACTAAACTACTATATATATTGCCCTTCCTGATGGAATTCATTATTTTCCAGTACATGATATTCGAAAGAAAAAGACAGAATATTTGGCTATTAATTTTTTTTAGTGTGACTTTTTATTAAAAATAATGTTTCATATTTTATTCTAATAATTTTTTCTATATTTTAATATTATCTATATATTTTATGTTCTTATATATGCTTATATGTATAATACTGATAGTATTATATCTTAGTTGTGTTTGTACTGAGATATCTTTCTTGCTGGGATAACGATTACCGAGAAAAATCACTGAAACTTATTTCTGGCCGCCATTTTGCAAGACGGTGGACTTTTGGATGTGTGGATTTTTTAGTATAACGTTACCCATAGTATTATTAACATTTTCGTGAAAATATTTTTGTTGCGATTTTTTTCCTAACGTACGTAATTAACAAAGGTTTCTCTTTTTTTCAGTCGTTCTTCGGAAGATCGTACAACAATCTGAGTTCCATTTCCGAATGCAAAAACAACGGAGAATGCGTCATCAACAAGAAAAACCGTACAGCCTGCAAAGCGTGTCGCTTACGAAAATGCCTTTTGGTCGGAATGTCAAAGAGTGGATCCCGTTACGGCCGACGATCTAACTGGTTCAAAATTCACTGTCTATTACAAGAACAACAACAGCAGCAACAAGCCGGCATGAACAGCATGCAACAACACAGCATAAAGCCTCCGCAGAAGACACCGCCCATGCATCATCAACCTCTCGGTATGGGCTTACTTGGAGTCGGTGCGTTCCCTCCTCCATTGATGCATCTTCCTAAAACGAAAGAAGAACTTATGCTACTAGGTCTCGACGAATATAAACACTCTGCGTCACCCTCTGTCAGTTCTCCAGAATCTCACAACTCTGATTCCTCTATCGAAGTCAGCGACGCCAGAAGATTACCTTTGTTTCCTGGACTTCTGCCGCCCACTTTCCTGCCCCCACCTGGACTGCTCTTTCCGCCAGGTTACGCGCCGCTTTATCCAGGTCTACTGCAACCCGCCAACAATAACAATAGATTAATGAGAAACCACAATCCCGGCGTAGAAGCTTTTAATAAGCGTGTATTCCTAGACGCTGTTTTGCAATCGCAGCGATCACCGACGCCAGAAGAAGTAGAAACCCCAGCTCCAGCAGAATCTCCGATTCAAGAGGACCCTATAGATCTAAGTATGAAAACGAATAGCGATAGGGGATCCTCGCCCGCGAATAGCGATCAATCCGA
The DNA here is from genome assembly GCA_936432065.2 of Rutpela maculata. Classification (NCBI taxonomy): domain Eukaryota; kingdom Metazoa; phylum Arthropoda; class Insecta; order Coleoptera; family Cerambycidae; genus Rutpela; species Rutpela maculata. The sequence continues at coordinate 29,778,290 of OW386286.2, read as the reverse complement.
GTCCATAGCAACCGAACGAGGTAACGGTAGCGAGGCGGACGAAGAGAGCGACTGTGACTCCGATAGGGACCTAAAAAGGATAAAATTACTGAGGCCTACTCCGCTGGATCTTACGACGAAGGTGTGATAGGCGAGCGGCCTGACCACCACTGTGTTCTGTCAGAGTACCTGGTGCGTCGTGACTTGGAGTTTCCTCTTGAAGGAGATACATTACATATCAAACAGCGCCAGCCACAAAGGCGGCTTTGAGCAGCTCACGTAGGGTAATGAGCTTGCATATAACATCAGATATGCCGATCACGCCGTACGGAATAGTTTCAAAACTACATAACGCCAATGTTTTCTATAAATGTGCGACCACGCATTGGAATTTTTATTGATTGATAGCAGTGGAGAGTTAATTGTCTGGCATTGTCTTAGGACGTAGATCTAGATCTGGACAGCGCTTCGTGGGAACCCCGATAGTGCGCTATTGAAAAGCTGTTACGTTGACAGGTATCTAAGAACAATACAGCATTAATGTGCAAGACTTAATCAACAGTGACCCCCAACACAATTGGGTTGACCTCCAGAAATGGCTGATTGATGGGCCCCGGCCTGTACAAAACGGCATATACTCACTCCTATTTGCAGCCCGCTAATCGCCCATCAACTTCCAATTTCTTCGTATCGTTAACGTGATTATTAAGCCGACTGTAGGCCATTAATCTTGGTCGATGATGGTGGCTATTAGCGTCGATCGTGTCCGACGGCCAACTCTGAGTATTACCGGAAAAGCGATATCTATGGGTGGCCTCGATAAACGTCCCCATCACACCTTTTACGTCACAATAAATTCACCAAAACGGCGCATTTAATACGTTCGATCTTGTAAAAGACAGCTTTGACTCTCTGCTTATAGTCGGGAATCTGGCTTCTTAAAAGACGCTCCTGAAATGTCAGGATGAGCACTCGAAAATATGGTTTTGAAAAAATATGTACATTACTTGGAATGCCTTGTGCATGAAAATATAGAGGACTTCATTCTTATAAAATATTATTTTGGGTATTCAGCAGATAACTTTCGAATAAAATAATACGAAGATAATATTTTATAACAATGATGTAAGCAGAAATACAAGATATTTATTTTTAAAGACTTCATTCGGTCCGCGTCTGAATGATTCATTTTAGGTTTACACCAAATTTTCAAGCTTATTTTTTAACATTTCTAAAGGATCTTAAAACCAGTGGAAAGCCTATTGTTCATAAATTTAGGTCCTTCCAAATTATTCTCGAAGTTATGTTTAGTATGTACTACAGAAATTGTTTAAACAAAGCATACCCGAAAAGTGCGATCTAAATTTCAGAATTGAGGCATTTTTAAAACTGTTGCAGACACATGCATATACGTATATGACAAAATCTGCAGATAAGAATGAAGCAATTTTGATTGCCTTATTGTAAGAAACTTTTATAGGATTTCACAAACAGGAGAAAAAATAAATTACGAAAAATAAAAATAAAATCTGTCTAAGAAAATGATATACTTTAAAACATTGCCTTTTTGTTATAAAACATGTGACTATTTTTGTACTGCGCTCCATCGCTTCTCGCTACCGTTTTGAGTTTGCAGATCGAGTCTCGCGAGCTCTGACTAATCAGTGACTTGCACCACATTATACAGTCACACATTTACAAAATGTTTTTATTATGCCTATTACTTACACGTCAATATTATCATTTGATATTACATTATCAATTATAACTTAAAATATTCATGAGATATAGAAAACAAGGTGCAACTAAATGTATTTAAATTTACTTCTTGTGAATGAAAAATAACAACATAGAAGTAATATTATATTATGCATACTCAAACTAAATTAACACCTAATAATTTATTCTCACAATTATACATTCCAACCCAGCATTGCTACATCTACTACGGTTCCCGGTACATTTTTTTAAGTTTACACTTACAAAACATATTTTGGAAGTTACATTAGGATCATTTATAACTATTAACTTATTCTCCAGATCCGAACAAAAATCAAGTAGATTGAAAAATTTTGAATTTATGGAAGTCCAATTTTTCTAAAAGATACACAGTTCTCAAAACGTGTTGATAACAAATCGTCAATAAGAGGTAAATTTCTTATGTCAAACTTACAGGTGTGTGTAATTTGTTCAAATTCCCTGTAAATGATGGTCGACCATGAAAAATTCCGACAAAATATCAAGCCGAATTTCAAAAGGAACTAAATCTTTGATGCCTTTTTGAATATACTCTATAGTGCTTGTAGCTCTTTGTCTCCTATATGCGTTAAACATTACTTTACAATGTTGGATTTTCATTTTGATCACCATTTTCTTCATAGTTAATTCTCACATGGTATGATGAATCGGTAAAAATGCATAAAATTTAAGACCACAATTCGCGGATGGTAATCAGTCTAGGTATAGAATATAAGGATAATACAAAAATATCTACATGTGTGGCTTCTATTACTATACGACTGCATTCGAAGTTTAATAAAGATTGAATAATGGCAAACATTGACTTGTGGACTGGTTTTCGAGCAGGGGCGTAGCGAAGGGGGGTATGGGGTTGGGTACCCCCCAACTTTGTCAGACTTGGCGTTGGAAATTTGAGACGCAAGTTGGCAATTTTTATTGACAAAATGTTTTTTAGATTTTCTCCCCCCGCTCATCAACTTTTATTTCGGCGGAACTTGGCAAAAGTAGGGTAAAAGTTGGAAATTTGAGATGTAAATTGGCAATTTTTATTACTAGAGTTGGATTTTTAAGTCTTATGAAGTTGGCAAAGGACTCCACAGAATCCTTATGGGAAAATGGCGTTCGGTCAAACTCTTTGAAACTCTGGATTCTGGTAGTTCTTGATGTGTAGAACAAAAGTTCTCAAGGGCACTAAGTCCTAAAAACTCGGTTTTGAGATATAGGACTCTGAAGTTGGACTTTACGTGCATACTACAACATAGTTAAATCTTTATGGGAAATGGCTTTCGTTCAAACTCTTTGAAACTTTGGATTGTGGTAGTTCTTGATGTGTAGAGCAAAAGTTCTCAGTGGCACTAAGTCCTAAAGACTCATGGTTTTGAGATATAGCCCTCTGAAATTGGACTTTACGTGCATTCTACACTTATACAGCATAGTTAAATCCTTGGTGAGGGCTCTCTGTCAAACTCTTTGCAACTCTGGATTCTGGTAGTTCTTGATGTGTAGAACGAAAGTTCTCAAGGACACTAAGTCCTGAAAACTCATAGTTTTGAGATATAGCACTTTGAAGTTGGACTTTTCGTGCATTCTACACTTCTACAGCATAGTTAAATCCTTATGGGAGATGGCTTTCCGTCAAACTTTTTGAAACTCTGGATTTTGGTAGTTCTTAGTAAAACAAAAGTTTTTAAGGGCACTAAGTCCTAAAAACTCATCGTTTTGAGATCTAGCCCAGAGATATGCTGCAGAATTCACGTAAAGCCCAACTTCAGAAGGCTATAACTCAAAACTATGAGTTTTTAGGACTTAGTGCGCTTGAGAACTTTTGTTCCACATATCAAGAACTACCAGAATCCAGATTTTCAAAGAGTTTGACCAAAAGCCATTTCCCATAAGGATTCTGCGGGGTCCTTTGAAAAATAACCCCCCAAAAAAGTTGGCTCGCCACGCCCCTGTTTTCGAGTTTTCTTCTGCATTGAACATTTTGAATACTTGACGTTTCAAAATATTCAACACAGAAGAAAACTCAAAAACTAGTCTACAAGTCATCACCAGCTCTGCAAAAGCCTTACGACCGATGGCAAATATTATTTCTAACGCCGGCTTCATACTACTCTCCTCAATGTCTAAGCCGGTAGTCAACACTGCTAGAACGTACGAAACATGCATATACATTGTATATTACTCAAAACAAGCAGCAAAAACAACGCAGTGGTGTACAATCATAATACTATGTTTTTCAACAATAAAGCAATGCAGATAATTCTTTCACTAAAAATTGTTCCATTCTTTTTGCATATTTCATATGATAGAAATATGCATAAATCTCATGCAGTAGTTTTTAAAAAACCTCGATGCTGAAATTTCCGGGCGGGCTTTGTTTAAACAATTTCTGTAGCATTTGTTGACAATAATTGAACAGCACCTGAATCTAGAAAGAATAAGCTTTCCATTGGTTTAAAAATCATTAATGAATGTTGAAAAATAAGCCTGCAAATGCGGTGCAAATATAAAATTAACCATTTTTCTCTCATACAAAAATGTTCAATCGGTAAGATCTCATTTAGATCCACAAGGCCATTCCAGATAACGTACGTATTTCTTCAATACTACATATTCTGGTGCACAACCTATGATCGAATTTGTGGTTCCTAATTCCCGCCTAATATATTCCACTGCGAAACTCGATCATTGTCAAGCCGTAACAATCTCTTAAAACCCAGACTTCTGTGTCTTGTTTGGAAAGAAAATTACGTTGTTACCATAAAGTATAATATTTTAGTTCTTAAGCAATGCAGGTACTCTGTTCATTAAAACTTAACGTTATGTCAAATCAAATTATACTTTTGTTTAAGGTTCTGCTTTCTACCAGACAATGTAATTGTTTTTTAGCTTAAAAGATCTTGTAAATACGCAATTTCTTGTACATAGTATTTAAATTAAATTAAAGTGTAAAAAAAATTCTAGTGATATTATAGATTACTGCTCTGTTTTATTTAAAGAATGTGAATATAGTTGGCCAGTATCTATCTATGTTAAGCTTTTAAACGGATTTTTAGTTATTGTACATATATTATTTTTATTCTCGAACAGTGCAATGTTGAATCTGTTTTTAATTTATTTATAAAAAGCCAGTCTGTTCATGGTGACTTAGTTAGAAAATATTGTTATATTTCTGTAATTATATTGTAGTCGAAGAACGGGACCCTTGAGATATGCAAAATAAATGTAGCTTACGCAACTCGCGAACACACAAAAACTGAAGTCATATTCTTATGTAAAATGACCTACCGAATTCGATTACGGAGGTCTCGATTCGATTCGGAATTGCGAAACCAAAATAAATTGCACTTTTCCACTATTTCATGGAATTTCTCGAAAATACGGTATTTTACATTTCTCATCCCAACTTTGCTTCTAACCATTGACTCAGCTTGGAAATTTACACATATATTTGACACATCGATTGCCATACATAAAATTGTACCGATTGTGATTTGTCAGTAGCGACATTGAAAAAAATCTGTATTGTGGAAACTTTTTTTATTATTGAAGATAGAGCTGTTTCTAACAGTTTGGTGATCAAAAGAAATCTGGCGTTATACGCGCTACATTAAATTCTGGGTTACTGATGCAGCAGACCCTCACTTTAACCACTAGTCTCAAAAATGAAGGAGCTGCAAAAATTGAAAAAAACACATTTTCATTATGTGTCTGTTGTAAGACATTCTCGCTTAATTTAAATAACTTATGTTGAAAAGTTTTCAGGATCTGCTAAGTTGTATAGAAAACTATCTCACTTTTTAAATATATTTTAAGCAACCAAATAAGTATGAATTAACGTTTTTGGCAATAACTCCGAAATTATAAAACAAAAATTATGAAAAAATTCCATCAGATGAAACTAACTGTGATATATCGATGCCTAAAATATTATTCACATATAATGCATATTTTCTGAGATATAACGGATTAAAAGCAGGTATGGTCAAAATATCCTTAAAAAGTGGCATATTCTTTTTTAATATAACTGAGCAGATCTTTAAAACCATTCAACGTAAGTTATTCAAATTTCATTGATTGGTTTACAACAGACACATAATGACCACATATTTTTTTAAATTTTATTAAACTCTACATTTTAGAGACATTTGTGGGTAAACTGAAGGCTCAGTACATTGAATTCTATGTGGAGAATTGTATAATGCGAAGCCACACTGTGAATATACGCCATTTTTCAAATTCAAATACTTCATTTGTAGCACACGTACATTTGTTTTTGTGCAAAAGCAAATGTATTATGGTCCATTAGCTGCTTATTGAAGGCAAATGTATAATGTCGAACAATGAAAATGTATTTATTGTGTGCTTGTGCAGATTTCATTATCTAATATACTGTAATCGCAAATTATGAACAAACCACCGGACGCAGATAAATCCCACCAGTTCTTTCTAAAACCGTACGTCACTCATATATGATTGGTGTAATGAAGTTATTATTACACTTATGATATATATGATCGGTGTAATACATTTATTGTACCAATCATATATGAATGACGTACGGTTTTAGAAAGAACTGGTGGGATTTACCTGCGTCCGTTTTGCACAAAAACAAATGTACGTGTGCTATAAATGAAGTATTTGAGTTTGAAAAACGGTGTATATTTACAAAGTGTGGCTTCGCATTTCCTGTATCACCGAAATTCAATAAAATTTGGTATGTTTCGCCGAACTAAGTAGGCTATGTAAAAGGCGCATTGTAAATTCGCTCTCAGAATATGATAATGAAATGTGCTTTCCGTAGGTAGTAAGTCGCTGAAAGTAATACATATCTAAAAGGCAAGATTTCAAATTAATACACATGTTGGCAATTAAATACAACTTTTTAGCACTTACGTTTTCCTGCACATATTTACAGTAAAAATTTCTCACCTGATCTCTTCATGTTATACTCATATGATTAATCATAAACCAGTTGAAAGTAAAACCACCTATTTTGTTCATTATAATAATATTTTGTTATATGTCTTAGAAAAAAGCAGTACTGAACTGAATACTCCATACTCACACAAAATGTGAAAACTATCATTTAAAAAGAATGCTCCAAATAAAAAAATGCTAATTTCATTAGCTACAAATTACTCCTTACAGTACGCAGTTGTTTTGAGAAATAAAAAAGTTACCTGGATCCACGTCTTTTTCGCTACAAATTACACAAACTGGCAACTCCATTAAAGTTTATTAATTTTTCAGTCATAGAAAACAAATATTTTTCTTGCATACACTTTTGAAAAGCGAAAGGTTTGAATATTGTAATTTTAAAATATCAAGTATTTACGATAATAAATGAGATACACAGAGGGATGGCAAATAAAAATTGTATTTTCTATAAAGAATATGAAATGGTGCAATTTTTTACAATTTCGCAAATCCGAACCAAAATGGTGACCTGAAAAATATGTTTTGCGAGGTGCTTTTACATAGGAGTCAACTGTCTGTCTTTGTGTATTCAAGAGTTGCATAGCTCTCAGCGTTCTCGTTCTTCGACTATTAAAAGAAATCCCAGTTTCTGGGCAAATATTATTTGGGCATTTTTGTGTACAAATAAATGTATATTTTATATTATATATTTTGTTAAATAATGTTTTGATTGTGCTGATAGCAATCCTGTCTGATAATCGGGGACATGGGCCAGTTATGAATGTGCGTGTGTGAATGCTGCAGCATGTCTGCGTACGGTTCATGTTGTAATAAAACAAAATAAAAACATAAATATCACTTCTTGGCTTTTATTTATTTTCAACACCTCACCTGCCGTATAGCGTGAATTATTTTATAGTCGACTTATGAAATGCTCGCTAAAATGTCACTAACCTGTTACTTTATTTCATATAGCAATAGATAACTCCTATTCAAAGCAAGAGATTCACCATATCATAAACATAAGCTAGCTTTCTGCTATATTTACATAAAGTGTCGTTGATCCTTTTGTTATTATGCAGGGAGCTTTTGAAACGCACGGAAACATTAACTATAATTTTTTTACGGGTATAGTCTCGATACTTGCTCTTACCCGTAAGGAGTGGAAACCACCCCTAAATAGAAAAAAATATTATTTGGAAAACTGATGTATTTTGAAAACGTGGTAGGTATGTTTATATTTTTGAAGTCGCTGATTACGAATCTGAACTCGAAAGTAAAAAATTCATGGATATATTTTCCTAGAGGAAAAATACTTTTCCTGTGATTTTACAACGAAATAGGCACCACAACTTAAAGCGGTGACGTCTAATCATGAAAGTGACTCTGAAAACACTTTGGATATATCGAAAAAAGAAAAGGAAAACAATTATATACTTCTGAAGTAAAACTTTGCTAGACGACTTTTGTGATGAAATATTACGATAGCTTACAACAAGAAACGACGAAGGTAGTATATAAATTAACTTAGAAATCTTTATGTATGCAATTTTTCTATTGTTAACAAAGCTATTTAATATGACATGCGATTTTAATCAGTTTAGTTGTTCATTTCAGAAACATCACATATCAAGAGCTTTTCTATTAATGTATTTTCTTTAAATAAAAGGCATGTTTAATTGTATTAGGCTCCAGTGGCACTTAATTTTTATATTCTCGATAAAATTTGGAATTTATTTTCATTGATAAATTACAGTAGTCACTTGGTGTCAAAAATTACCCAAACTTTGGACTAATTCAATAGCGGCTTGTAATTTTTTTTGCGGATTCTTAAACATTAGGGTATCAATTTCAAATATTAAAAAGGAAAAGGGGCGACCCTTAAAGTCAAAAAATCAATAATTAACGAAGTACTGATCATAATTTAATGAAACTCATATTATTTATATTTTGGGATCGCTGATCACGAATGTGTGAAGTAAAAAATTAAAAATTTTATGTTGCACTCTCAATGTGGCTGATATAAAAGAGGTAATTCTAAAAAATTAGGACTTTCTTAGCAGATTGTTACATTTTGAGACATCCCCTAATAAGAGAAATAATTGCTCTTACCCACAAGAGGGTAAAAACCACCCTAATGTTAAAAAATAAGTATAAATAAAGTACTGAGAATTTATTAATGAAACTAATATTATTTATTACTTTGGGGTTGCTGATTAGGAATCTGGATCAGATTTTGGTGTTGACATGTAGCAAATTAATAAAACAATATGTTTCAATTTTATTAACTGTATAGAGATTTAACCTAAATTTAATATATGATTATTCATCTTCATCAATGTTTGTTATTTTCATCTTTATACATATTTACACAAATACATACATGCAAGCGATGTCCATCGACTTAAGAAATGTGTGTGAATATCAAAGAGGTCTAAAAATTATTATTATTTGTTTATAATTGAAAATATTGTTAGATTTTACCGCAGTACTATAATTTGCTAAAACGAGTCACGCTCCTTATTTCGGCCATATCTCCTTTGCAATTAACGCTAAAAATCATCTAAAAAAGCATTTTGAAGATCTCTCAATCCTCCTTAAGGTCAGATCAAAACAATACATCGGTTGTCAGTTTTTCTATATTCATCTTAAATGCGTCAATTAAAAAAAAAAACGTTAAGAGTTAACTTCGAAGACTTTTTTATCAAAAAAAATTAAAAAAAACAGCCTTTTCCTCAGTTTATTGCCATAATTTTTTGTCTCAAGTAACATTCAACTAAGATGCTTCCCTGCTAATTTATTTAACCTTAAAGCCAAGAAAATTCATTTTTTCAAAAATTCTCAAAATAAATTAAGTGTAAAAACTTTTAAATAATGCATCCATCACGATCAAAAAGTGTATACATAATAATTAGGACTAACAAAAAACATGATTTGGAATTTTTTTTGTTTAATTTGGAATTTATTGGAACCAAAACGGGCACTATTTTGTGTAAAAAATAAAAATGTTACCTTTATTTTCCTTGTATCATTTTTGATTTTGCAGTTATCAAAATTTGCCAAAAGAAAACTTTAAGCTACTGTAATAAGCTTTAATTTGGTTCAAGGTACATATTAAAAGGTTTCTTTAAACTGGAGTTATGACTGTTTGAAGATCGTGACTTTTCAGGGCTACGTTCAAATGCGCCTAATATTAGCTGTATCTCGGCAACGATGAGCCTAAACAAATTTTTATTTCATGGATTATTTTTGTTATTTCATAAGCTAACTTTTTTGTTATGACAAACTTTTTCGAATGTGTGATCCTCTTTGAGTAATTTGCGTAAAACCTTTGAAAAAACAGTTTTTTTTGCTTAAAATCAACGTTTTCAACTCCCTGTAACTCGGCGGGTAATAAACCAAAATAAGGTTATAGGGTTTTTTTGGGATAGAACTCGACGATTGATACGTTCCAATTGTCACTTTCTTTTTCAAAGTTTAGGTGAAACTCACCCTCAACGAAAAAGCACCCTTATTCCTTTTTAATATGAAATATTAAAAATTTGACCCATATTGAATCAAACTATCCAAAAATATCCAAAAATATGTGAATTTAAAACCGCCAAAGTGAGGTCACCAAGTTACTGTACGTACTATTAAATTACAAAGTTACTGAAAAATGTTGTAAAACCGACAAGTGCTGTTTTGCCCCAGTCACTTTATCGATTTTTGGCCCTGAAAAACATTAAATATAGAGAATTTTTTTCTTCAGTAAGCTTAATACCGTAAACTGAGTCGGTAGTCGGTTTTCAAAAAATAAATTTCAGTAAAGCGGAGGGGGCTGGATCTGTTGTATTATTCACTGGAATAAATTTATCCTTGTTTCTTTACCAGCCCCATTTATTTATACCAATTTTACACTTACTTGTAGATTATGTTATGTTGCCTCTCTGATGGGAGGAAGTGTAGCTTTTAATTCGTTTCTTGTTACAGAAAACTTCGCAGAAGATAAAATTTCTCGGCAAATTACTTTTTTCCATGTTTGCAGAAGTAAATGTTGTTGTGCGATTTGGCCAATCCTGCCATGAAATAGCAGGTTCTGTAAAAATTTGTCGGCACCTTTTTCTTTTCAAATTTTACAAAATCGTATCCGCGAAGTTTTTGCAAGTATAACTCCTGCTATATTATGCGATGGAAGCGAAAGTGATGGAAAAGTGTAAAATTATGAAAAATTTGCCATTTTTGGCATATATTACCCCTGCCAAATTTAAGACTTATACCTTGAAATAACTGGAAACTATAGCTTGTCTAATGATTCCGTTGACACCCGGTATATAATTGTAATTTTAATAATAATAAAATAATATTTAATAACATTTAGTTTGATAATTGAATTATTATTATTATTAAAAAGTAGTATTTTAAAAAAATTGTTAATAATACTTATATGCTATAAAATAGCTAACAAATGAAAAAAAAATAGTAATTAAAGGAAAATATGTTAATGGGTCATTCCACGTCAACTGGATCAATACTGCCGCCTAAATTTGAAGCGACAAAAAAATACGTATGAGGGCTCAATTTGAAGCTTGAACTCAGAACTATAAAAAGCCGTATGCGTCTTTGCAAAAATCACGATGGCGGCATCAATATGGCGGCCGTAAGCTCAAAAATTGATGATAAGTGACCAAGAAGTTCAATTTCAGAGTCGTTAAAATGAACTATCGAGTTTGAAACTACTCAAAAGTAGTAATCAGAGTTAATGATAAAAAAATCTGGTATAATAAATTTGAAATCACAAAATGGCGGATCCAAGATTGCGGACTTTTTGCCAAAACCTGATGTGAATGCCTTTAAAAACACCAGATTTGTTTCAAAATAGATTGGCAGGGATTTTTAAGATCACTTATCTCAAATCTGGTGTGACAGATTTCAAACCATAAAATGACGGGCTCAAGATAGCGGACGTATGGCCGAAACTCCCATCAATTGCCTTTAGGAACACTGAGTCCCGTTGACAACGGATTTACGGAGGTTCTTAAGATCGCTCATTATAAATCTGAGATGAATAATCCTAAATTACAAAATGGAGGATTCAAAATGGCGGACTTATGACATAAATCAAATTGCAGATGTTTCAACAATTTTGACAAGATACGTTTTTTTGACAATAAAAACCGGGATTTACTTGAAATCTACGCGTTAGAAAAATTTTTAAATTGAAAATTTGGTTTTAGCACACAAAAATACTTAAGGTATGATAGGTTTAGTCCTTGGAGCAGAACATTTTTTTTTGTTGGCCTGTCTAATTGAATGAAAAATATACAGTAATGTTATAAAGAATTTTCAGAAGAAAACCAACGTTGAGGAAAATGTTCCCAACTATCCTGAGAAAGATCGTTGAAAACTTATCACCATTCTCCTGCATGACACTACTGAAAAACTCGCCAACTATTCTGAAAAGAACCGTTGGACGAGTGATGAATCAAAGCTCTCCTAGCAACAAACGAAAGATACACCAACTACCTTGAAAGTGCTGAGTTTCACCTAAAGCATTGGGATGACGCAATGCAACTGATCTAAAATGTAATGTTGAAAAGAAGATCATAGATCTCGTCATTACGCAGTGCAATATTTATTATTTATAATCTAAATAAATGAATTGCTATTATGAATTCGCCATTGCTTGATTTTAATTTCGTAATACTACATTTACAATCAGATACTCCTGAAAACGAGCATTTTCAAAATTGTTGAAACATCTGCAATTTGATTTGTGTCATAAGTCCGCCATTTTGGATCCGCCATTTTGTAATTTCAGATTATTTATATCAGATTTATAACGAGCAATCTTAAAAGCCTCCGTAAATCTGTTTTCAATTCAGTGTTTCTAAAGGCAACTGATGGGAGTTTCGACCATACGTCCGCCATCTCGGCTCCACCATTTTGTGATTTGGAATCTTATCACACCAGATTTGAGATAAGTGACCTTAAAAATCCATGCCAATCCATTTTCAAACAAATCTGGTGTTTTTGAAGGCATTTACATCAAGTTTTGGCAAAAAGTCCCCAATCTTGGATCCGCCATTTTGTGATTTCAAATTATAATATCAGATTTTTTATCATCAACTCCGGTCACTACTTTTGAGTAGTTTCAAACTCGATAGTTCATTTTGCCAATTCTGAAATTGAACTTCTTGGTCATTCATTATCAATTTTTGAGTTTACGTCCGACTTATTGATGCCACCATCTTAATTTTTGTAAAGGCGCATACGGCCTTTTGTAGAATTCAAGCTCCAAATAGGTATTTTTTTGTCTCTTCAAATTTAGGCGGCAGCATTGATCCGGTTGACGTGGAATGTCCCAATATATTTTTCAACAAAACATTCAGACGATATTATTATTTCTCATAACAACGATCAAATAATTTAGTGCTTCGTTTTTCTTTGCAATTTTGAAATTTTGCCTTTCCTGATGGCACCGGTAGGAAGGTGCCATACGTCGTTTTTCTTGTTTTTAATAACTTGTGAAAAATGTTAATACCAATTTGATCGATAAACAATTTTTATTTTTATATATCGAGAAATTGAGAAAATAGAATTAATTACTCATTAACGCAGAAACAGACACGTGTGACAATGGGCTCATTTAGCATTTTTTTATTACGTTTTGCAAAAGATCTCTTAATTTTAAAGCGAAATACAAAATTAATCAAGAACATCGACGCTGCGTGACGTCATTCCATCCTATTTGCATTTTCATTCCTCTCTTTTCGGCACTTATATACTGCATACTTTTGTCTTAAAATACTCTAGTAGTTTCCAAATCACCATAATCAAGTACATCTCTGACAGATTAGACGCACTTTCGAGACAGACTTTCGGATACAAACGTCAGCACTTTGAGCCCGTCGGTTCATGTGTAAAGCAGTATATTTCTGAAACTACTTGTCGGATCGATCGCAAATTTTCAGTGTTATAATTATTCGACGATTACTTCGCATAAACCTACTAAAAAGTGAAATATGAAATTTGACTAAATTGCGTCATTGGATTTATATTAATGTAGAGTTAGGGAACGTATGTTAAAACAAGTGCCAGACGCGAAAAAAATATTTATGGACCCTTTTTTAACATTTTTAATGAGCTGTTAATTGATAACGCATCGATAACGTAATGCCAGAAGGGATCATTAGTGTATTTTATTGTTTAACCTTTACTATTTTTAACTTCTAACACGCGAACTTTTAAAAATTCCTACCACGACCTCCCTAGCTAAGTACAAAGCTACTATTTTGTAGAAAATTCGTTACTCTGCAAAAAAAAGGTCTAGTGCATTTTTGTCGTTATCTATTACCGTATTGAAATCACACAAGTTGCAGATCAATTTCTGTAATTTTCGCGCCACATAAGAAAAATAAACCAATTAGGTCATTAGTTCAAGTTATTGACTACTCCAAACAAAGAATATGTTTACCTATGACATTAGTAACGTTGTAGGTATCCTTTTAAACTAGTACAAGTTTTTTAGTTAAATTAAAAAAGAGGAACAGAACACAAATTTATTTTAATTAATTATTTGATTTCTTACCGTTATTCAAATATCCATCCATTATTTTTTTATTTTATTAGCACTAGTCAGATATCTATAATGTTTATTAGTTACAATCATTTGTTTGAAATTAATAGTCATATTAGGTAAAACTAGTTTCAACGTGGACAAAAATATTTATACAATCAGCAACAAACTTTCACAAACTGTTTGTTGGCTTACCTGAGCCTCAAATATCGGAAATTAAATCCCTAAAAATAATGGTATTCTATTGTTTTATAAATTTTACATGAAAACTATGTTCTTAGTCTATTTACATCTTAATTTGCTCCTGCATTGCCAAGTTACGTGATAAATTATTTTTGTAAACGTTTATTTAGAGACTATCTAACTTTAAATAACGATTCTCTGTTATCCCTAGTTTCCATAGCTTCACAAATTTGGACCCATAATTCCTTGCGGGTATTTATAGTATCTTTGTATACTAAATAATACATCATGAAAGATTTCAGGAAGAATGCATTCTAAAAGGTAGCCCCATCTGTAAACAGTATCTGCTTCATACACATTGGGTCATCATTTTGTTGGTTACGCAGAAATCATGAAAACTGCGATCTTTGTGGAAGATCACGAGGTAACAAAGTTTGCACTGTAGTAAAGTGATATGGTTTAAGTATTTCTTTTTAATAACCTATGAATGGACGACTGACTTTAACCAGTTACTGCCGATAATTGCTATGTTTCACTTTTAACAACTATTATTTCAAAAGGCTATTAAAAATTTGCATGGATCTTTTGACTTACGCTTTTCTCAAAAACTATTGTACTTAGAGACTTGAAACAAGTATACCTTTTTTATCAAGAAATCGCAATAGAATACAATTTTTATGTGAAATTTGTCGTAGAGGTGCGGATAAATAATTACGGCCTTTTTAACACATAACCCTCTAGGCGTTAGATCAAAACTTGAAGATTGTTATGATTTCCCGCCCCGTTAAATCAGTTCTGATTCATGGGCAAAAATACGTTTCTGATTCGGTTACTAATAACACAGGAGTACCACAAGGTAGTATGCTTGGGCCCCTTCTGTTTGTCGTTTATCTAAACGATCTATTCAACGTATGCCCAAACAACAACAACTTCAGACTCGTGAATTACTCCGATGACACCAATATCCTCATTAGAGGTAAGAACATCTCTGACATAGAACAGTTTGATAGGGATATTTGGCAAAATTTGAGAGATTGGTTTTGTATCAATCAACTGATACTCAACGAATCCAAATCCAATGGTATATTTTATAGAACTGACAAATCGAATTTGAACTTTCCTTCTGATTTATTACTAGGGCACTTACAAATACCTGTCAAAGATAGTATAAAACTCCTTGGAATAACTTTGGATTCGAACTGAAAGTGGAACGACCATATAAATTCCGTTTACTATGCATTAAGAGTACTTTCTTTTGATACATCGGTGCTTAAAACCATATATTATTCAAACTTTTACGGCAAAACTAAATATGGAATAACTATTTGGGGTGGTTCTTCTAATCTTGGGGAAATTTTTACTATACAAAAAAGAGCAATTGGAATCGTATATAAAATGGGCTTTTTAGCTTTCTGCAGGGGAGTTTTCAAAAGTAACAACTTACTAACCATACCGGGTTTATTTATTTATGAATGCATTTTATATGTAAAAAAACACAGTAACCAGTTTCAAGAGCACGAACAACATCACCTCTATAATACCAGATGCAAGGGCGACTATGCATTACTCATTCACAGTCTAACACTTCTTGAAAATTGTCCGCGTTATCAGTGTCTGAAATTTTATAATGCGCTTCCCCAACACATTAAAGTGTACAAATTTTAAAAAGTTTAAAAATTATACATTTGATTATATATGTAATCTTGAACCGTACAATCTACAGGATTTTCTGTAAGTAAATTATTGATGTTTACTTTTAAACATTTTAATTGATTATCGTAATGTCCAATTTTTACAATTGTTATGTTTTTATATATACGTACGATTTTCTGTAAGTAAATTATTGATGTTTACTTTTAAACATTTTAATTAATTTATCGTAATGTCCAATTTTTACAATTTTTATATTTTTATATATACGTAATTACTGTTTTAAATTACCTCTATTGACTTATCTTATCTACAAATTTTGTAGCTTATGAGACCAATAAATGTATTTGTATTTGTATTATTTGTATTTAAATTAAAAAAGAAGATAAAAAATTAAACTTCTGACACCCAGTATGTTTTTATCTATCAACATTTCATTAATGCATAATTAGCTGAAATCTTAAAATTTTGACTCCTACTACACACAGTATAAGTGTTGTACAATTACTTATAAATCACTCTGTATATTGCTACAATTTACGTGAGTTAGCTTTGTGCAGCAAGCTCGAAGAAATGTATAAATGAAATGTAAACGCAAGTGGTATTTGCAGAAAATATTTCACGAAATAGAAAAATACAATATATGTCAATCGCTGCAACGCATTTTATTGCGATAAAGCTGTATACAGCTTGTTTCACCAGGAACTGCATCGATCGATATAGGGAAAAGTACGCACCAGAAAATTTTGAAAATTTAGGGAGCTACTAATGGCAGTGTGGCCAATCCAACTAAAATTACAAGTATCTGGCACTTCCGGTTACACCGGAAGTCGATACCAAATTGCTTATTTTAAAAGGAACACCCTGTATATTTTAGGGTCTTCGAAAAGAGCATAAAATTCTAAGTCAAAAATATATAGGATACCCTATGCCTAAACCCAGCCGTTTCAGAGATATTTACATTAAAAATAAAATTGACAGGTGTAATGGTTTACCATAACCTTTATAACATTCTTCGTGTAAAAGATACTCATTTGCTTTTTGGCATGTAGAAAGAACACAAGGAGAGCTGCACTCTACAATTACTGAATTAAATTCAATAATAGTATACCAAGTGATCCATTCTGACATTGACATTTGACATTTTGTAAACTTCAAACCGCAAAAACTTGTTTAAGTCAAATGTTTTTTTTCATTTCAAGTTATGTAAAATTAAATTCTTCTTTTTCTGATATAAGCATTGTGGGGGTTTAAGTGACAACTTTTTGAAATATTTGCGATTTTCTTAGAAATTCAAGAAATTTTATCAAATTAGCCATGATTAGAAACAATCAGTCATTAGAAACAATCCATCATTCTCTTATGTCAAAAAATGCTACCGCGTTTAAATTACACCCACGAAGACTTTTTAAATTTGTTTATTATTTATGAAGAATGTGATAAAGTAATATCAAGAACTTGTAGTACATTTATTACTAGATATCCATAAAAACGGAAAATAACACTAAACACTATAACATGCCTATTAATTGGATTGAGGACACTTTGCAAAAACTAAAATAGCTAAGATGCCCATAAAATTGGTATTTAGTGTATACAAAAGAAGTTGAGGTCTCAAAAAATTTGTTGGCATTAGCCACCCCCATTACCACTCCTACCCCCATTATTAAAGGGGATGAAAAAAAATTGTGATTTAATGTGTGTACAAGAACCAAAAGCCTCAAAATATTTTTTACTTCATCCAAAATTATCAATAACATATGAGGGCGCAAGGGCAAGTTATAGTTAAAGGCAGTGTGGTTAAAGAGTTTGCCAGAAAATGGGCAACGCTTGGTATGGCAGGGTGTGATTTATTCGTTATGAAGTATTATGCTGTATAATTTACGTTATGTTGCGTATTGAAGGTGCAAAATTCTTGGGAGATCTGCTGGATGCAACCACCAGTGGGGTTGAATTTATGTTCTAAAACTCTTAGTTTCCTTAAAGTCCTTACCGATGTGCTGTACCACACAAGTGACGTGGATGTGATGGCCGGCCTTATTACAACAATGCATATGAATATTTTTGTCGACAAGTCTGCCATTCCTGGCCAGGAGATAGAATAGAGTGTCCATACCATTTCGTTTACGTGGGTGACAAACGTCAATCCCTGGTCCAGTCTAACCCCCCAAGTACTTCACGCATCTTTTAGTTGAAATTTGGTTTCCCAGGATCAAAATTGATGTTAGTATTTTATTGACCTTTTTTCGGTCCGTGAAAACTATTGCTTCCGATTTCTCAGCGTTTACCAACTCCCTAATAAACTATCCACTCCTTATATTACAAGCCAACGACATATCTCGAAAAAATTTTGCTGATGTAATTCTAAGGACTAGTGACATGACATATAACAAAAATTTAGAAGCTGCCGTTTACCAACCGCTTTTTCACCAGTACACGGGGCTCACAGTTGAATATAGTTCATAAACTTCATATTGCTGCTGTGCCATAGGTACTGGTCAGTTAAATGCATAATATTCACTATTGCACGGTGCGTACGTAAATTCATAATGGGTTAACCGGTTTGTGGATTCGAATAATTGTAATTCTACACCATAATGTGCGCATCATAAAATAATTTCATCGTGTGACATTAAGTTTTAATCGAGCTTTTTATTAATAGCATAAATTGGTATAATCTGTTGGCTAACGTGGATTATAATTAATATTTGTGGTATTGCGGGGATTCATATATAGTTCAGTAATATAACGATTTATATCGGACAAAATTCGTAAAGTTTTGAAAATTCGTGGAAATGTTAAGGATAGCATAAGAATTAGTAAACCGAAAAGTTCTCACCCCTAAATAGTGTGCTTCATCACCTAGGAGGTCATTTCCACCCCCATTTTGAGGTTTTCTAGATTATCTCGGGAACGGTGCACTTTTTGATAAAAATACCTATATATAAAATTCTCTATCAAAAATGTATCTTCACTTTTTTTCCTAACATTAATAGTACCGTGGGAAAGCACACACATTAAGGGTTGTTTCCAGTTAACACAATAAATTGTAATCTTTACTATAATCTACTTTAAAGTTCAATGCTTAACGCAAAAACAGTAGCTACTAAACTCCACTTAAAATTATAGTAAATGTAGCACTTCCACTCTCTCACCCCAAAAAAATATCGCAATTTTTAAAGAAGCGAGAATATTGTATATTGTACTTGTTGCCACGCCACCACAGAGTAAAGTAGTTGGCGAGGTTTTTTACGTGGTGTCCCCTGTATACCTAATCCACTAATTATCAGAAGGATACTGCATTAATTAATCTTCGTCGTCTTCCACAGACTCGAGATTCATGCATGCTTGTCCGTGACAATGGTAACACATTGTGGAGCAACGTAAGCCTGCTCTTCTGCAACTGCACCTGTTTTCGCACCCTAATTTGCATGAACGAGAAATTAATTTCAAAACAGATTCAGGAGCTGGTTCTTTAGTTGTTATAGTTAATATCCCGCCGACTTTCTTCCATCCCCAATCAGTAGCTTCTAGTGTAACGTTTTTCCATGTTTGAATTTGGTAAAAAACGCAATATGACTGTTGCCGAGCAGCAGCAGAAGTTGGTAGTAGTTTTGATAACATTACAGTATTGTTCGTATTACCAAAAAGTTTGTTAAAAGAAATAAATCTCTATACATCTAGACTTTTTTCTGAGGAGGTAGAGTTGCATAAAGCTAGAACAAATCGCTCTCCTATGTCTACAATTTCTTCATGACTAGATTTTTCGTTATTAAAAGTTTGCACCATGTCTTGTAAGTCATCTCTTTTATTAAGCACATTTATTGCATTAACCTTTCCTTTGGAAAAAAAACGCTGAGGTTGTGTCGCAACCGCTAATAGCGTGTGCAAATAATATTGTTTCTTTACAGTTTTTTAAAAAAGTTGAGGATTGTAAATCTCTTGAACTGTAAATCTTTTTGTTGGTATTACCTTGCCTTTCTTTTAAAAATACCTTTGTCGGAGGGAGGGAGATCAATAAAAAGGACTAGCAGGTTAATATCTTGCCCTACGACAACAACTGTGTCGCACTTATAACATTTTCGATAGCAGTTTGTACTATTAATAAATCGGTGTCATCCGCAGCAACGAACACCTCGATTCCTTCATTACTAATTTTTTTCACTAGTTCTGTAATCAAACGTTCTCTGTTAAACAAATTACTAAGGAACTTCTGCTGAGTTTCAAAAACAACAATGTTTTCATCAAATATAATTTCAGGACAGGTTTTTTGCAGTACCCGCCGTTGTTGTTTTAGGCTCTTCTGCTGTTTGCATTTACCCAAATAACCATGGAACACGACAGTTACTCTATTGCCATGTTTTCTTATCTAACTAACGTAAGCCATATTACGTGGCGAAGCAAGTATCCTTCATCAATCACATACCTACTCACTAATTTCGAAAATATGATCTCGTTCTGCAACAATATTAATAATTTGGTATAAAGTTGCCTTGTTAGTTTTTCTTATTGGGCCTTTGTCATCGAAAAGGGAAAGAGGTACTGAAGCCAGTTCAAAACTAAAGCACGTTTTCGTTTCGAATGAATTGTGCAAATAATTCTTCAAAAATTGCGATATTATTTAGGGGTGAGAGGATGGAAGCGCTACATTTATTATAATTTTAAGTGGAGTTTAGTAGCTACTGCTTTTGCGTTAAGCATTGAACTTTAAAGTAGATTCTAGTAAAAATTACAATTTATTGTGTTAACTGGAACCAACCCTTATTTGTGCGACTTATTTCTCACGGTACTATTAATTTTAGGAAAAAAGTGTAGATACATTTTTGATAGAGAATTTTATAAGGAATAATTTTGTATATAGGTATTTTTATCAAAAAGTGCACCGTTCCCGAGATAATCTAGAATACCTCAAAATGGGATTGGAAACGACCTCCTAGGGGACGAAGCTCACTATTTAGGGGTGGGAACTTTTCGGTTCTTCTTATGCAATCCTTGACATTTCCACCAATTTTCAAAACTTTCTGAATTTAGTCCGATATGTTACAATATTAACTGTTATTTTACTGAACTAATAGTAATGAATGTATTTTTGTAATTCCCACAATAGTTTGCTAGCTAATTTTAATGGTCCTAATAACTCACTATTCGAGTAATTTCAATTGCGTAGAAATCTATAAAACCTGGATGGATATGGGTGTGAATGTTACGCCTATTAAATGAACACTCAAATTATATACCGCGATAACTACAAGGTTCCAAAATAAAGATTTATTAAAGCGTCGAAATCTATAAAAAAAAATTGTTTTAAGTGTGGAAATAAACAATAATTGGTCATAAATACAGACTAATTATCGATTATGGCCATAGTTCACAGATGATTTCATAATAACATTTAACTAAGTAAAATAATAATAAAAATATTAATTTACGTATTTATGATGGTACAAAGCATGTCAGGTTTAGGAATTTTGTTTCCTACTTGATGGAAATTAAATTTGTTGAGATATGAATAAGTCATTAAAAATTTTTTTGGTGAGTCTTACTGCTCTTCTTTATTAATCTAAATTGCCAGTGTCAAATTTTAAATAAATCTATTTTCGATTGAAGAAGGGATGGATTGTCTTCACTCTTTGACTCATCATTACACAGGTTAAACTTAGACAAAAATTTGGTGATATAAATATTTTTTTTCAATTTATTAAAAACCACCAAACCGATTTGGATCAAAATGGATGGCACAAAACGCTAAAGTTTCGATGTAACAAACACCAGCCGGAAGACTTATTTCTACTCAAAGGAGCTCTCGTGCCACACTACTACTTAGTCTATGTAATGAAGGCAGAAATAGCGTAAATATTTCGTACAAAGACGAGATTACCTCCCCCCCCGTTTTCGAAGGTGCTGAACACGATGCAAGTGGTGGGAGAAGTTTCTGACCGCCGCAACCCCTTGAAACGGCCAAAAACCACCCCTTTTATGGATCCCTTAATGTTTTCATATATAAACGGGTCTGGGGAGTGATTTATAGACGGGTTATACATGAAATAACATGGAAGGGAGTTATAGTAGAGTAAGTGGAATCCAGACAGCAGGCCTAGCGATTAATTAAACCCTCCCGAGGGGAACACCATTTTTTTTTCAAATGATTCGGTTCAAACACGTATCCCCCGTCACTGACCACGGGAAAAATATTTATTTTTAGCTCCAACCCCTCCTCATTTCTCACTCACCAGACAGCATGCTATCCAGAATTTACAGGTTTTTCGACACATGATCGTTATTCCTGTTCATATTCCTTCATTTTTCATGGAAGAGAAGGTGGTAGCAATCGTGGAGGTTGCTTCAACTCTTCTAAAGGGCGTAGAATTCATTCATAACGGACGGAAACTTACTCTCATCCTTCAGTTATCGCTGGGGCGATGATTGTGTAGATTGCTGAGGGTATAGTGATTTCTTCATCGGGAAATAATGAATAATAAATTTTGTCGTCGATGGCAATGTTGTTTATTCAAAGAATAGTCCCGTTCCGCATTTTTTTTATTTTAGAAATCGAAAGTAGAACACTTTTTAAGGCAATTTCCAAATTATTAGGTTTTTATTAGGACGTTAAATAAATTAGCAAATTTGGACAGTGCGAAAACGAGGCGGAGCTTCGCGTGACGTCACATTGCAGATACTGATCAGGCAACAGTCAAGATTTAGTAAGCGTGTGGTGCGTGTTATTATGTTTCTCTATGGAAGCGGCATTTGATTGTTGAATTACATCTTTTTATATTTATGCAGAATGACGTTACGAGTTGTCGAAGCGCTTTGTACTGAAACTCAATCTTTGACATTGGACAAGGATTGGATATACTTATGAAGCTGAAATTTTAACAGCTTATCTAGATGACCGACAATACCATAAAAAAAATAACGAAAAAAAATTACCGGTAACAATGAAAATATTTTTATGACAAAATAAATTGTTTGCCTGAAATTAATTTAAAAAACCTACGTCTTTTACAAATAGCATAACAATCCTCATATTCCTCAAAATGCATATCGCATGCGATCTCTTCTTCTTCTTCTTCTTCAACCGCCGTTTCAGTGAGCGAATCTGAATAGGAATCGCTTAAACCAATTTCAGAGATTAAATTAAAATAAAAATCATCATCATTATCGTCATCGTCATCTGCTGTCTCTTCTGATCAGACGTCTTTATCATCTGGCGTATAATGTTCACACATTTCGCCTTTGCAGTTTTTACAGAAAACAGTACAGTAATCCTAATTTTAAACAACTGCATCGCTTTGAACAGCTGTTCTTACAAGTACAGTGGTAATCTTGATTAAAAAAATCTGGTTTCAATTTGCTTTCTGAAAATTATAGAATTATTTTTCGTTATTCACCTCCACTAAGTAGCGATCAGGTTGTTTGAAAGCCACGCTTGGCATTGAAAGTAAACACGCAATGCGTGTTCTCTGATCGCTCCTTCAGTTGGAGGCAGCGTGCAAATGTTGACATTTTTGGGTGTCGTCTGCAAATACTTATATCTAATGGAATTGAAATCTTCTCGGGGTGAACTTTTTCTTAAGTAAAGCTTACTAACTAATTGGTATCACATTCGGACTTAAAAAATTAATGAACTTTACACCCCTAGGAAGGGTTGAAGCAACTCCTGAGGTCGCTACCACCTTTCCTTCCTTGAAAAATGAAGGGATATACACAGAAATAAGGATAATGTGTTGAAAAACCTGTAAATTCTAGATAGCATGCTCTCTGGTGAGTGAGTGGTGGTTTCTGCCCGTTTGAAGGATGAGGAAGGGTTTGAGCTAAAAATGAATATTTTTCCATGATCAGTGACCCTGAAAACGGGAGGATATGCGTTTGAACCGAATCATTTGAAAAGAAATGATTTTTCATCCCTCGGGAGCGTTTAATCAACCCCCTAGGCCTGCTGTCTGGATTTCACTTACTTTATAACCCAATTTCATGTTATTTCAAGTATAATCCGTCGATAAATCACTCCCCAGGCCCGTTTATATATGAAAACATAAGGGGATCCATAAAAGGGGTGGTTTTTAGCCATTTCAGGGGGTTGCGGCGGTCAAAAATTTCTCCCACCACTTGCATCGTGTTCAGCACCCTCGAAAACGGAAGGGAAAGGTAATCTTGTCTTTGCACCAAATATTTACAAAAAAAAGTCGTCTTATGATGCTTCATTATATAGACTAACTCATCTTAGTGGTTTCATAATTTTTTTGGAACAGAGATACCGCTGTGCAGCCGTTTTATTGAGAATCACCCCCTGAAAGGGTAGAAAAGCGTTAGAGGGTACTTCAGAGTGAGTTTTGCACCGTCTTTGCAAATTTGCTGTTCAATTGAGTAGTTGCATAATTTTTTCGGAACAAAGAGCCGTGAGAACGATTTTCACCCCCCGGAAAGAGGTGAAAAAGGTTCAGACAAGCTGCTTTACTACTCAACCAAGACAATCCATACAATAAATAATTAACATTTTTAGAGAGGTCTAGATAAAAAATACACAGCAGAGAAATAAGAATAAAAAAATACAAGTGTTCGTATTTAGAATAGCAAAAATACTGTATCATTGTTTTCCAAGATACAACTTATTGCGTGGCTTTTAAAAATATATGAAGACAGTGGTTTCAATTCCTCTGGCATAGAATTGTAAGTGGTTGCAGCTTGTTAAGAGAAAGATCGTTGGAATAAGGCAGAAGAATGTTGGGGGATGGTAAGCTGATTTGTAAATCTTAAATTTGTTTTATGTGTGTATGTTCTCGGAAGTAATTTACATTTAATTTATAGGATAAATAATTAAGAATGTGTGTTGTCAGAAGTTTGTGAATAAAACATGCCAAATGAAGATAAATGAAGTTGTATGTTCTTTGCATTGCAGACCAAAAATAAAACGTATACATGTATATATCAGTCGAAACACGGGCCATGAACAAGATCACAATAATTAAAGATTAACAGGATCAGTATGTCACAGAGTCTAATTTTAATATATTGCTTAAGGCAATGACGGTTAGCATATAAATTTTTAATAAACAATACGATTTTCTAACAAGTGTGTTAACATGGTCTATAAACCTAAGCTGGAAATCTATATTTAATTCTAAGCATTTTATTTTATCCTAATAGTCCAGCCTCTGACCATCTACCAGTATGGACACATTGTTTATGGCTCTCTGTCTGTCTTTGAGATTTTCAAATAAAATAGATGACTTTGTGCTGTTAATATTGAGGCAATGATTTTTTGTTATTTTAACTAATTTGTGAATGTCCTCGTTAAGACAAATTTCCATTTCCAGAAATTTTTCAATGCTGGCAGAGAAATATGAATTTGCGTCGTCTGCATAAAAATGAGAAGAAAAGTGTTGTAAAACTTTTTAGAATGTGAGGTATAGATGATAAAAAGTAGTGGTGCTGAGATAGACCCCTGCGGAGCTCCGTGGATTATATTTTTAGTGACTGACAGTCTACTGCTACTGATTACCTGTCGACTTCTATCAGTTAGATATGACTTAACTAGGGAACATGCAGTGGTATTAAAATTGAAATATTTCAGTTTAGCGCATAGGAGCTAGTAACTCATGGTTCAAAAGCTTTACTGTAATCTAGTGACAGTAATCTAGCTACACGACTGCTGATTATATCATCAGTAATTTTTAGGAGCGCACTGGTGGTGCTGCGATTTTACCTGAAACCTGATTGGTTTTCAGGTAAAATTAATTTAGCTAAACAGTAGCTGTAGATCTGGTCGTATAATGCTCGTTCTAAAATTTTTGAAATTGCTGGTAAAATATTTATAAGCCTTAGGTCTGGAAATTCATTTGGTTGACTTATTTTACTAAGTGGAATTACAAGTGAAGTTTTCCAGCACTTTGGGAAATCCCATCAGTGAGCAGTGGCGTAACCAGGATTTATTCCTGGGAGGAGCACAAGTAGGATTGCCATAATTTTTGAAAATGATATCGGTACACATTAAGGGGGGCAATTGTGGAAAATGCACCGCAGGCGAAAATTTGGTATTTTTCAAGGTCAAAAATGGAAAGTTAGAAACTCGAGTTGCAAAAACATTTTCTTCGAAAAATAGATATCGTCAAAATAAGTTTCCTTTTTTATGTAATTGCAAAAAGGTTCAAAGTACTAACACATTGAAATAATTCGTTGTAAGTACATATGTAAGTATATAGAAGAAATAACCAAGCTACCAAGCAACATTCACACACTGTTGAAATCAACTGAGCTCTGCCTCTGCTGCTCTGCTTACTTACTGTCTTGCTCAAAGCATCAGTGACAGGACGGGGCTGGGGCCTTGGGGGGGGCACGTGCCCCAGTGCCACCCCCTTAGTTGCGCCTATGTCAGTGAGTATATGTACCTGTACCTATATTAAAAATAAAGTATATAACAATATGTTATTTGTAGTGGAACAACTACCAGTTGAAATGAATCTAATTAATAACAGCAATTAAATTGCTAACCTTTAAAAATGCAAAACGTACATTAATTAACAAGAAAACAATGTTTACGTTTGCCGTCGTTTGCATATTTAACATATACACACATAAATAACTAAAGCAGTAAGTCTTAGACAAATTTTATTGCACAAAAAATTTAATATAATAAATAATCAGTTAAACTATAAATGCGTTAATTGTTGTTTGTTTCGTATTATTGCACTCACATTCAAAAAGCAATTTAAATTTGCAAGAATCATGAATACAATATGACTATCTCATGAGTGATGCAATTATTATAATTATGCTAATGGTAAACATACAAGGGCGATTTTATCAACGTCAGTTACATTATTTATGTGCTTAATTAGGTTACTAGAACTTAATAAGTTTATATGCTTGTTGTTTTGTAATTTATAATTTATTGTTTAAACGAGTCATGTATATGTGCATTTTATTTTTTAATTATATCAAATTTAAAAAATCAAACATACTAGAAATATTTTAGGTGTTAAGCAAGCAAGCGTTAAGTACATTTTTCATACAACTGGAGAAAACGATCTAATTTGTATGTATACAGGATGTCCCCGGATGGGGTTACCTATAATTTCTTGACGAAATGTCATTCTAGATTTGCTAAATAGTTTACTGTGAAAACGGTGTGTTTCCTGATTTAAGTTTTAAGTTACAATTTTTGAATTTTTGAAGTTTGAAAGCATATATAAACTGGTTTTTCAATGTTTTCTTGTAACTCTAGTAAAGTTGGGCTTACTACACAATGGCACTATTATTATAATTATTTTTTATCATAATGAAGCTATTAGGGTTGCCACCAATCATTATTCCTTTTATTATTATTATACGAACAATATGAGTCTTCTGCATATTTAATCAGGTGAAAAAAAAAAGGTTGTTCTTAAGCTCCAAAATATACATGTTCATTACAAGTACTTTTTTTTTCAATCTTCTAACGGCAAACTTAACATGTTGCTAATGTGGTCACGTAGATAATAAGGCACAGAAATCATCTTCATTCTTGTATGACTGACACTGCAAATTTCTCTTCATATTTGAATTACTTAATAAAAAACAAGTACTCTGAAGACATAATATGTTAAACGCCTACGACAGTAGTTTACGTGTGGGAATTTTATCTCTCTCGATCCAATACATAATTATAAAGAATTTTCTATTTAAACAAATTAAATTTATTTGTGAAAGTACTTACTATTCAATATTATTATAGCTACAAGTGTTAAAGTAGGGTGTTTATCTTCTATTTCTGTTACGAAATTTCAGTATTTATTGCTGTGTATAGCAACAGATTTTGTGTAAGAAATTATCTTACATGTAGCTAGGTACATCCGAGGTGTTTGTATGAAACACCTATATTAAGAAAGAGTTTTATCAGACTCTCTGATACGACAATCTAACGGGAAAATGGTAATTTAAAACATTTAAACATATATGTGGACATTTGTAATATTTACGAAACTAATTAATTTCTGTGTGAGAAAAAGTATGTAACAGTTTTGTAATATTTTTGACATTGCCAGAATATGTAATATCGAGGTCTTTAAAACCATTATGCGTTGAAACTAAAATTAATCCTTTTAATTTATAGCTGGGTGTAAATAACAAATAAGTTAATCAAGATCTAGACTTTGAAAACCATGTAACCGAAAATATAAGTGTTTATGTGTTATTTTAAGTCCTTATGGATGTATAAGTACACATTACTCTAAAAGTAAAATGTGTAACGGAATTTCTGTCGAAATAACGTTACAGCTCCCTTTAACATTGTATTTTGTTAATATTTAGTATTTTTTCGCTGTTTTCCGATCAGTTTAAAATATTCTGTGAAGTTTTGAAATATAAAGTAATATTCTCCAGTATGCGCGAACTTTTAACAATATCTGGTAGGTGAATGTAATTATGACATCCAGCGCCGCGGTGGGGTATTTTGATAATTGACGGTAGAATCGGGGCGAAAATTGATCATCTTTGACTCAGCGCTTGTACGGAACAGTTGGTTTCAAATCCTTGCTGGTTTGATAATATTGGAAGGTATGATCTTGTGCATTTTATTTCTCTTTTTATCTATTTAATCCTTTTAGTTTTCAATTATCTTATGTAAGTAATTTAATTGTATGTATATTTTAAGCTTGTGGGTGGACGTATTTTTCAGAATGGTTTATTAAACCGTGTGTTTTGTTTAAAAGGTTAAATACCTGTTTTCGTATCAATAATTATTTGACGTAGGGGTTAATTAATAATTATTATCGGCCCATTTGGCATCATCTTTATATACCTTGATTATTTAACAATGATTAAATAATTATTATCGGCTCAGTTGGCAATTTATCTTTAACCTTAAAAGGATTAAACAATCATAGATTGACCCGTGGTGGTCATTATATTCCCTTTTGTGGTTCCTAGATATTTTTCTGCTGTTTGATGCGTTTTTCTAGGTGAACTACATACTGATGTGGATGCACTAGAGAATATATGGTGCATAGGCACATGATGTTGGTTCAGGAATTCAGGGTGGACCTTTTGGAGTTAAATGGTACCTAGGCTAAAACCAGACTCAAAGCCGAATCTGTCCAGATTGTCTGCTGCTGAGGCACTTCTGGAAAGCGCAAGGTGAGTGTTTTTCTATATTTCATTTCATTATCTTTTGATTAAATCTGTAGAGATTTAAAGCACTCACCGAACGTACGTTCAGAGAGTCCTAGAATTTGGGGTTTCTGAATTGACGAACCATTTTCTTTCTTCTTGTCTTTTGTGTAGCTTCATTAATGGATTAATTATATCGCTGTCTTTTTTTACCTCAGTTAATCATTAATGTAAGTGTCGGTTTTTTTATCTTATTCCGGTTAATTGCTGGTAAATACGTATCTTTTAAATATCTATACTTATTATCAAATATTATTACCTATGTATGTCCACACAAAGTTTTAAAATATATTTATCTAGTGATTTAAATGTCACAAAAATGCACAAGTCACCATCACTTCACATGTTATAATTTTTTGTCTGATTCCTTGGAGTCAAATCTGAGGAAATATCGAATTTTTTTTTAACAAACCACCAGTAATTTTTTTCTTTTTAGTCAATTTTGCCTTACCTCAATTTTAAATAAATTATTATCTTTTTGGCATTATTTTGAACTAGTTTTTTTTGCTTATCTTACATTAATTTAACTTTTGCCTTATAAAAGTTATATATTAAATTTTCCGATTTTCTTGTAAAATTATGTTAGTTACATAATATTAATATTTAGTACAGACTTATTTTGTTTTTGATATTTGAATAATATTTTCCTTACCTATTTTCGTGTAGATTTCATGTTTAAATTTTCTTTACCGCAGAAATTAATATTTTCAAATTATCTCAATTTTTTGTAGTTAAATTTTCTTTGCCACGAAAATCAATATTTTCAAATATATCTAATTTTTTGTTGTAGTCAAAACCTTTATCGTACTTGAAATATCGTGCTACCTTTTTTTTTTTTTACTTACAATTTCTACTTAGCATAGAGTAGTTAAAAAAATTGTAGTTAATTGATTAGTTTTAACGTAGTTTTGTATCTGAGTACATAGTACTTATTATCGAATTTTCTATCGTAGTCTCATTTTTCTATTTTACCCTTACTGGTTTTTAAACATTTTTCCCCCTTTTATATGTTAATTGGACCAAGAGAAGAGGAGTCACCACAGTATAAGTCAACGATCTTTTGTGAGGAAGTTGTTGGTTTGGACAGCATCCACGTTGAGAGAGGACAGAGCTTTTTACTCCACGCTTTAAGGAGATTTGTTTATGGATCCCGGCTCAATCATCAGTCCCTCAATACCTACCGAGCTATCGGCAGCTACCAATCCCATTGGCCAAAACAAGTGTTACGTAAGATCTTGTACTGATACGTTATACATTTTTGGTCAGAAGATGTTTGTAAAAAAACAGTAGTTTTGTCAAATTTTTAGTCATTAATTACTATTCATTTTTTTTACTTTCTTAACTTAACAGATTAAATTGTGATTTTAATATTTTATTGAATAAGTTTGCCTATATTTAATTATTTTTAATGTTAAAGGTTTATCTTTTCAAGAAATTGTAAATTTTTCTAAAAATTGTTTTTGCAATATATTGTTCTAATTTTATCTACTGTGTGTTATTATTCATACTCACCACTATATTCAAGAATATATTATCTCTCATTTTTTGTTTTTTTGTTTTGTGTAACAAGTATTTATTTAAAAATACGCTGGCGTCCTTAAGGCCTAATACAACTTAAAAATCTAACTTCACAAAAAAAAAACCACCGACCTGCACTGAGATAGCAGGAGCTAAGTTAACGCACCACTTGTTTGTGGAAGTGCTTTAACCAACAACATGTCGTTATAAATGGAAACTTGTAAATGCAGTAATTCTTAGCTATATGGACTATGATAGCCCTGTTTATTTTAGCCATCTTACTGATACTGTCAAAAATAAAATACAGACTTCCAAATTGGTGTTTACGGTATTCTTATATTTATATTAATAAACGAGAGCATATAACTCTAGCATTATAATACCACGAATATGCTCAAAATTAATAATCGCTTTGAATTGTCATATTCCACTCTCGCGTTTAAAGTTACAACTTTCAAAGTGCCTTCATATTTATATCAATTGCTTATCAAAAGGTCCTGTTCATATAGCCACTTTTCGTAACGCAGAATTGTATCAAAAATTTAAACGATGTTTTGAATATATCTCTCATGGGTCATAATAAAATAAACGTGCATTATATTATATTGTGCAATAAGCACAAAATAAGGCTCATTTTGTACGAGTGTGAAAGTTTGTAGAACGAGCCAAAGGCGAGAACTGCAATTAATATGAATGCAAAATTGCCATTTTGTGCAAGTTGCATGCTATACTTTTTCTACGACAACCTACTACTCACATTTAATATCCTAATAAACATTGATACAATGAAATATGCAAATATTTTCTTTATTGCTTTGAATACACGAAAATATTATTGACAGAAATATTGATAACATATTCGGCCATCGACGTCGCTCTAGTCGTCGCACTAGCCACAGCGGACCGCCCTCCGTTAATTATGTGTTACATAATGATTCAAATTAACACAGGTTAAATACATTTTTTAATTTATAAATCAGGAAATTACTTTATTAGTAAATTGGTGGTGCGAATGTGGATTTTCCTACAACACGATTCCCACTACATCCCTTCTTCTTTCTTAATTTATTGGAGAAAATATTATTTAGTAGTGTCTGGAGGCTCAAAAGTATCTGGAGGATTCTTTTAATATTCTGCCCTTAGTTAACTAATTTAAAAAAAATTACTTATTATCGTTACTATATCAATTCTTGTTAACAAAGATCCACTATAACGCAAAGATATTGTCAACTATTCACCTCCACAAGACTGATTTATAGAAAATGATGAATTAAACACAGATTGATGACTTGTTTTGGTACAAGTTATACCGATACAAAACAAGTGGTATCATATTTCTGACTAATATATTACTTTCATGGTTTGGCACAATATTTTTCAAAACGTGAATCATAGATAATTAACATTTATAGCATTATTCATTAAACATAAGTTTATTTATAAACAAATTTCGAGGTGGACTTAGAAGATTAGAACAAACTCATTAAAATTCTAATGATAATTCGGGTAGTTCTCGCTTACCAATTTTATTTTTAGAAAATACCCATTTTTTAGTTTTAATTCTGTAATATATTGTTTTGTTTATGGTGTTTTCATCGTGGACGCCTTTTTTATTATCAATTGGATTTTTGTTCATAATTTGGTTTGAGTTGCCTTGATATAATTGATTAAAATAATAGAATATTCATATTGATAACTAATAATAGTAATAATGGTGTTATTTATTGAATTTTAATATTCTTATTCAACGAAAATGACTTCAGGTTATATAATATATTTCTTTAATGATTCGCTTGAAACTATTATACTAGCAATAGTTAAATTACACTTCACTGAAGACAATGCGTTCACAAAAACAAGCAAGAATATATCATTAAGTTTCAATTAACTTAGGATACAATTTAAATATTTTACTAATATAATTTAAATTTCAATCCCACAAATTAATTAATAACGTTTGAGATGTTTTCGTTTTCAATAGCGTCTCAATTACCAATAATTAACATATAAAGCACTGAATTATCGAAATAATTACCGGTCCTTTGCTCTAGGCCACCTAGTTTCTCCACTTTAACAAAACCATCTAAACGGCTTTACTTAGAGATTACTAGAAAAACCATTACTTTGTACAGTTAGATGTCTTTACATGTTTTTTAAAAATGTAAATTTATATAGTTCATAAAATTTTATTCGGGTCTACTATTTAAAAAGACGCTGACCTGCTTTTAAAATGCCTTTCAAAATACCTTTTTGCCTTTTTAGCGATACGGCCAATAATAACAAATTTTATAGGGTAATCTTATCTGCCATAATTACACAAACATTGAAAAAACGCGTTTTATTATATGTATAACAAACATATATGATCTCGCATTAATATTTATAAGTTTTAGTTGGCACAATCTCATGCAGTTTATTAATCGTATGTAATATCACTAGTGCTTAGAATTTTATCGGTAAAGTTTTTGCGAAAGCTTTGTTGCCTGGTAATAAAGAGTGTAAATTGACTGATTAAATCCCAGGCGCTTTAGCGGGAGGGCTTCAATCGTTGATAATAAACTGCCAATTTACACGAATTATATTACCTTTTGGCAACTTAGCTCGAGCAAAAATTTATAGATTTAAAAGCACGAATGGTAATTGGGGAGAATATTTCACGAATAAATCGTTCATTAAGTACATCTTCAATATTATGTTATGTAATTAATTGCCTTCAGACGTTTTCTTGTCCCTTTTTAGAGTTTTATTTTCAATTTCATCATTTACGTCACATAAAAATGCATTTCCAAAGCGAATCATCTAATAAAAAACAAAATAGGTATAAATGATGTAATGACAATGACAACCAAAAAAAAAACAATATACGTTAAACCATAGGTATGTAACTGGTCTTCACTGTAAAGAGTTCTCGGGCACGCTTCGACCAATCACACTACGAGTATTTTTTTTAACTGTTTAACGTCGGCCTATTTCCGATACCAGGGCCTATCACCGACGCCAGGAGACGAGCTACCCCCAACCTGGAAATTTTGCCGAACCTCTTCCCTTAAGAAGAGTAGAGATCTTTTACTTGCCTAACATTTAATAGACAAGAGACCGCCTGCTTTACATCCCCTCCGAAGGATGGTATATCCACTACGTAATCCTCGTCTGAAATTACGTAACTTCCGAGTATACACTGATATACAAGCCTCTAGAAGGTGGGACGAGAACGCTGTATTTCCCAAGATGGGAGCCCATCCAAGTACTAACCGCGCTCGACGTTGCTTCAACGGAATATCGACTGATATTCACATTGAAGTCGCCTCTACGCTCGCCCCTCACTACGAGTAAAGCCAGGCAATATTGCATTTTACCAATCTCTCGCTTTTACGTTGTAAGGTTGCCGACATCAGATGAAATGGTACCGCCATCTAGTAACGCTAGCTTAGAATTAACTATCCAGTGAATTTTTCAAGAATTATTATATTAAAGTGTTTATTAATATATGTTTATGTATTTAATCCTTATTTTTAATTTAAGAAGTTTAATGATTAAGTTAAAGTTTGCTTGTTTAAGTAGAGACAACTTTAAGTACAACGAATTATAATGTATAGTGCAGAGTTTTGATTGGCTTACAAACTGCTTCGACTTGACTCCCCAAGTCAAGAAATCGCTCTTTGAAGCTTGTAAATCCCGATCGATTATATAAGAATATGACAGGGTTTTTGGTTTTATTTAATATTTAGTAATAACTGAACATCGACTACTAAAAAAACTGCTGCCCAAGGAATCACTACTTCCACATCCAGATTCTCTATCCAAGTCACTCACAACGATAAAACTTTGTATGTGAAAATAATTGTTTATGGAACTTTAATAATATAATATTTGAAATCCTTTACCCCAAAAACCCATAAAGCGATACCCCACATCGGTAGTAGGGTGGGGGATGGTGATAGGGGGGTGATAGTGGAGGGTGGATGAAGTAAAAAAATATTTTGAGGTTTCTGGTTCCTGTACATACACTAAATCACAATTTTTTTTCATCCCCTTTAATAAGGGGGTGGGGGTGGTAATGGGGGTGACTAATGCCAAACATTTTTTTGAGACCTTAGCTTCTCTTGTGTATACTAAATACCAATTTTATGGACTCTTACCTGCTTGATTGACCTATTTACCCCAAATTTACCCCAGTTTACCCCCCAACCCTTCGACGGAACAATATGAAAATATAATCTAGTTCTAGATCTCGTTAAAGTACATATGTGTACCAAATTTCATGTCAATATCTTAAACGGTTCCAGAGTAAACGTGCGCACAAAAAAAGTTACAGACAGACAGACCGACAGACAGACAGAAATTTTTTTCTCTCAAACTTAAAATCTCGACGTTTCATGACATTTTAAGCCTATGGACAATACAAATTTTTAAAAATTTTTTTGTCGTTACTATACTTCCACTGGACGTGGAAGTAATAAAAGTCTAGTCTAGCAGGAAAGAAGATAGTGTTTGGCGACATTTTGTCAAAAAAAATTATGAGCAAACTTGGATGCCATGTAATATGTAAAAAATGTGGACCCTGTAAAAGTCAATTGAGTGAAGGTGAAAAAATTAATGAGTGCCAAGTCAGTACAAGCCAAAGTGAATATTCTCAACGGACAGTGGGAATTTGAGTGGTAGTAGTTGCAGTAGCACTAGTTTAAGCTCCTTGTTGTAAGAAAACTCAAAATAAAAAGAAAGAATTAGATAAACAGGTAGCCAAAGCCATTTTTGCAACAAATGTTTCTTTTAAGTCTATTGAACATTGTCAAATATTCATAAGGAACGGATAGTATTAAGCTATGTAATTTCAATACGAGGATTACGTAGTGGATATACCATCCTTCGGAGGGGATGTAAAGCAGGCGGTCCCTTGTCCATTAAATGTTAGGTACGAGAAGAAGTTCGGCAAAATTTCCCGGTTGGGGATAGCTCGTCTCCTGACGTCGGTGATAGGCCCTGATGGCGGAAATAGGCCGACGTTAAATAAATAGATAAAAAAAAAGATACTAGAAAATGGAAAAGTTTTCCTCTGGAAGATATAGACATCACACACTGGTGATTATCTTGCAAACTTGGCCATTGATATAATAAATAAGTGGAAAAATGAGTATAACTGCAAAGTTACTAGTCACAGATAATGCGGCAAACATGATCAATATGAGGAAAAAATTGCCGATGAGCAAGATTACCTCATTATAATATACGGGTGTTCTACCCACATACTGAATTTGCTTTCCAAAGATTTGGAAGTTACAAAAATAAAATCACACGTAGTTCAAATTGTAAAATATTTTCGTAACACACACTTCTTGCCAAATGCTTGATACAAAGAAAAAGGGGGCAAGAAACTAACATTACCACAAGATGTTAGATGGAATACAGTTTCTGAATTGAGATTTATGTCAAAGGATGGCCCAAATTGTTGCAAATCTGTGAAGAACACAAAGATGACATTCATCCATTGATTTTTGAAAAAAAGTCTCCAATTGTTGCGACATTTGACAGAATTCGGCCAGTTTGTCCCTGGCAGGAGAAATGGAAAAAAATAAGTGCGGTTTTTTGAAGAAGGGCAGAAATTAAAGCAATCCCAAGGAACAATTTAAAAGTCATTTGGACTTGAGGAGGTTTTAAGAAAGGTTTGTCAGGGTTAGGAAATAGTCATGTGCTTTATTGATGTTGTAGTTAAGGCCTTTTAGGCTTCAAGTATACTTGCTCTTAATAGTAAGTTTTAAAGCATTCTGTAAGACCTAATTATAAAGCTAATTTGCTTCTAGGATAATATGTATTTGTAATGGATTTATCATAACCTACATAAAACTCTCCATAAAGCTAATTAGTTTTATGAACGTCTTAAATTCCATTTAGATTTAAAGAGGCTTTAAATTATTCTTTATGGTTTTAACATATTTGCAATAAATGCATTTTAAATACTTTTTAAAACTAGACATTTTCAATGCCTATTAGTACTTATAAAAGGCCATTACAAAACTAGACTCTTAAAACATCCTTGATAAATGTTGTGATGAAACCGTTATGAAGAAAAAAAGGCCTCTATAAATTTAAAAGGCAAATTTTAATTCCATAAAACACTTTCGAAAACCTCACATTTGTTATCAAAATAATAAACAATATGTCTGCCTGAAGTGTCGTTGATGCATGTGTGTGTGTGTGTGTGTGTGTGTGTGTGTGTTAATTAAAAGCATTTCACGACTTACTGATGTGTAATTAAGTCTTTTTTGGAAAGGTGGAAGAAAATAAAAAAGAGTGGCCATTTTAAAAGGACTGTTAAAACACACACACATACAAATTATTTTGAGGTTAAGTTTTAAGTTTTTTGTATCAAATGTCAACGTCCCAAACGTTTTATTACAGCTTTTATCAAGTCCATGTGATCTTCGCCAAGTGCATTTGCATTTTTGTAAGGAAGGGATTATTTGTGATAGTATAAAAAAAGACTAAAAGGGCTTCATTTAGAGTAAATGTTCTAGGTCATTACCATTATTACAATCTATAGTTTAATGAGAGGACCAGTGTTGCCCGTTCAAAATTTTAAAAGTTATCAGACGACGCTTTAAAAAGTTACTAAATCTTACTAAAATTTCGCTAGATTTAAAATTAAAGCTCTCATCTTTAATTTTCAAAAGTTGTCTGTAGGACACGTAATTTTCTTGAGCTCTCTGAGCACAGCATAGCTTTGAGCGTCCTCTATCTGATTATTTCGTTGCCAGACTTCGTACTCTGTATTGTATTAAATGGTTTGTAACTAGAAAGTACTGTTTGTCTACGAGACGCTAGAGGGCAACGAGCCCAGGTTATTCGATTGTAGCGATTCACGGTCAATAAACTATACGGTTACCTCAATTAGCAGCTTTTAGACGAAAGAGACGCGCGGAGCGGGGAATCGAATGAAAAATATTCTGCTAGGGTCTACAGCCTACGTCAGCTGTAGACACTACAGGCATCTTTGTCTGTGTCTTTGCACGGAAATCAGATATGTCTGTCTCTTTCATTCGATTCCCCGCTCCGCGCGTCTCTCTCGTCTAAGAGCTGCTGATCGAGGTAACCGTAGAGTTTACTGACCGTGGTACCGATTAACGTGAACAGTTCTGTATTAAATGGATCCCAACTCGAATTTAATGTTTGCCTACCTACCAGTAGAGGACAATAAATTGAATGATTCAAAAATCATTAAAAATGGGCATTTTCATAAAAGTTTTCACTAAATCACTAGATTTAAAAAAAATCACCAGATCTAGTGAAATTTCACTAGACCTGGCAACACTGGAGAGAATTGTAAAATGACAATTAGGTTTTTAGTTGGCCGGCCATGTTTTTCTTGTTATATAAAAATATTCAAGGTCAATCTCACAATTACAATTATCAATAATTATCACTTTTTCGTTAGCAAATTAAGGTAGAATTACAAGAAACGACTGAAAATTACCGTGGGAACCGAGAAGCAGCCCACTTTTTTAAATTTGCTGATTACGTGTGTCTATGCAAATTTTGTGCGGATATTAAAATTATTATTATTTCTGAGGGGCCTTTGTTTTTTGGGCCTTTTTTATGTAGTTTTAACGATAGACTGCCGTTGGTTTTAATTTTTTTGTCATACCTGATGGCTTTTTATTACCTTTTAAATCGGCCTTAACAGAGGTTATAGTGCTCTACGCTCTATACATTTCAAATTCCATTTTATCTTCAATAAGTCTGATGGTGTGTTTGCTTAAATCAGTTTAGAAAAAATAAATGCAATAATAAAATTATTTCTATTCCTTCGTGGACATTCTTATAGCTTCTCAGTTCTAATATGGTTTTAAAAACCAGTTTTAAGGTAGCCTTCTAGGTGTTTTCTAGAAATGCAGGAAGCTAACAGAAAAGCTTCTGACAGCTTTAAAATAGGTTTTAAGAAAGGTTTTAAAACGGCCCGAACAAGGTTTTCAAGAGCAGCACTATGCCTCACTAAGGAGTTTTATGATGGAATTTAAAAAGGCCTTAACAACCTTCATAAGGGTGGGCCCTTTTAGTCTACAAGTCGCTTTATGATGGTATTAAGGATATTGTTACAGCAAAATAGATTTTTCAAGGCATTTTATAAATAGTTTTATAGCACCCTTGTATACATTTCAGAAACTAAAATTGTTCCTTGGTATGTCAGATATTTGAAAGGAGATATGATCAAGCTTTAACGCTATTTCACTTTTTGGCATATTTGCAGGATCCTCTCAGAAATAAAAAGAAGTGCCCACTGTCGAAAGAAGAAAAGAAGGATATAGATATAGTTTCCCAACATCTTTCTGGCACAGGGTTATTACCGTAAATAAATAAGTTGGAAGCGAAATCCCATCCTTTCCAAAATATCATGTTTTCAGAAGAAATATTACAAAATGTTAACGTAATGCAGTGGTGGAAATCTCAAAAAAATATTCCACAAATTAACAAAGTACTGGATACTGATAATTCCCTTTATGTGTGCCGTTGCTTCTGCAGACGTGGAAAGAATGCTTTCTTCATATGGACTTGTTCATTCAGATTTTAGACTGGACTAGAAAGGATATGGCCTTAGAGGTGTTCAGGCATAATCCCACGGATCGTAGCTTCGCACCACCGTCCGCCCGCTCGAGCGAGTGCGTGAACCAAATGTCCGAACCTGTGGTTCCTCTTGTACGGAGTAGGATTACTATCGGAACGACGAGTCATCAGTAGAGTAAAACTAACCTGTCTCACGACGCACAGTGGGAAAAATATGCCCTTTTTGGACAAAAATCTGCCGACAGTAGATCAAATTAAATTTAAAAAATGGCAAATACCCTTAAGACATTGTACTTTAGAGTAGTGCAGCGGCAAAGTGGCTTTGGGTTAACCTAACCTAAAAATTCCAGATATTACTTCCACATCCAGTGGAAGTTTACAAACGACAAAAAATTTAACAAAAATTTTATTGTTCAAGTAGGTTTAGAATGTCATGAAATGTCGAGATTTTAAGTTTGGGCAAAAAAAAGTCTGTCTGTCTGTCGGTCTGTCTGTAACTTCTTTGTGCGCACGAATACTCTGAAACCGTTTAAAACATCGACTTGAAATTTGGTACAGATATGTATTTTAACGAGATCTGGAATTAGATTATGTTTTCATCTTATTCCGTTGAAGGGTTGGGGGTAAATTGGGGTAAATGGGAGTATATAGGTAAATCAAGCAGGTAAGAGCCCATAAAATTGGTATTTAGTATATACAAGAGAAGCTAATGTCTCAAAAAGAAAATTGAAGTTAGCCACCTCCATTACTACCCCCACCCCGTTATAAAAGGGGGTGAAAAAAATTGTGATTTAGTATGTGCACAAGAACCAAAGGCCTCAATTTTTGTTACTACTCCACCCCCATCCATCCCATCCACCAGCCCTACCCCCACTACCGATGTAGCATATCGTTTTATCATTCCTTGGGCAGCGGTTTTTTCTCTTTATTCTGCGTTTGCCTCCTTGGTCAAGAGTCACAAACAAATGAAGTAGTGTTCATGTAATACTGGATACCAATTTCATTTTTATGGGATCATAAGTTAATTGCTTAAGTTTCTTGAATCATTTTTAACGTATTAACCATAACCCTTTTAAGGAGTTAAAATAGGAATTGAAGGTTTAAGGTGGTGGAAGTTCGAGATTCAAGTGAAATAACGAATATGTGATCAAAAGTTTTTCTTCAGGGCTTTGTTGCTGATCTCATCTTTAATCTTACTCGCATCCTATCGATCCTTCCAAGGAATGAAAAATTACGATATTCCAAATACTCGTCACTAGTTGCCTTTAGACTTTTAAATATTATTTTACTGACGGGTAAAAATATAAATATAGTTTTTTATCCACTTGATTTTATTCCTATGCATTCAGACTAACCTAATTAACAGCTTTAAACCTAATATAACCTATAAGTGAAAAATTGTACGTATTAAATAACATAACCCTAACAATATCCAATTTCCGAAGTAATTTTTCACGCTTAATCCGAATCTGATCTCAGAATTGGCCTTTCCCACGTAATGGAACTTGATGATTATTTTTTCATAAATCATTTATTAACACCTAATAAATATTGTATATACACGTCATATCGTATAATATTTTAATTTTAAATGAATATTTTAAAAATAAAAATGTTGTCTTATTTACTCCATATTTCAAACAAATAAACGCGCTCAAATTACGTCATGAAGGGATTCTCCAATCAAAATTAACAATTTCTGGCTTCATAGGGCATCTGCACGTGGCGTCACAGCTAACCTCAAAAATATGTACTTCTTAAGATTTAAGAGTATTACCCCAGATATTATTAAAATTTCTGCTTGGTTCCCGTATTTTCAACTGAAGTCTAGTTCAATGTAATGTTTATGAAGTTCTGAATACCTTGTCCTAATAAAATAGGACTCTTTTTGTAGGTTGGAAGTCTAACCTGTAATTAGCAATCTATTTTTATTAATCAACAATATTGAAAAATTATTTACGTGAATTTTTAAATATTTGCTTAGAGCCAGTACGGCTTCAAGCTAAAAATGCGTATACAAACATTTAAAATGAGAATAAACTTGAAAAACTTAAAATTTAAGGTTATGATGCAGATGCCGTATACGAAAATTAACCGAACCTCTTGATGTTTCTGAATTTTACATCTCGTCTAGAAACCTGCCGATGAGACTATTTCCATGTTGCCTAATGTATATGAATGTTTAATGTTAGAGGAAATGCTTTAATTATTTCACTAAAGAATGTCTACTTTTTATCTCCGCTTTTGAAAATAATGAATTTCCATTGAATAATACCAATTCCTGTAATAAAAATGATAAGAATTAACAGAAGAAACACACTTTCGACATGTTGACTCCCTACAAATAACTGACACTTGACAACAATGATGGAAATAAAATAAATAGATAGGTTATGTTCTCTTATTTACGATTTACGTTGTGATAGCACGGATTTAGTATTTTGACTTCATAACTGTGTTTCTTAATTATTTAAAAGTGTGTGTGTGTGTGTACTGTGTAGACATAAAAAAAATGGAGACAGAAGGCAGCAAGTGATAATCTCCTTATTATTGACAGTGAAATGGTGAATGACAATCCTGTTTACTTAAATAAAATAACTGTTACTGATAAATCTTTAGATTTAATAATGATTTTAAAAATTATTCGTAAAAGAAAATAAAACACTTAAACCTAGTTGTTTATATTTATTAACTGTAATTTGTATACTACAAAAGTGAAATGAATCATATTTTAACGTTTTTATTCAGTTTTTGTACATACCTAGGTATAAATTCAGCAGGTGAAATACCTGGTAACTATAAATGTATTATTATATATTAGTACAGTAACTAGAGGTTTTAACTTTGGAATAATGTCATATGATTTAGATTTCATTCATTTTTGGCAACTTGATGGTAAATACATCAAAGAAAAGTTTCTGTAGTTTCACACGTCACTAGACTAGAACTAACAAAGCTTGATGACATGTCTGTCAATTTGATAGAAAGAGACAAACACTTATACATACAATCTGCTCATATGTAGCCTCCACCAAGGGTGCTAGAGTTTACTGATTGGTCATTCCCCCCATTTCGTCATCAGTGCAGAAATATTGCCGCCAATTTTAAATTCGTATAACATAATAATTTTTTCTGTAGAAAAGAAGCAAATTTCGTAAAAAAGAAAAAATACGGGTGAGTTTTTTTAAAGAGAACTTTTCAAATATTCAATAAAAAAAAACGTGGGAAAGGCCCATTGGCCCATTATCTCAGGATTTTGAAATATTTTAGGTTAAGTACTTAAAAATGATTTTTTGGCAACTTTTGAGGTTATGTATAGGATTCTTCTAATAAATATATCATTTAATCTTCCTCTTTAAAATAAGCTTTCGAATGGTCATCTACGATGAAATAATTTTTTTCACCCACTTTTATAATGAGGTGGGGGTAGTATTGGGGGTGGGTAATGCCAATTTTTTTTGAGACATTAGCTTCTCTTGCATATATTAAATACTAATTTTATGGACTCTTACCTGCTTGATTTACCTATTTACCCCCATTTATCCCAATTTACCCCCAACTCTTCAACGGAATAAGACGAAAATATAAAAAATGTAGTTCTAGATCTTGTTAAAATACATATATGTACCAAATTTCAAGTCTCGATATCTTAAACGGTTTCAGAGTAATCGTGCGCACAAAAAAGTTACAGACTGTCTGTCTGTAACTTTTTTTTGCTCAAACTTAAAATCTCTACGTTTCATAACATTCTAAGCTTATTTGAACAATAATTTTTTTTTTAATTTTTGTAATTTCTATACTTCCACTGAAAGTGAAAATAATATCTGCGATTTTTAGGTTAGGTTAACCCAAAGCCACTTCGCCGCCGCACTTCTCTAAAGTACAATGTCTTAAGGGTATTTGCCATTTTTATTTATTTAATTTGATTGAAATCTCTACTGTCGGTAGATTTTTCCAAAAAAGGGCATATTTTTCCCACTGTGCGACGGTCTAAACCCAGCTCACGTTCGCTATTAGCGGGCAAAGGAAAAGTATATTAATTAGTATTTCTGTTTAAACGTTATAATAATATATTCTGTTTTACGCTGTTTTGAAAAATATATTTTCTTATTTTCATATGCTCATATGTTTGTTAATTTAAAGTTTTATGCCTTTAAATTGAAGGCTTTTTAAAGTTTTATTTTTGCAGATAAAAATTTTTGATAATAAAAAGCTTTTATCTTTCCTTTATAACATTTAAACTTGAAAAAGAAATCATGATTTTTGTAAATTAAAATCGGTTGATTAAAACCATGATTTTAATCGTGATTTTAATCAAGTGATTGAAATCAGCTCAACCCTGGTAATGGCATTGTTCCCTTAGGAGGTCTTAGGATGAAACACGGGCATTTTTCTTGTAAACTGTAAATATAACATAACTTCTAAACTAAGGAAACACCAAAGAGAGAGAGATAATTTGTATATATTTTTGTTTTAACGTTTTACGCAGAGCATGCCAAATTGGGAAATTTTTCAAATTCTTGCGAAAATTTATTAAGGTTACCAAAAGAGATATATTGGACAGCAATATGTTTTTTTAACGGATTATTCAAGAAATATTTCTAATTATCAAATTTACAAACATTGATTGTCGATAACTTTAGATTTACATATTGTATATTTCTATTTAAGTATTAATAGATCTACATTTATTTAGGAAGACTAGACAAAATAAAAAATTAATGTTCGTATATCATGTTTTATCTGTGATATCTTGATGTAGATATCCGAGGAATTTTCTATAGTTTATTTTTAATTATGGCAAAGATTTCAAAGTTTCAAGTTATTAAAAATTGACGAGTTATGTCAAGGACAAAATTACTCTTAAATTGGTTTATTTTTAGTTGTTTTTAAAACGATAACTATTGTCACATTTATTTAAATTTATTGTTACTTTTATGAAACCATAGAAAAACATATAAGTAATTGTTATGGCTGGATATCCGGAAACGTGACAATTTTTCAATGTTCAAGCAGTAAACTTGAAGAAAATTATTAGGATAAGAAAATTACATAACTCGAATCATTAATTTTAACACTACAAGAAAAATATTTTTAAGCAGAAACAAACAGTTGAATTATAATTACACAGCCCCACAAAAAAAATAAAAGTTCAAAGCAGCGAAC
Source organism: Rutpela maculata (assembly GCA_936432065.2). Classification (NCBI taxonomy): domain Eukaryota; kingdom Metazoa; phylum Arthropoda; class Insecta; order Coleoptera; family Cerambycidae; genus Rutpela; species Rutpela maculata. Next base: position 29,733,871 of record OW386286.2, on the reverse strand, counting down.
CAGACCCATCTATCCCTATGTATTTTCGGTCGCTGAATCCGAATCCGGGGTCAAAAAAAATCGTACACCCCCAAAATCATTGGCTAGATCCAAAAAACACCTCTGAAATGGGATAAAAAGAAGATTAAGCTACGAGAATAGTTGTTACATCTTAATCAATCGAATTATACAAATTAAGGTTAAACAGCAGCGTACATAAAATAGATATGAAAACTAGCCCCCATATATGAAAAAATTGATCCAAAACAGCAATGACTGCTGAAAAAGCTCGAAATGTCTAAGTTTTGTTATAGTGTTAAGAAACTACATCAGTTCCGACGTAATCTTCATAAACTGCCCCTGTAGGGTTGAGAACAACCACCTTTAAGTTCAAAGGACACGAGAAAAACAAGAAAAAACGTAAAATCCAACAAGATTTCTATTTTCATGGATGCTATGATTGGCTGAAATTGCGTAGTACTCTAAAATAGAACCAGAAACTTACGTACCATCAACATCCTACACTGTCAACCCTCAGAGGATGTAAAAACTACCCCCTGTGTAAGATTTAACTATAAAAAGTTATAGTGCCCTCTAGAAAAATTCGAAACACCTGCGTTATGTGGAAGAGAGAAGAAACTAGACTGTGTTCGACGATGTGCTTGAAAATCACCCCCACGGGGTTGCGAGATACTACCCCTATATCGGTAGGATGCTGGAAAAACAGAGAGAAACTAGCCGGATTTACATTTTTATAAATGCTAGGGTTGGCAAAAATCGCGTTGCACACTAGAGTTTGAAACTCTACATGTTATTAAGTAACACCCCCAGAAAGGATGTAAACTACCGAAATTCAAGATGTAACGAAAAAGCTATACTGTTGCTTATTCATTTCATTTCCATAGTTCTCCGTCTCTCAACCCCGTGGGGGTGGTTTTCAAGCACAGCGTCGAACATAGTCTAGTTTCTTCTCTCTTCCACACATTGCAGGTGTTTCGAATTTTTATAGAAGTCACTGTAACTTTTTATAATCAAACCTTACATAGGGGGTAGTTTTCACACCCTCTGAGGGTTGACACTGTAGAATGTTGATGGCACGTAAGTTTTTAAATCTATTTTAGAGTACTACGCAATTTCAGCCAATTATAGCATCCATGAAAATAGAAATCCTGTTGCATTTTACGTTTTTTCTTGTTTTTCTCGTGTCCTTTAAACTTGGGGGTGGTTGTTCTCAACTCTATAGGGGCAGGTTATGAAGACCGTCGGACCTGATGCAGTTTCTTATCACTTTAACAAAACTTAAACATTTTGAGCTTTTTCAGCAGTCATTGCTGTTTTGGATCGATTTTTTTTATATATGGGGGCTAGTTTTCGCCCCTCCCTGGGGGTGTGTTTCATATCTATTGTATGTACGCTGCTGTTTAACCTTGATTTGTATAATTCGATTGATTAAGATGTAACAACTATTCTCGTAGCTTAATATTCTTTTTACCCTATTTCAGGGGTGTTTTTTGGCTCTAGCTAATGATTTTGGGGGTGTACGATTTTTTTTGACCGGATTCGGATTCAGCGACCAAAAATACATAGGAATACATGGGTCTGATTCGCTGCTTTTAACGTTTTTTTTTCGTGGGGCTGTGTTATTTTTAAGGAGAGGTTCTTTTGAGAAAGAGTGTGTATTTTTAAAAAGATGAATCGATTGAAAATTTCAATAAGATGTTGCCGATTGTAACTATTGAATGTTGAATATTTATTTATTTATTGAATTACATCCAGCAGCCAAATGGCCATTTACAGGAGTACAATATGAATAAAAGTGAGTTTACAATGGAAAACTTAAAGCGAAGACAGTAAATAAATTCGGTAATAAAGAATATAATATTAAGACAGTGACATTTCTAGAGGATTAATTAATTTGGAGGTAAACTTGAAATTTTGCTATTAAATTGACTCACACTAAGCGTTTTCACTATTCAGGTTATTATAGCTTTTACACAATATACAGTTAATGGAACAATGATAATTATGAAATGGGTTTGATACCAATACATGAAAGATATTACAACTTGTCGAAAGAAAATGTGGTACGTTAAAGTATACACAGCTGAGCAAAGAGTCGAGTTATGTATAATTTTATACTGGGTGTCAACGGAACAATTTTCAAGATATAAGTCTTAAATTTAACAGGCGTAATATAGACCAAAAACGGCAAATTTTTCATACTTTGACTCTTTTCCATCTATAGCCAAGTAGAGGCTATTAAATAAATAATAATTAACTTTTAAAGATTTTAATTTCAATTGTCAAAATGTAATTTTTATAATAATAATGATAATTCATTGTTTGTTTTTTAAATATCCATAGTGATATAATATCTAACCTATATGTATGTAGGCTAGTACCCTACATATACTCCCTCCCTACAACGAAGAAACCAACTTACCAAGGTATCAGATTTAAAATAAAAGTTAGAAATGACATTAGTAAAAAGAAAAGTGATATTTGATTGATAGATGACATAATAACGTAAAACAAGGACATTTATTTTTGTAATAACATTATCCTTAATGTATGTTATATGTCATTGATAAATTGAAATAAAATAGCAAGCGTGTGCTAAGTGAATGAAAGTTTGCAATCATAATTGGATTGAGCGTCTTTCAAAGATGTCGCACCAGCTATAGCAGCATTGGCTAAAGAAAAGCTGGCGAGACAATTAAAATAGTGAATGAGTTTGCAATCATAATTGGATTGAGCTATTCTCAAGGATGTCGCACCAGCTATAGCAGCTTTGGCTAAAGAAAAGCTGGCGAGACAATTAAAATAGTGAATGAGTTTGCAATCATAATTGGATTGAGCTTTTCTTAAAGATGTCACACCAGCTATAGCAGCTTTGGCTAAAGAAAAGCTGGCGAGACAATTAAAATAGTGAATAATTAATATATTGATACACTTGATAAGCTGGTTTTACATTGCAGGGAGTCATATAGTAGAGTACTTATCTATACATGTACATAATTGAGTAAGTAATAACAAGTCTTCTGAAAATCTAGTTTGATTCGTTTCTCTGCACTATCTTCATGGAGAGACTGAGGAATCCGTGTCTAGCGAAGATATCTATGGAACGGTCGACCTTTAGCTGGCTGTCTTCGTTAAAGACGTCGTCCGTCATCAGCGGTTAGCAGCACGAGCACTTTGGTTCGGCCCCATATTCTTGTCGAGACTGGAACAGCTGTCTATAATGTCCATGGCATAATTTATTTAAAAAGACTGTCAAGAGATATCAAACTTCAGTTTTCTGTCTTCAATCTTCACAGTTTGAATTTTCGAGAGAATTAATTCCTCATGGACTCTAAGGAGGTGCGTGATCACGTCGGGGTCACCAATATAGCCAAGTAGAGGCTATTAAATAAATAATAATTAACTTTTAAAGATTTTAATTTCAATTCTCAAAATGTAATTTTTATAATAATAATGATAATTCATTGTTTGTTTTTTAAATATCCATAGTGATATAATATCTAACCTATATGTACCTATGTAGGCTAGTACCCTACACCATCACTTCCGGTTTCCCCGGAAATGACCTCAACTTTGAAATTTTAAACGGAATACCCTGTATATTTTTATATTTTTGTATTCCGGAGACGATTTTAAATACGACTACGTAGTTTTACAAAAATTTGAGACTACTTGATTTTTTTAGGGCTATTTCTATTTTGCATCTAGAGTACAGTGAATGAACTCAAATCAATCAAATGGACCAAAACAATAAGAGAAAAATGTAAACGTAAGATTTCTCGATTGGTTCAGTAGCTACGACAAACCAAAATTTCCGAAATCACTCATTTGTAATTATTTCAACTTTTTCAAGTGGCAACATCTTTTAGACACCCACTAGTTTTTTAAATACTAATTTTCACGACAAATCCATTGACCAAATCGAAAATCGGTCTGATATTAACCCAAATACACACAAGTTCTTTGGTGGATAATAATTAGAATATCGAATAAAACTAGATTCAAAACATTCATTTTGTCAACAAAACAACGCTGCGAATAAAAGAAGTAATAAGTGTACTGTTCGAAATGATACATTTTAACACTAAAAACCATTAAAAGATTAAATAAATGGTAGCAAATATTCAAAGTGCATCCCCCTCCTTCTTCTTGACATTTTCTGGCATAACATTTCACAACATACCAGAAGTTGCAAAAACTTCGCATATGCGATTTTGTAAAATTGGAAGTGTTTGAGTGTAAAAAATTCATCTTTCACATAAGCCCACACAAAAAAATTTAAAAATCTAAAATGTTTAGATCTGGTGAGCGCGCAGGCCAACGTACAGGTGCATATGTTGCAATTACTCGCCCATTTGAGCCATAACTTAAGCGGCATAATGAAGCGGAGTCCCATCTTGTTGGAAATACATTTGTTCAGAAACTGCAAGTGAGTCCATCAACATTTTTTCAATATCATTTTGTAGGAATTCTAAATATCTCTCCCCTATCAAAGGTCCTTGAAAGTAAATAGGTTCAATAACTCTTGCTCCAATCACCCCAGTCCACACATTTACTCCAAATCTTTCTTGAAAATTATCTTTCCTCATTAAATGTTGATTTTCCTGCGGCGATTATTTTGTTTATTGAACATTCCATTGTTGGTGAATCTCGACTCATCAGAAAGCAATATCAAAGAAACAAAATTCGGGTTAGCGGTATTGTTCTGAAGTGGGGCGTTAGGGTGTGAGGCTCAAGCCATAGTGTGTCCGACAATGAGTTGACTTTGTCCTCGTCAAAGTTGGAAAGCCCTCATACTTCGACCTGGACAAAGTCAACTCGTCGTCGGACACACTATGGCTTCATCCTCATATCCTAACGCCCCTGCAAGGCAGTACGCCATTACTGGCTTCATTACCTTGAAGAATCGGAAAATGGATCATTCTACACATCCTCGATTAAGGCAGTTGTCACCATTTCCAGCATCCTGTGAGAAGCAGGATTTTTAATTTTAATAACAGGATCAGAGGATTCCCACAGAAATTAAACGTATCGCTCGGATACTGATGTTGGCCTCGTCAGTGATGCTCCAGCAACTTCATCAATCCCTATCACTGAGATGTTTGGGCAGTCAGTATATGACAGACGTTTCGTTTTTCCCAGAGGATTGGAAGACGCCACTCGTTGGTTGCGTGTGGATATAGGTGTCTGCTGTCTTGGTTCTCCAATCCCCTCGGAGAAATATCACGAGGCTAAACCATGCTCGATAAAGATTTGTAACTGAGATTTCTCAATACGAATCATCTTTGATCTTGGATAAATTAATTTGAGAGAGTGATTCGACCTTCTGATCACCAAACGTCACTTTGATCATAGGTCAAACCATATGCGAACGTAAAATTTCCCGCTCTTTCAGAATCCGTGGCCAAAAACGCGTTTCCATTTGATAAACAAAAGTTAACCTTGGAATGACCTTGACCTTGACCTGGTGGGGTTGAACAGACCTCGGATTCGGATTCAGCAACCCCAAAAACGTATAAGAATCGTGGTTTTCTAGCTTAAATGTTTTTCCCAATTTGACCTTGGAATGACCTTGACTCTGACACGCTGGGTCAAACAGACCAGTAGTTGGGATTTAGTTACCCCATAAACGTATAAAAATGGTGGTTTTCTGCTCTTAAAAGGTCTTTTCCCAATTTGACCTTGAATTGACCATCACCCTGACCTAATGGTGTCAAGCAGATCCCGAATTCGCATTCAGTGACCCCAAAAACGTACAGAAATCGTGGTTTCCTTCGCTTAATCGTTTTTTCCAATTTAACCTGGGATTGACCTTGACCCTGACGAGGTCAAACAGACCCCGGATTCGGATTCAGCGACCCCAAAACGTCTAGATATGTTGGTCTAGTCTGGTGAACAGAACACTTTTTTCTTGTGGGACTGTGTTATCGAACCTGTTGGAAATAGCGTTCGAAAAGCGCCCTACGCTTTTATACTTAAATATTATACTTCATTAAAAACACGGTTTACACTAAGGCCCTTACTGGATAAACAGAGAGACATTTTGCTTTTTAGTGCAGTATTTATAAAAGCATGTTTTTTTAGTTTTTTGAACTATTAATTTATTTTAATTTTTTAGTCTCATATTTAATGAGAGAATTTTGGGACTTTCGAAAAAACAAACAATTTGTTAAAATTGGACCGCATAATTGTAATCTGCAAACTTGATAACCCACAGATACCGATTTTCAGTCGAATCCGACGATAATTGATAAAACCTATCCGCCATGTTGACGCCGCCATTTTGAATTGTTAAGTTTTGATCACATATTTGTTTTCTACTTAGCCGTTTCTTTTGATACCCATATCTTGTAAAGAAAATGACAATCCGCCATCTTGAACATATTATAATAATGAGTGCACTATATTTTATGGTCATCAGAGCTGCACACAACTGCCAAATTTCATGATGATACAACAATTAGAAGTGAGTGAAATTCAGTTCCTTAGACCTCATTACATAGATAGTTAGTTAGATACAGGTCGACCTAATGAAAGCATGTTAAAAATAAATAAAAAATAAAAATGGCTTTTATCAGTGAAACTGAGTATTCGCGTTGTGAGCGAAACTTAAGCACACAACCAGCGGGGGGTGAAATTCATAATACGACTATGAGGTATTCCTAAATTAGATTATATAATCACATCAACTTCATAAAATGTGTTTGGTCTGTTCTTCCTTTTACAGAAGTAGGTCGGTATATAAGTTAAATCATTCCCCACAGCAGTACCAGAAAGGCAATCATTTAATTTAGTAACATATGATTAACAAAATGACTTGTATTTGTTCAAGTGAGTGTATCTGGTCAAGGAATCAGTCTGAAGCATTGGTAAAATATCGTTCTGGTGAATTGTTCTACATGTGCCGATATTTGTGCCTGCCTTTTATATGTAGGGGCGGACAGACGACTGGTTTACATCAGTAAGGCACCTGCAGATACGCCCAGAGCAAATCATCCACGAAGATTACTCTGTGAGAATTTTCTGATGCAAGTTATACATACTACACTTTCAATGCATAATTAATTTCTATTCGATATTGAGATCGCTCGGTCTTTCTTTTATCTATGAAAATATACAGTGTTGCCTACATTAAACGTGAACACCTTGATATAATTCTTATTTATTGATTTGAACAGGTTTTTTTAAAAGGTAAAACACCGATACTTTTGAACTAAACGTCATATTTTATTTGCATCAATCTAGGGAAACTTCAAATTTGAGGCTTTCCTAACGACTACCACTGAGTAGTGAGTAATCCCTCAAGATCTGCTAGAAATTCTTTTCCCCGAATCCGTATTAGAGATGGATGAAATGCCAGCTCTTCGATCGTCCCAAGCTACTGTTACAGTAGTGGATTGGAGAACGACCTCAAGGGTGGCGACAGAGGAAAAAGTCAAATGGACCATTTTCACTTTTGATATATATAAAAATCCGGATCCGGATGGGGTGTTTCCGGCACTTCTTCGGGAAGGCTCGGCAGTAGCCGCATTCTCGACGGTCTACTTCACGAACTTGAAAACGCAGGTCTTTTTCCGTAAGAATATGCAGATGACTTGGTAATTATCCATGATACAAAGAATACAAGGTATAACTTTGCGCATGTGGGCGAAGCCAAATCGACAGTTGCTTCGTAACGCGGTGATAATTTTCTACCCGCTTCCTTCGTAAAAGTGAGTACCGACGTCTGTGGAAGTTTTTTTTTATTATTTTACTTATTTTAGTATTCTTACAATGACATTTAGTTATAAAAATGCGTTGTGAATTGCTATCATGTAAAAGTGACAATATGTTTAAAACGTATTTATGCGGAGATAAAGCTCATTTATAAAGAACGATACTAAGAACACTAAGAATCCCTATTTATTCAAAATTCCAATGAGTTCAGGCAAATCCATGATACAAATTCTTTGTATGATGAGGAAAATCCTATGTAATTTAAAATCCCTCTATCGCCGCATGACGTCTTGCGCCAACCGGACCGAATTTGGCGCACTATCCATCACATCTTATATTCTTTGTATCATGGTAATTATCCGAGAAGAGAAATCTGTTCAAGCAGCATGCATGGTGTATTCTATAACAACATAGAGACACTTGGTTTATCGGCAAAGCTGACCTTTGTTTTTTTAGCAGGGCTATATTCGGGGGGATTCATTGTAGCCTTCCAAGATGGTGTTGTTACTACCTTGGTCTACCGCAGTCCCATTATGGGTGTGGAGGTCCTTGACGTTACTATCTGAATGAGCGACTTCGGCCATAGGCATAACACGGCTTTACGAGTGCTATACTACTACCTACGGCACTCGTACCAAGTAGACCAAACACCAGTGCTGCCTTATGTTCCCAGAGAGATCGAGTCCGATGTCGAGAACGAGATTTGCCGAATCTATTGGAACTACTTATTACCGACGGTTAGGTAGATTCAAGCAAACAAGCCTGACATAGTCCTCCATGACCACCAAACCAAGATGATTACCGAGATCTTCTGTATGAGCTCCGAGTGCTATACCCAGACTACGAAAATGGTAGTCCTGATAATCGGTTTACTTGATGGAACGAGACCTACGCTACTCTCGGAATTAAAGACCATACCAGCTTGCCTAAAGTCAGCCGAGTGGTTGGTAGGCCAAATGCAGAAGGCAGTTATCCTGGTGTTTCTCCGTTTTCTTAGGGCACACGAATCTGGGATCCACAGTCAATGACTTCGCTGGATGCGGGGTGTGGCTGTGGATAATTCGCTGGCGCTTCTCCAGTGAGAATGTTGGAGATATTGGAGATCTGTCCGGCACCGCGCACGCAAAAAAAAATAAATAATAATAAAATACAGAAAAAATGTACATAACTTATTATTGTAGACAATTTTATAGGCTTATTTTTTTTTATGAAACACAAAGCCGATATCGCTAAGAGTTACCGAGATATTAGCAAAAAATTTAATTGGACCACCATTTCTCCAAGTTGACGTTTCGAGAACATCAAATTGAGTTCAGGACTTTTAGTATGTTCAATAACACAGCCCCACAAAAAAAAAAGTTCAAAGCAGCAGACCAGACCCATGTATCCCCATGTATTTTCGGTCGCTGAATCCGAATCCGAAATCGTACACCCTCAAAATCATTAGCTAGAGCTAAAAAACATTTCTGAAATGGGGTAAAAAGAATATTAAGCTACGAGAATAGTTGTTACATCTTAAACAATCGATTTATACAAATTAAGGTTAAACAGCAGCGTACATACAATAGATATGAAACACATCCCCAGGGAGGGGCGAAAACTAGCCCCCATATATAAAATATCGATCCGAAACAGCAATAACTGCTGAAAAAGCTCAAAATGTCTAAGTTTTGTTAAAGTGATAAGAAACTTCATCAGGTCCGACGTAATCTTTATAAACTGCCCTTATAGAGTTGAGGATACGAGAAAAATAAGAAAAAACGTAAAATGCAACAGGATTTCCATTTTCATGGATGCTATGATTGGTTGAAATTGCGTAGTATTCTAAAATAGAACTAGAAGTTTACGTACCATCAACATTCTACAGTGTCAACACTCAGAGGGTGTAGAAACTACCCCCTATGTAAGTTTGACTATAAAAAGTTACAGTATAGCTTTTTAGTTACATCTTGAATTACGGTAGTTTACATCCTTTCTGGAGGTGTTACTTAATAACATTTATAGGACATGAGTTTTAAACTCTAAGTGTGCAACACGATTTTTGCCAATCATAGCATCCTTGAAAATATAAATCCGGTTCGTTTCTCTCTGTTTTTCCAGCATCCTACAGATATGGGGGTAGTATCTCGCAACCCCGTGGGGGTGGTTTTTAAGCACATCGTCGATCATAGTCTAGTTTCTTCTCTCTTCTACACAACGCGAATTTTTATAGATGTCACTGAAATTTTTTATAGTTAAATCTTACATAGGGGGTAGTTTTCACACCCTCTGAGGGTTGACAGTGTAGGATGTTGATGGTACGTAAGTTTCTGGTTCTATTTTAGAGTACTACGCAATTTCAGCCAATCATAGCATCCATAAAAATAGAAATCCTGTTGGATTTTACGTTTTTTCTTGTTTATCTCGTGTCCTTTGAAATTAATGGTGATTGTTCTCGACCCTATAGGGGCAGTTTATGAAGATTACGTCGGACCTGATGTAGTTTCTTAACACTTTAACAAAACTTAGACATTTCGAGCTTTTTTAGCAGTCATTGCTGTTTTGGATCGATTTTTTTATATATGGGGGCTAGTTTTCGCCCCTCTCTAGGGTGTGTTTCATATCTATTGTACGTACGCTGCTGTTTAACCTTAATTTGTATAATTCGATTGATTAAGAAGTAACAACTATTCTTGTAGCTTAATCTTCTTTTTATCCCATTTCAGGGGTGTTTTTTGGCTCTAGCTAATGATTTTGGGGGTGTACCATTTTTTTTTGACCCCGGATTCGGATTCAGCGACCGAAAATACATGGGGATACATGGGTCTGGTTCGCTGCTTTGAACTTTTTTTTTGTGGGGCTGTGTAATATTCCTGAATGAATATTTTTGCAAAAAGTCAAAACTTCATTAATTATTTCACTTTTATTTTCCCTATTTGACTATTATTATTAAATACCTGTAGGCATTAGTATTTTTGTTGTCAGTTTTGTATTCTATAGTCATGTTATACACAGAAATTTAGAAATGATTCTGCATTCTTCGAATAGAATTGGGGACTATTAATTAAAGCATATGCGCCTTAAGAAAAGCAAATTTTTCTTCACACCGCATAATTTACTCCTTCGCCCATTATACTATAACAGAAATCATAAATATTCGGAACCATCCAATTTTAAATTAGAAATAAATGCAAATCAGTTCAGTATAAATATTGATTTTATAGATAACATACCAATACAGTTATTAGATAAATCAAATAACTCGATTTCATAAATATTTTAATCAACATCTGTATGTCAAATAAAAAATTTCTAAACTATATATTAGTGCCTAATTAAAATTGTAGGTGTTATCGCGAGCCAGCTACATAAATTTTTAATCAAAAGACGCCCGTCACATTATAAAACGTATAATTATAATTTAATTCAGAGGCATTAAACAAGTTAGTATTACTCGTGTTATTATTTATTATAATGACAGAAAATTCTAATGACCATAAAAATTGTAAACGGCTGTTCTGTGTTGCTGGTACTTTCCTTATCAATTTTCGATCTAATATTCTGAAGCATACTAGGTTAAATTTTATAGTATTTCGCATACTAACAGGGTCATATCTCAAAGGAAGATGGTAAGGAGAATGTTACATCCGAATATGGTTTTAAACATACTCATAATTAGTAGCAATAAAGATATTATAGCTGCATTAACTTGAAACAATTTCAATTGTATGAGTTTATGTACCCTCAAATTAGATGAAATGATAAATATAATTATTTGCTCAGGGGCATATTCGCAATGCAAGAAAAATAGTGAAATGCTTTAGTCATCTTAGCGATGTACGGCGTACATGTAGAACCTTTCAGAATTGACCTGAGTCGAAGCCAAAATAAAAATTCGACTTAGGCAACAATTTCATTTAAGGACATTTTCAAGAGTCTGAGAGACTTCAGAGCCACAGACTAGTCCAAAAGGACCGTTATTAGTTCGATAAGACATTAGGCACAACCGGGTAAATATTCGAAGAAACACCGAATTTTTACTTAGGAAAATACATTTTGGTCCAGGATATGAGAGTGAAAGTATATGGTGGTCATGGAAAAATGAATCACATACTTTTTAAAAAGTACGCCAAAAAAGTACTTTGAAAATATTCAAAATATATTCAACTTTAATTCCTTCGCCACTGACCATAAAGGTACAGTCATTATATACTCTGTTCTAAAGACTGACTATAAAATTTAGGCAATGTATCAAAGAGGCGAAACCGGCGAATTTGGCAAAAGCGGTGTAGCGCCTATAAGCAAAACTTGGCAAAAAATCAAGGAAAATGCACAAGGCCGGTTTCTCGCATAAAACAAGTCAGGATTCACTCAGCGACTCGTAATTTGGTCGAATGCGTTGGGTGGTCAATACAAAGCGATGGCATGAAGGCTAACTGTGAACAATAAAGTTATAAAGAAAACTGCCTTGTGCACAAAGGACTCAAAAGAGTCCATTTTGCCTAAAAGTCGTTCGGAGGCGAGTCGCTGTCATTTTTCCTATATTGCCTGCATGGGGACAAGTACGTCGTAAGACTGGCCGAAAGTTATTAAACTCGTGTATTAGTCGAACTCCGTTCTGTGAATGATAAAATCACGATCTGGGACCTTTAAGCTATTCATAAGCGGAAGTTAAATTAATCTTTTCCACCAAATCGATTGTTAGCGTACGCTCTCACTTGTATGGTTAAAAGTCATGTGCCTTAGTTGGGGAGGCGTGATTTTTTCACATAATACTGTATTATTTTACACTTGTTAAATAAATGGGTTCTTTGAACTAATTGCATTTTATTGATGTAAGGACTTGTTACTAGTCTTAATCCCTGGAGTTTTCTTTTGGAAGACCTAAACAACTGAGTTAACCGGGATCTCATGATTCCCTAAGTTTGATACTCAGTGTTCTGGTTGCCTTACGGGAGCTTGATAGGGATTTTTTGGTGCGATTTCTCCAGAAATCTTTAAGTGCAGAGGTAAATATATACAAATCACGTCAAATTCCAATCCCGTCGGAGAAAAATCTTCGATACGGATTTTTTTATGCAAGAATAGCAGAAACCAAAAAACGTCGGACCACTTATTACTGTATAAACAGATCCAAATCACGTTAAGTTCCAATCCCGTCGGAGAGAAATCTTCGATAGGGTTTTTTTTATGCAAAAATCGCAATAATCCAAAGACTTAAAATCCCTTATTGTCAGCTAATAATTGAAATCACGTCTTGAGAGCGCGTCGTTAATGATCTGAGGTAGTGCAGCCTTGACCCATTACTCGTCCATCGAAGCATATCTTATCCAGTGATGGGCATAATCGGATGATTTCAATAATCGGATTCTACCGATTCGATTATTCCAATAATCGGATGATAATTCGAATTCATTTTAATTCGGTCTCGATTCTAGCGATTTTACAACTATAATAATCATATGAATTAAGAATTATGAATTATCAGTTCTTCAAATTAATTTTAAAATGCTGTTTGGTGTACTGCGCTATAATAAAACTCGTGTCGATTCGACCACACTTGAACAAGAAGAACGGTATCATTATTTTAAAATGTTAGGGTTGCTCTGTTTTATTTAGTCAGTACACTGTGGGTTTTGGTTATTGGTATTATGGTATTGATTTGTTTTTTATTGTGGGTGTATAATTTCAATCAAAATGTTTCCCGGTTCTAAAAAACTAGTGCTGGCACACCAGGAATCGAAGAATCGAATCGAAATTCAAAAGATTCAATCATTCGGTTCAACCGATTAAGGATTCGAGTTTTCATTCATTCAGTAATCAGAAATCATTATTCGTATTTCGTAATTTATCACCTGCTTTTCGATTATTTTCCGATTATTTTTAATTCGAATTACGGAACTCTATGATCGAATTATGAAGGTTATTTAAATGATCGGATTACAGGTTATTTTTAATTCGAATTATCCCATCACTGATCTTATCTCGAACCCGCTTGGGAGTAGAAGAACGGGGCAGAACGCGACTGGCGCCCTTCTAAATATAAATTGATGTCGCGTCACTTTGATGCCTGGTAGTGTGTTCTTCTACATACCCACCAAGAATTGCAATACGCCGAAAGTGAAATTTTTAGTGTTATAGTGATGTCAGCCCATCCCAGATTTTAACTAACTGTCCAAAATGAGTACAATCGTAAATTTTTTATTTTCTCAAGTGAAATACTTATAGTCAGGATGTCAATCAAAAAAGGTGGAAGTAAGGTATAGTAGAGGTTTTTTACGGTTATCGGCACGTTAGTAGGTCCAGTTTAAGAATCCGATTGATGCCCTTCTGTCACCCTTGGGCATTTTGAGATATTCAAGATGGCGGTTTATCTAAGGTGTAATTTTTTAAGAATTTTAATTTACCAAATGTGGGCATGTGATACATCATTTTCTATGTTTTTCAGGTTCTAGAACACAAATCTGAGGTCTAAAAAGACTTAGGGGCAATTCTTTCTGTGTTGCCCTATCAAAATATAAAATAGGTGTTGATTGTGGGTGTGAAAACAAAATTCGATACAAAAAGAAAATAAAATTCAATTATGTTTTACAACAAATAATTCTCCCTTTATTTAATAACTTAACATCAAACTTTCTTCTGTAAGGAATTAAAAAGTTATTTTAATTTCTTACGGAAGAAAGTTTTTTGAAAATTACCCTCATTCAAATTATGGATGCGAGACACTGTTGAATAGTATGAGCTGATTTTTTTTCACATTACGTTTTAATCTTGTTAAGCTAACAAAGTTTAAAAATAAACGTTTATATTATTATTTTTTAACTTTTAAAGATCGTTCAATCGTTACGGGACTACAAACTAATCCCTTTCAGCTACAAAGCAGTGTGATATCTGAGGGGGCTGATCTAGCAACATGAAGAAGCGGATACAATTATGGTATCAGCAACGTATTCACGAGATTAATGGAAATCCAGACATCTTCGTAAATGTAACAAATGATGACACCGATATTTTTGTCTTACTTCTATATTGTTATAATTTAGTAGATTTAAAAAACGAGGTTTCTATTGTTTCTTTTAAGTCACTGCGATCTACCACAGATATTAGGGCCACGGTTTTAAAACACAAACAAATCATACCATATTTACCAGCCGCACATTCCTTATCTGGTTGCAACACGGTGGCTCAGTACCATGGGATTGGAAGAAAAAAAGGTCATTAAATGTTTAACGGATGGTCGGGTTTTAACGAATTTGGGTAGATTAAACAGCAAGATTGAAGATATTTTTCAAGAATGTACAAATTTTTGTAGCTTCGTGTTATGGATTAAACAATGCTAGCAAAATGACTGATGTTAGAACTTCTCTATGGACTAAAAAAGTCGGACAAGCCCAACTAAAAGCTCCGCTATTTTCTGCTCTTCTACCAACTACTGAATGTTATCAAGAAAACGTAAAAAGGGCATATTTCCAAACATTTTTGTGGTTGTCTGTAATGAATTTCTCTTGGTCAAATATATAGATGCCACTCAATACGGGTGGCAGGCTGATAAGGATAAAATTATTGCATTACATATTACATCGCCTTCCAAAAAAAAATCCAAATTGCCCCAGATTACATTTTGGCATTAGCAAAATTTAAAAAAGAAATAAAAATAAATAAAAAACAAAAAAGTAAATAAATCATAAAAGAATATAAAATAAAAAAAGATAATCAAAGCTTTCTACCCTAAAAAAATACAGAATATTAAGTTTACGTTTGTTTAATTTTTTTAAAACCTTACTTGTTTTGAGCTAGGAGGACCTTTTAACCGATGTTTTTAAAAGGTTATTCAACTTGCTCACGTATACCACTTTTAAGGATATAAACTAGGTACTAGTTTTTTTTGTTTCAAAAATTAATTTATTTTCCGGATCAGCCGCCCTCTCTTAATAAAGTAAATTAAGAACACTTGAAGATTACGTCCTAACTGGATTTTTAACCTGAAATACTAATTCACAGGCCTTAATAACATATAAAATGATGTGTCACACTCCCATATACACCATACATTTGGAAAAAACTGTTTTTCACTCTAAGCCAGTCGCCATCTCGAATATCTCAAAATGCCCAAGGGTGCCAAAGTGGCATCAATCAGAATCGTAATGTTGACCCTTTGAAGAACCGAAAATAGTCAAAAAACCTTTACTATACCCTACTTCCAGGTCAGGGCAAAAATCCTTATTTGGCACCCCGACTATGATGGAATTTGTTGAAAATCTGATAAACAGGTCTGATAATTAACGTGGCATAACATTTTCTTGTTGTATTCTCTATATTTTCTGTACACTTTGTATTCTCTGTATTCTCAACCGGGTTTCATTTTCGCATTTGCCGATGTTGTCAGAAATGGCTTCAAAGTATACCATTACCTCACACTCACCGATTAGTCTAAGCGATGACCGAGAAATTTTGACAGTCACGGAACATCCGGCTAATTTGTGAAAAAAATGAAAATAAACAATGTAGGGAAAATTTAATTATGTGTCAGCCTAAGCAAATACTGGCACAATTGCAATTAATGAGCTAATTAGGCTTAATTATGTAGTATTCCGCATCTATTACATAAAATCCGGATGAAAGGACCCCGCACATTTCCTATGCAAATTGGCTGAATTTTTAATATGTTGTAAATTTCGACTTTCTGATCAAAAACTCTCCTGGGCCTAACTCGATCCTATGTCTATTTTCCGAGATACAACTCTAAATTCTTGTAAAATTCTGTTTCTTGTCGAACTTTTATTTTATTGATGGGGTATTGGAGGTCAAAGGAGCAATTTCCGAAAAATTTTCAATTGAAGGAAGGAAAGGAAGAATGTGAGAAATGTTTTAGCCAATTTGACCGAATATTTTTTCACTTGTTGCTACATTTTGAAAAAAAATGTAGTATAGGTTTTGCATTTTTCCAGTGGACCATCGAAATCCGAAAATCTATCGACTCGAGAGCGAATTTAGAAAATTCCGATCTTCGGTCAGTCGGTCTGTCGGTCTGTCTGTCAGTCTGTCAGTCTGTCAGTCTGTCAGTCTGTCAGTCTGTCAGTCTGTCAGTCTGTCAGTCTGTCAGTCTGTCAGTCTGTCAGTCTGTCAGTCTGTCAGTCTGTCAGTCTGTCAGTCTGTCAGTCTGTCAGTCTGTCAGTCTGTCAGTCTGTCAGTCTGTCAGTCTGTCAGTCTGTCAGTCTGTCAGTCTGTCAGTCTGTCAGTCTGTCAGTCTGTCAGTCTGTCAGTCTGTCAGTCTGTCAGTCTGTCAGTCTGTCAGTCTGTCAGTCTGTCAGTCTGTCAGTCTGTCAGTCTGTCAGTCTGTCAGTCTGTCAGTCTGTCAGTCTGTCAGTCTGTCAGTCTGTCAGTCTGTCAGTCTGTCAGTCTGTCAGTCTGTCAGTCTGTCAGTCTGTCAGTCTGTCAGTCTGTCAGTCTGTCAGTCTGTCTGTCTGTCTGTCACGCTCAGCCCCCCTAATCCGTTTTCAGATTTCGTTGAATAGGAGGCCTTTAGAAAACCTAAACGCTGTAAGCTCAGCTCCGTTAGGAAACCGGAAGTATCCGATATAGACGTTTCAAGTTTTTCGGGAAAAATTGAATAACTCGGTAACGGGCAGTCGGATCGAGATATTTCAAAAAAAGAGATGGTGCCGCTGGCAACGATCTACAGATAAGTATACCGGACACAATGGCGAAAAACAAATGGAAATTGATTTTTTTTGCAAGAAACTGGTTTTCTCGAAATCGGGCTAGGAAGCACGATAACTGTCCAGTATATCGATCGATATCGATGAGATTTGGTGGGATCGAAGGTACACGGCCACAAATGAAGCCTGTTGCTGGCAGCCTGAATCCGTTGACCGCAAGTATTTTTTCCAAGGCCGAGTATGATTTTCCAAAGATATTGATAACTCCCGAACCGAAAGTCCGATTTTGATTTTCAAAATTTTCGATTGTAGGGCTCGATTAAGTCTATTAGATGACGTTTGTGAGAAATTTGACAAAACAAAAGCGAATCTACAAATCCTGGAAAACTCGATTTTTTTTATAGATTCTACAAATACCTAAGAGTTTCCTAATAAAAATCGAAAATTAAGTATTCCGTCGATCAATCTCTATAACCGGTATAAGGCACGGACCTTTTCGGACAAAAAATCTGAAATAGAGTTTTTTGGAAAAATTAAAAATAAACGAGTTATTTGCAAAAATGCATGACCACAATATAACCGATGCCCTTTCTGTATTTCAAAATGTAGTTAGCCTTTACTTTAGTCAAGAAAGAAAGAAAAAAAAAGGTACTGAATCAGCCCAACAGGGATAAAAAGCATATCAAAATGTAGTTTTTAGTTTGTTATTATACTCTTCGCAAAAACGAAGAGTATATTGTATTTGATCGGCACATTTCTAAAATCGTAAATATCGCTCGTAGAGGAAAAATTTTCATATCATTGTGTTAGTGAACGAATTCTGAACAACTTTCAAAATGTCCGTCTCTCCGTCCATCCGTCACGTTTCTTGTACACTTAAGAAAGAAAAGTCCGATTGTATTGAAATTTGGAAAGTAAGTTAGTGTTAGCTAGAGGAAGAACCCTATGGAGAAAATCGATCAGTAAATAAAAAAGTTATTAATTATTTAATTTTAAAAAATATATTCTCTTAATTTTTGTCGCTTGTACTTAAATAGAAATCTTGCGAAATGTTATCTCCATAATATACTTTTTTTGCTTATGCATTTTACTAATAAATATTTCATAAAAATATATCTAATGAGTTGAAATATGTATGATCGTCGAAAGATTATCACAGACAATCAATTTTCGTAGCAGTATGTGATGGTGCAGTGGCTAAAGTTTTTCCTTGCAATCCAAAGATCGTGTGTTCGAATCCCACACAGGTTGGATTATTTTTTTCATTTTTTTTTTCATATAATTTTTTTCACAACAAAGATGGTATCACAAAATTTAGGATGTCCAAAAACTAACATTATTTACAAGAAAACTGCGAAGAATATCCTATAGAATGTGTAACAATTATATAAAAAGCTCAGTAAATTAGTGAGGAGTACGTTTTTAGCTTATTATAATATATTATTATTATTATACTCTTCGCAAATACAATAACGAAGAGTATATTGCATTTGATCGGTACATTTCTAGAACCATTAATATCGCTCGCAGACAAAAAATGTTCATATCATTGTGTTAGTGAACGAATTCTGAACAAATTTCAAAATGTCCGTCTGTCTGTCCGTCACGTTTCTTGTAAGCACGATAACTCAAGAAAAAAAAATCCGATTGTACTGAAATTTGGACAGTAAGTTAGTGTTGGCTAGAGGAAGAACCCTATTGTTTTTTAACGAAATCGATTAGTAAATAAAAATGTTATTAATGTTTTAAATTTGAAAAAAAAAATTGATTTTTATATTTTTGTAATTGAATAGAAATCTGGTGAAATGATATTTCATTTTAATAGCTAAATATTTATATATTTTAC
The DNA here is from genome assembly GCA_936432065.2 of Rutpela maculata. NCBI lineage: Eukaryota > Metazoa > Arthropoda > Insecta > Coleoptera > Cerambycidae > Rutpela > Rutpela maculata. Next base: position 29,714,671 of record OW386286.2, on the reverse strand, counting down.
AAATATATATTTTATAATGTAATATACAACCGTGGAAATATGATTTTAGCTCCTCTTATAAAGTAAAAATTACGTGTTAGGTGGTGGTGTAGTTCTTACAATTTTGACTCGGGATCCAAGGGCTTCGGGTTCGAAACCCTGAGTCTTTTACCAACTAAGTTCGTACTATAAAACTAAAAATGTCTAAAACTAACATTATTTACAGAAAACTGCGAAGAGTATCCTATAGAATGTGTAACAGTTAAATAAAAGTTCAGTGAACAGGTGAAGAGTACATTTTTAGCTTGTTTTTAATTTTTTTTGACAGTCTCTAACAAAATTTCTTCATCTTCATCCTCGGTCTCGATACGAACCTTTGGTGTACTTTTACTTGATTCACCATTACAGCATCCACACACAATGGAGCAGTTCAACCCAGCTTTTCTACAGCCATACGCTCTGCCGCATCCTTTTTTGAATTTACATGAAAGGACATTTAATAAATTCTCAGGTGCTGGTTTTTCTATCATTGTTATTGGAAGGAGCCCATTGGTGTCAAGTTTCCAGCCTTAATCTTCTAGATTTTTATGAATTCCATATCGTTTTTGAACTTGGTGGCTTGTCCTAAACGCATGATACCATGCAAAGTCCATTGTAGGTGGCAAAGAAGCAAGCTGAAATTTGCTTTTTATAGTGGATTTTATGAAACGTTCTCAGCGAACGTCTTCCAAAGTTTCCTTATCCATGCTGCCACCATGCAAAGGAACGAGCACGCGTGCTCCAGCATCTGTGATTTCTTCAGGTTTCTTAAAGAGTAACGATGTTGTGTCGCAGCCACTAAACTCGTGGAGAAACAGAATTTTCTCAATTGCTTTAAACAATTCGCGGAATACAGTCTTTCAGCAGTTTTGCACAAACAATTGTATGTTCAGGAATTTCATTAGGACTCCATACAACTTTATATAAAAGATATCCTCCATCTACAAACTTGATTTGGTTATCTCCGAGTTCCATGCCTTCTGGTAGTTGTTCGAAAACATTATACAACGATGAAAAAACCTCGTTAATTTTCCCACTGCTGGATCTCGTTACATATTAGACTTACAATAAAAATGTATTTACAAAAGTATAGGAAATTTTGTCTTCTTCAACTTTGTCTTGAACATTTGTCTCGTACGATCGAGCGTTGCGGAATTATTTTGAAAAACCAATTTTTTTCATTCAAGATGGCGCCCACCCCACACCATGGTATAAAACTTGTATTTTTCTTCAAGGCCTCGACTTAAACAACATAAATCGTATCTACTGCACCTTTTGTAAGGCAAGGCCATTCTTGTCCCTACTGATTGGATTATTATTATTATATTATTAGAAAAATGTTAAAGATTTCATCTATTTTAATAATTCGTTTTTGATTTGATAAAAAAATCCACAAAATTATTTTAATTTGTTTATAATTGTAATTTCGAATATTATAAACAAAGTTAAAAAACGGTTAAAATGAAGATAAATATTTTTTGTCTTATTACCAAATTGTAAAAGTTAAACGTATTTCTGTATTCGACAGTAAAAAATGTATGCAGAGTGAAAGTATTATTATATTTTGTTACTTTTTTTAAACTTTATATTCATTTATTCCAGAAATATTCTAAACTATGACCCAAGACAGATTTGTGACTAATTCAATTAGTGAGCTTGTTATGAAAATGACTTCGACCTTAACTAAAGGTTAATATTTCTGAAGCTGTTAATTAATTTAAAACAATTTTACATAAATTTATAGTTAATTATGTTGAAGGAGGGAGTAAATAATGTCCCTTGTCTCCTATAAAATTTAGATCTAACGTACCGATATCAACTTTTTGATTTTATTGTCAAAACTTATTAAGACTACCTCTACAAATGACAATTAAGCACCTCCCTCTGAAGCGTGTAAATAAGATTTAAGAACCCATGTGGTAATCAAAAAATTGGAGAATTTGAAATTAACGATTTCTAATTAATACAGAATATATATTAAGGAATTTACAGTTACTAAAATTTGGTATCAAATTTTTGTAACTTTTGTAACAGTACCTATGTGTAGCGATGAAACAAAGATTGATTTTCACATAAATTCACGCACATTTTTGCCCGAGTTTTAAACTACATTTGGGTCATAGCATTGGATCGTAGCATTAAAATAAAATACAATAATAGTATATTATTCAGTGGGTGTATAATGATGGCTATTACTCGCGAAGGTGAGTGTCGTAAATCATCTGAACATTATACACAAGCAGAATACTATACTTTATCTACTGTTTTAATCATTTAAAAGCGCAAAAATAAAGTTGTAGTTCACAGTAAAACTTTAACGTTTTAAACGCCAAGCGAAAACATGGACTCTCTCTTGGAAAAAATAGACTCGCCCTTTGATAATGAAAATTTCTAGTTCTTGATTGGTCAACGGTGAGATTATGTTCATAATACGTTAGGTGGGAATTATGACATTATTTGTCAGTTGTTACATGTATTATGCAAGGATTATACGATAGTCATGGATAATAGTATATTATTCAACGAGCCTATAATGATGGCTATTATTCACGAAGGTGAACGAGCCGCAGGCGAGTTTCGTATATCGCCCAAGTGAATAATAGCCATTATATGCGAGTAGTAGATATTATAGTCGTGGTTTGGCCACTACTATAATATCAATATCAAAACAAAATTTTAGGCCTTATAGCTTTATTTAATAAAATTTATTTGATACTAACATACTTAACAATTTATTTCTTAAAAGATACTACACCACTAACTACATAGTTAAATTAATAGTTACATTAACGTTAGAGCAATGCCCCAATTGAATGGGTGGTAAAGAATTAACATCTAAATTAATGTGTTGATTATTTCTATTGGTGGATGTAAATTCACTATATTTCCATTAGGAACGAGTGGAAGGATTATAAAATTGATCTACGGAGTTCGATATTTTATGAGCTTTGTCCATTTTATTTTTGATGGACTCATCAATGTAGTCTTTCGCTACAGACGTGGACTTCCACTCTTCATGTCGTTTTAGTGCGGTTATATTGTAGAGGAACGCACTACCGGGCGTCAAAATGACGCGACACCAATTTATTTCTCAGGGGGCGCCAGTCGCGTATTACCCCGTTCTTCTACCTCCCAGGCGGGTTCGAGATAATGCACTTCGATAGCCGGATAATGGACCAAGGCTGCACTACCACAGATCTTTAACGGCGCTCTCTCTGGCTGTAAATTCCTCTATTTAGGTTTTTGTGCCTTTTGAAAAGCTAAATTTTTGCATAAAAAATCCCGATCGAAAAATTTCTCTCCGGTGGGATTAATTTTTGTCGTGCGGATAACGTTTTTGTCTGCTAATGACGGACTCTACACCCGAGGATTTCTGAGAAAAACGCATAAAAAGTCCCTATCGAACCTCCGTACAACAACTAGAAGGTCGAGTGTGGTGCATTAACTCGACACATTCGGTTTTCGGCACGAAAATTCCAGGGATTATAGACTAGCAACAAGTCTCAAGATCAATTAAGATGCAATAGTTCAAAGAATCCGTTTATTTAACATGTGGTTATACAAAAAAGGGGTTATAGCAAAATTCTTATTGTAAGAATCGTGCCTTCCCCAATTAAGACAAACGGCTTTCAGACCATACAAGCGAGAGCGCTTACGCTAACGATCGATTAGGTAGAAAAGATTCATGCATACCTTCTCAGAATCATAATGCGAGCTTTTTAGAGAAGTCTTAGACTCTTTACAATTACGGCTGACTGATTATAACTTAAAAAAGTTTTACTAAATAAATTTAGTTTCGCTAGAGATTACCTAGTTTTAAAGTTCTCGTATCGTGGTGGTTCACGTACTCAAACACATTCATGAGGACTTATAACTGCATAAGTTTGTTTGGCGTTCGATTAGTCCACAACTTACTTGCCCCTGTGCAGTTATTCAATATTAGCAAAATTGCACCTCCGAGTGACTTTTGGGCAAAATTGAATTTTTGGTTTTTTATGCACAATGCGTTTTCCTCTATAACTTTATTATTTGGCCCTGCTATTGGCTTTCCTACCATTTCTTTGTATGGACTACTCAACGCGCTCGACCAAATTGCGAGCCGCTGAGTGATTCCAAACTTTTCCATGCGAGAAACCGGCCTTGTGCATGTGCACTGATTTTTATCAAATTTTGCTTATCGGCGCTACGCCGTCTTTGTCAAAATCGTCGGTTTCGCCTTTTAGATGCAATGCATCGCTAAAATTTTATACTCATACTTTAGAACAGGACATTCAATGACCGTACCTCAAAGGTCAATGTCTTTGGTGGAGGAATAAAAATGAAAAATATTTCAATTTTTTTTTAAGTATATTTTCGAAGTACTTAAACTGGCTTTGGGGTACTTTTGAAAAAGTAATTTTCAAGTGAAATTTTGGCGTACTTTTGATAAATGGATTTTCAAGCCAAATTTCGACGCAGTTTTGAAAAATAATCTGCAAGTGAAATTTCGGCGTACTTTTGATAAATCAATTTTCAAGCCAAATTTCGACGCAGTTTTGAAAAATAATCTGCAAGTGAAATTTCGGCGTACTTTTGATAAATTAATTTTCAATCCAAATTTCGACGCAGTTTTGATAAATTAGTCTGCAAGTGAAATTTCGCCGCACTTTTAAAAATATTATTTATCTAAGTCCAACTTTGTTGCACCTCTGAAAAAGTATATTATTCATAAATCCTTTGCCATTATATACTTGCGCCCTCATATCCTGAACCAAAACATATTTTCCTAAGTGAAAATTCGGTGTTTCTCCGAATTTTCACCTGGTCATTTCTAATGCTTTATAGAACTCATAACGGTCCTCATGGACTGATCTGTACTTCTACAGACTCTAAAAAATGTCCTTAAATGAAATTTATGCCTGAGTCGCATTTTGATTCTATCTTTGACTTAGGTCGATTCTGGAGGGTTCTGCAACAATATCACCGCCTGCATCAATAAGGAGGGTTGCCGATAAGCGGCGAAAACTGTGTCCCGAGCAGATTTGGGCAGTACTCGAGTAAATTGTACTCGTAACTGTACCGAGTACCCAAAGTACTCAGTAACAAGTACTCGCGAGTACTTTTATTTACATGGCACTCTGTACTCGAAATTTCAAGTACTTTATATTATTAGGTATTCGAGTACTTTTGGCGGCCACAACTGACGAGTACCGACGTGCAACACAGGTAAGTCTCAGCTTGTCTTTTTCCATACAAGTGTGCAGGGCAGTCAGTGTCAGTCAGGCGAGAAGAGCGTTTGACGTGTGAAACATCACGGAGTGGTAAGTTGGTGCTTTAGGCTTTGTAAACTTTCGTAGTTCTTCAGACTTGTAATAATAAATGCGGATTTTTAAAATAAGAACTGACAAAAATAATAAAAAATTTGTGGTGATTCATGTACCACGTTATAGCTAGGGAGCTGGTGGCAGATTTCATGTCAATTTCATCGAAAACGGAAGTCGGCCATTTTGGTTATTTACATAAAAAAATTCAGTACCTACCGATGAAGTTAGTTTACATATTATAAAAGAATTATTCCATGTTCTAGGATATCCTTTTCTAAATTTGATTAACTTAAGTTTAGAAAAGGGATTAGTTCCTGAATGCTTCAAATCTTCAACTGTAGTACCTATTCCTAAAATTATTAAAACAAATCTTACGGAAGAATTGCGGCCAATAAATTTGCTTCCATTTTGCGAAAAAGGATTAGATTAGATTTTGGGATTAGTAGTATTTGAGCAAGTCATAAAATATATAAATTCAAACAACGTTGTATGTACCTATCAATCCAGATTTAGAGGGAACCACTCATGTGAAACTACTCTTCAGTTTGTGATTTCGGACTGGAAACATAAAATTGACGAGAAAGGTGTCGGCGTTTGTGCAGTATGTATAGATTTAAAGAGGGCATTCGAAACTATAGATCGGAATATATTAATACTTAAACGTAAAAAATATGGATTTACTGGAAGTGTATTAAAGTGGTCTAAAAACTACCTTTCTAACCGAAGTCAATGCACAAAAGTAGGTAACACCAAATCTTCATTAGAAGTAAATAACTTCGGAGTTCCCCAAGGAAGTGTGCTTGGCCACTTTTATTTATATTATATATAAACGACATAGGAAATGTCCTAAATAAATGTAAAATTCATCTCTTTGCAGATGACACCCTAATATACTATGCCCATAATAACTTCAATGAACTAGTATCAACTATGAATGAAGAACTTAAAATGTTTACTACTAAATTTAGTCATAACAAACTGAAAGTAAATGAATTAAAATCCAAATGGATGTTTATAAGTAATAATTACTAATTTAATATATTTAGAGAGTTAAATTTAAAAATAGAAATAAATGAGCAGGCTGTCGAGCAAGTAGATCCAATGAAATACCTGGGTTTTGTTTAATCTTTTCAAATTTTTTTTTTTGTTTCAGATAAAAATCGAAAATGGGTAGATTTAGTTGAAAAAGTCCCAAAAAATAAGTTCTCGTTGTCATAGCAATTGCCGTTATTTATTTATTTTCATCGACTGTCAGTTAGGAAAATCTACCCTAATCGTTGAAATTGTTGTCAAAAGACCAATTAATTTACCTATTTCAATGCTATGGCAAAGGTCATAAAGCAATCCGTAGAGTTGTCGAAGAATTTAATCAATAGTTTCCGGATATTTACATCTCAGATGAAGGTGCACGAAAATTTGTCAAAAAATTCCTATCAACTGGCTCCATGCTGGATGTAAAAAAAAACAAGATAGTACACGAAGAAAATGACGCCTCCACTCTGCTTGTAATGGACTTAGTAGTGAACTATTCAAAACTGTCTTTGCGGCGAAGATCGCTCCACTCGGGAATTAGTAAATCACTCATTCAAAAGATTTTGAAACAATGGAGGTTCCATCCCTGCAAGCCCATTTTTAATCACTCATTAGAACTCGGAGATCCTGCGAAACGTTTGGATTTTTTTCTGTGGATTGGCGCTCAAATCATGGATAATCAATACTTTTACAGAAACATTATTTTCTCTGATGAGGCCACGTTTTCTACTAATGGTACTGTTGCAGTTTCTTACCATGGTATTATTGGACCATATTTTTTTGATACGACTATCCATCAGCATACGTACTTGGATATACTGCAAAATTTTCTTGTTGAAAGGTTGGATGATTTACCGATTAATTACCTAGCAAGGTGTTATTTTCGGTTGTCCGGCCGATTATGCTCGGAATCATGAATACTAAAGACAAGGAAGACGCACGCCGTACTTTCAACATTTCCGTGAAACTGGAAGAAAGAAGCGCACGTTATAGGTGGTTATAGATGGAGTAGTTCTCACTAGCACACTGGAACGGGAGCTGTTCATTGGCTAATGACTTTGTTGCTAGTGTTCCTAGCGCCACCTCTGCCCTTCACATTTTGTGGATCGGTTTTCATCGGAATTCCCATTAGCGTTCGTAATCCTTGTCTTTATTATTCATGCTCGGAATGTTGTAGAATGGTTAAATCGGCGATTTGGACAGAATTGGATCGTGTTATGGCCACCAAGGAGCCCTGATTTGACTATGGCTGATTTTTATCTTTGGGGCAGTTTGAAGCAAATAGTTTAAGCAAATAATCTTCCTCCGCACATAGAGAATTTAAAGGAGAGGATTAGAGACGCGGTGACGTCTTTAATTCTCGAAGACATTCGAAGAAGTTATGGAATTGCGTCGAAGACTAGAATTATGCGTTGAAAAAGGCGATGAATGGATTGAGTAGAATAATTATTGGTTATATTATTTTTGTTGTTAAGTTTAGAGATTAAAATTTAGTAAACAAAAGTCATGTTAACAATTATTACTATGATAACGCGAACTTATTTTTTGGGACTTGAATTTTCAACTAAATCTACCTATTTTCGATTTTTCCCTGAAACTAAAAAAAATTGAAAAGGTTAAAACTGAATTGGCAGGTTTGGGACATGCAAAATTTTTTATCAAGAACACATTTTTCTTGTAAAATGAAAAATAAAAAAGTTTTTCCTCTTTGCAACTCGATCCGTGGACATACTGTATATAAGGAATAAAAAAATTGTAATCCCGCGCTCTATGAGTCATTAGACCCAAGAACAGCTGTTGGTTTTTATTTCTTATATATTTAAGAAAATGTATAGAGAAGTTCGACAAAATATTATATTAGTAAATATTCTACCCTCTAAAAGCATATGTACTAACTATGCACATGTCATAGCTACTGCTGCTTCTATTGCTATGGACATCGGCTGCCTTGTTGCATGTCGTGGTTTATAAATCTCGTCATGTACCAAGAGTGATCAAGGGTCTCGTTACAGCCATTCCAGACCTACCTCGCACTGACGAGAGCCAACAGCTCGAAACGGCAGTCTGCAAGTGGTGTGGAGTAGCTGGCACGAAAGCTCCTTTGGGTTGGAATAAGTCCATCGGCTGGAATTTGTTACAATCGAAGTTTTAGCGTTTTGTAGCAATACATAGTTATTGCACTTAACACGGCCAGGCTTGTAATTTGTAATCCAGCGCTCGGCGGAGCATTAGTCCGAAGAATAGCTGTTGGTTGCAATCTGTTTTTTTATCCCTTATATATTTAACGAAATGTATAGAGGAGTTCGGCAAAATATTATATTAGTAAAAAAAATCAGGGAATATTTAACAAAGTTTTTAAGAATTCTACTATGATTTCACGTATCAATTTGAGAGTAACGCCGTACCAATCTTCTCTTACTATTATTATTCTTAATTATGTCTTTATACCATATCTAATCTTAAAGCGTTTTCAAAATATTAATAAACTTCATGATATTTATTCAGCATAATACACATTCGAGTTAATTAACTTTTTTCAGATTTAGTGTTAATCACTTCATAAATACTAGACTATCCTTTTCGGTATAATGGAATAGAGAAAAAAGTTGATAATTTAAATGAACACGTAGGCTTGGTAAAGCGATTATTATACCGATATTTTATGAAATGACCACAATTGACTAAAATTATAATTATTCATATAGCCAGGTGGATCTGAATTAATTGTTGAAATATATTACTTATGTTAATTATATCGCTCCGAATATTATAATTTGTAAAAAATTTCGTCACCAAATTGATAAAAATGGTTATAAAAGTCCTACTATTCTCACAAAAAAGTAGAAACTCAATAAAAATTTAGTACTTTTACAATAAAATCGTTCTAGAAGAAGTCTTAATGTTCGTATAATGAATTTACAATTAATTAAAAACATACTTTTATTTTTAGATTATTCATTTTTTTTTACCTCACCTAGAAACTATGGAAATTAAGTGGAACTTCGCATAACATAAAGTAATAAATTTTGACACCAATAACTGTCAAACATAAATTATTATAAGAATAACTAAAACAAAGCTATTATTTGGACTAACAGTTATATAGCATGTATAGCGAGATATTAAAGAGTGTGCCTTAATTTTATAATTACTCAAAAAATACGTTTTACTTTATTTATTACTATGTTAATCATATATTTGAAAGTATTAGTATGCTACACTTATAGAATTTAATTAATAGAAATTAATACATTAATATTTTAAAATAATTTACATTCTCTTTTTGAAGAGGTAAAAGCCAAAGAATCAAGGACAGTTCATTTTCGCAAAAATTATGTCCGATTCATAATTTTCGATCTGTTCGCTACATAATATTATAAAAAGTGATTTAGAACATATTCGAAAAACTGACGAGAGCAGCGCCATTAAAATTGAAGTGGATACCACCAAAAAGTTATAAAAAAAAATAACGAAGTCAAAATAAATTTTGAATGGAATTCTCTTGCCCTTGTTTATGTTTTAATTTGTTTTTGGTGGGACATCGAATGAAGTTTTGGATTAAATGTGTCCGTTGCTTCATATATAATTTAAACAATTTATGTTATTAAATTAAAATTTTCATCTAGTTTCCTTATTATCTTGGCTCCTAGTACTCATATCGCAAAAGAAACAAATTGTTCACAATAAAATTTCGAATAAAACCAAACTTATGCAAAAACTTTCCGATAATTTTTTAACTTGCAAAAAATATCATTAAATATGGCAAGTTTTCTATAATTTAAAAAATATAATGTAATAATGCAAAAATCTTTACGAAAATGGGTAAAACGGTGCCATTCATTAGACTAAATCTTCATGCTAAATTTTAGCTCAAAATATTTATATAAATGGCTAAAAATCAGTAAGTATTTTGAACCTTCAATCACTTAGTTTAAGAGCATAGACTCGTGGGAAAACAAATTTATTTTTAAAATGTATTTTGCAATAGTATTGAGAATTTTCTTTTTTATTTGGATTGTATCTGGATTAGCAATTGTTTATAATTTCCAAAAAATAATATAAACAAATTAAAATAATAATAAATCATTTTTTTATGACACTAAAACCGATAAACGAATTATGAAAGCAGATAGAAGGAGAATATATTACTTCCACATCCAGTGGAAGTATAGTAACGAAAAAAAAAAATTTTTGAAAAATTTTATTGTTCAAATAGGCTTAGAATATCATGAAACGTCGAGATTTTAAGTTTGAGCAAAAAAAAATTCTGTCTGTCTGTCGGTCTGTCTGTAACTTTTTTGTGCGCACGATTACTCTGGAACTGTTTAAGATATTGACTTGAAATTTGGTACACGTATATACTTTAAAGGGATCTGGAGCTAGATTATATTTTTATCTTATTCCGTCGTCGAGGTAAATTGGGGTGTAAATAGATAAATCAAGCAGGTAAGAGTCCATAAAATTGGAATTTAGTATATACAAGACAAAGTAGGGTCTCAAAAATTTTTTGGCACTAACCACCCCATTATTTAAGCGGATGAAAAAAAATTGTGATTTAATGTGTGTACAAGAACCAAAAACCACAAAATATTTTTTTACTTCACCCCAGTACCGATGTGGGATATCGTTTTATGGGTTTTTGGGGTAGACAAATTTCAAATATTATGTTACTAAAGTTCCATAAGCAATTATTTCCACATACAAAATTTTTTCGTTGTGAGAGACTTGGACAAAAAATCTAGATGTGGAAGTAGTGATTCCTTGGGCATCGGTTTTTTTTATAGCCATGCCCTAGTTTCGCTTAGAGCCGATATAGGTACGTTAGATTTTGCATTCCGGTCGCTTATAAATAAACGAATTGTTTCGTCTTGAAATTTTGACTGGTCGTTTTTTAGTACTTACATTTTTATCTCGACTAGTTGAAAACAATACAGAATTAAAATTTTTTAAATTATATTAAGTCTTTAAGAACATGGTTGAAACGAAAAATTTGCCACTCCCACTCAACCCAAGTAACTAGAGGCAACTAATGCAATATTTGTCTCAATTTTCATCGTACCAGGACTTTTTTTTAATCAGTCATCTTTTCTCGTAGATTTCGACTCTTTCATTTCATAAAAAAATATTGTTTAACTTTTGCACGTAAAAAACGCAATAAAAAAAATTTTATTTATAATTTTTCAATTTTAATCGCATCGGAACATACTTTTTTAAAAATTGATTATTTTTGCGTGGATTTTGATAGCTTACCTAAACGTAAACTAATTTGTTTAGCAATAAATGTAATGGATTTTTAAATTATTATGATTTTCTTAAGATTTATCGTATTTGAACGATTTTTAAATTACTTGTATCTTGCGTAGATTTCAAATGTTCAGTTTCAATTCATGTTAACTAATTTTTTAGCGATTTTTCGAAAAATGAGGATAAATTCCAAATAACTAGAGACAACAGTTTGGAGAACAATTGGTCCATAGACGAAATATCAATTTGTTTATTTCGGCTGCAAATGCAAGTAGAGTCTTATTTTCTTCTTAATGTGGATTTGTCTAAATTCATACTTCGTTTCTTTTTATAAAAAAACAGTCATTTGAATGTGCTTAAAAATGCAATTTCGAAAATTAAGAGTTAATGCAAAAAAGCGGTTGAAATGAAAAAAAATCTTAATACCATTGACAAATATATGTAGGAACCGACATTAAAAAAAAATTCTTCCTGCGCGATACACTTAAATTGTCATAATTGCTCCCAAAACTGGACAATCGATCATCGTATCTCACGATTTCTTTGTTTGGATAGCATGAAAGTTACAAATTTTTCTTCGCTAATTGGACGCAAAATTGACTTAAGGATCTGTTTCAAATAACTATAACACTAGGACAGAAGATACTCTGGTGAATGGAATTCCTTCAATGAAATTATTTTTGTCTAAAAATAAGACGGAATTATTTAATTTCATTTAATACAGAAACAAAAAATAATAGCCGGCCAGTAAATCTTTTTATTAAGTTTTGAATAAAAAAATAAAAATGTATACACCCGAAAGTTGCTCAGATGCTCAGTTGCACAAAAATTATTAAGAATAAAATAGGCACAAACGTGAATTCTGCATAACCAATAACACTTCTCAGAAATAATAAATAAATGAAAATTTCTATGAAAAGGAGTGATATTCCCACTAAATACCTTGTAGTACTTCAATTAAGTCCCACTTGGTATCATGCCTAAATTGTGTTCCAAAATGAAACCATGTAAGATGAATAGTATACAATATATTTTTTGCCGTGGATAATTTTATACATATGACTCCTTAATAAGTCTTTGAGTACCTATCTTCATAAGAGGCAACGATCTGATTTAATTCAAGCAACTACAAACAACATATAGAAAGTTCCTTGAGAGGTTATATTGAAGTTGTGAATAAAGTTACCAGTGCTTCACTCTTTAAAATACTTCTGCAAATCCTATGGATAAACAATGGCTTATATTTCTGCTTTTCCGTGTACTTCTCGTTATTATCCTTCTGGTCTAGTCAATAAAGCCTACAAATCGACGAAACTTCAGAGTGGGGTGATTTAGTTAAATTACTTCCACATCCAGTGGAAGTATGTAACGACAAAAAAAATTTTTAAAATTTTTATTGTTCAAATAGGCTTAGAATGTCACGAAACGTCAAGATTTTAAGTTTGAGCGAAAAAAAAATTCTGTCTGTCGGTCTGTCTGTCGGTCTGTCTGTCTGTCTGTCTGTCGGTCTGTCTGTCTGTAACTTTTTTTGTGCGCACGTTTACTCTGGAACCGTTTGAGATATTGACTTGAAATTTGGTACACACTCCGATTAAAGAACTTATATCTAGATACATAACAGGCTATCTTTTCACTATATACCTTGTTTGCTCCTAACATAGTCACATTATATGTCCATTAAAATGGATAGATGAACATCACATCCCATAGGCAACAGTGGCGTTGTGTGTGTAGAAAATGTCTAGAATGGTAAATATTTTCATTAAAATGAATTATGCATTACCGGCTCTTTATATAACGTGATGTAGGCATACGATATTACAGTAAGATAAAACAGTAAGATAAATATGTATTGAAAGGATATTAAAATTTAATTGCTATTTACTTTATAACTGTAAACTGAACTTCATCATGTTACGACTATGGAACGATCGATTTTCTTCTTTTCTAAACTGCTTTCTGCAAACGGCACAGCACTATTTATTTGCACAAAATATATTGTCATTAAACTGTGTAAATATGAATAGAGAATATTATTTAGGTATTAAGCAAATCACAACTTAAAATAAAATTACTTTTTCACCAGTTTTTGGTCGGAGAACACGAAAAACATTTATTGACATTAATGGCCGAACTGTCAAATTGAGATTATGATAATCGAACTGAAGCCGATCGTGTACGAGCGGTCGCGAATACGCCGATGGGCCAATCAGCAACTTATGGGAAGAAGTGCCTTAGAATGGGAGTCTTTCGGGATCATAAAATTCATGGCATTATGTATCTAGATATAAGTTCTTTAATCGGAGGGTACACATATGTACTTTAACGAGATATAGAACTAGATTGTATTTTTATCTTGTTCCGTTGAAGGGTTGGGGGGTAAATTGGGGTAAATTTGGGGAAAATAGGTAAATCAAGCAGGTAAGAGTCCATAAAATTGGTATTTAGTATATACAAGAGAAGCTAAGGTCTCAAAAAAAATTTTGGCATTAGCCACCCCCCTTACCACCCCCACCCCATTATTAAAGGGGATGAAAAAAAATTGTGATTTAGTGTGTGTACAAGAACCAGAAACCTCAAAATGTTTTTTTGCTTCATCCACCTCCACTACCACCCCTCATCACCACCCCCACCCCCACCCCGCTACCGATGTGGGGTATCATTTTATGGGTTTTTGGGGTAGAGGATTTCAAATATTATATTATTAAAGTTCCATAAACAATTATTTCCACATACAAAAATTTTTTCGTTGTGAGTGACTTGGAAAAGAATCCGGATGTGCGAATCTGGCTATTTAAAAACATTCGTAGAGGTGGATTTAATTATGGTGATGGAGTATTTTAACAAAAATCACCAGTATATAAGTGCCGAAATGAGAGGAGTAAAATTGAAACGGTAAGTTGTATTTTTAAAATCGCAAATAATTATTACAGTGATCAAGAAGGTATATTATTATTTTGCTAATAATATAGAGGGTGTTTTACTTTTAATGACATAAATCTTTTTCTAAGAAAAAGTTACTAGTAATAAATCACACACATATTTGTTTGTTTTATTTCCAAGATATATACCGCGTCTTATCGCTTTCTGAAACAATTTTCTCCTAACAGGATCCTGTGGTAGGCTAATAAACAGTTTATTGGGATGTTTACTATTGTGTTTGTACATTTGGGCACAATACAGTACTTAAAAACACAACGTTTTGCTTTAGTTTTTTCATCACCTAGGTATTTGCACTACTTATGACACAAACGGTACCATAGCGATAGCGACTCACTCACTCGCTTTCTTATTACTACGGAAGATAGAAGTTTCTGTGGAGACTATGAAAAACAATATACAACAAGAAACAAACATATTTTTATATCTACATGAAATAAAAACGATGTTATAAAAACAACTGTAATATACGCATATTTCAACAAAATTTTATTTTATTATAGCTTTTGCTATAAATTGGTGACCGCGACGAGCACACAAGCTTCTGATCTGACGTGAGGAAGCGTACCCTCTTCGCGACATCACAGCAGAAACAATTGCGCGTACTTTATTTCAAAATTTTGTTTGTCGCTTCGGTGTTCCCTTAACGGTGACGACTGATCAAGGGGTACAATTCGAGTCAAGATTATTTAATGAATTTGCAAAGTTCTTAGGTTTTCATAGAATACGTACAACTGCATATCACCCACAAGCGAATTCTTTAATTGAAATATTTCATCGCTCACTTAAAACTTCCTTGTTAACTAGAGCCAATACATCACATTGGACAGATGAACTACCCATTATTCTATTAGCATTTAGGACAACTCCCAAGGAAGATCTGTAATGTTCACCTGCTGAACTTGTGTATGGTCAAACCCTTCGTTTACCTGGCGAATTTTTCGTTGAATCGTATAATTCTCCAGATATTCCTTATTTCATTGACAAATTACGCATTTATTTTAATAATTTAAAATTTGTTCCTCCAATTTCGCATGTCAATTACAAAACTTTTGTTAGTTCAGATCTTTCCTCTTGCGATTTTATTTTTGTTCGCAATGAATGGTTTAAGCGTTCGTTTACTCTTCTATATGAAGGACCCGTTAAAGTTTTATCGCGTTCATATAAGTTATTTACCTTTAATAAAGGAAACAAAGTCATAACTGTCAATATTGATAAGGTTAAACCAGCTTTCGTATTAGTTGACACATGTGACACTTTGCCTATCCCGATTAAAAGAGTACGTTTCGCAATCGACACGTTGGTTGATTGACTCTTTTATTTTTTAACGAGGGGGTGTATATAGCGACTATAGCGACTCACTCACTGGAAATCGAGAAGTTCCAAAATGGAGAAGTTTCCATGGAGTCGCTAAGGAAAAAAGAAAAACATTCGATAAAATATATAATAACATATATACTTAAAAATATATAAATCACATAAAATACGAACATGTATCAACAAAAACAAATATACGTATATTAACTACAATTTTAATTTTATTTATAGCGACAACGCTATAGGGTGTTTTACTTTTAATGACATAAATCTTATTCTAAGAAAAAGTTACTAGTAATAAATCTTCACACACATATTTGTTTGTTCTATTTCCAAGATATATACCGCGTCTTATCGCTTTCTGAAACAATTTTCTCCTAACAGGATCCTGCGGCAGGCTAATAAACAGTTTATTGGGGGTGTTTACTATTGTGTTTGTACATTTGGGCACAATACAGTACTTAAAAACACAACGTTTTGCTTTAGTTTTTTCACCACCTACGGTATTTGCACTACTTATGATACAAACGGTACTTTTAATACGCATGACGCATCTGCGGCATTTAAATACAGACTGTTTGACATCTAGGCAAGCGGCTACGTCTCCTGATGCAATAGGAGTGATTGACGTCACGCAGATATAACACGAAAGCGCCACGAGTTGATGTTCTTAATTAATTTTAAAGCCTATAGAGACCCTGGAAAATTCTTTTTTTTTTGCATTTCGCCCTAGAATTAAAAGATCTTTCAGAAAAAGTCATGAAAAAAATATTAAATAAGCCCATTCTCAGAAACAGTACCGATTATGATCAGACATTTTAAAAATACTTCGTATACCATATTACTTGAAATCAGGAACATTCCGACGAGCGGATTAAAATTTTTGAATTCTAACGTTGAAAATTGCGAATTTTTCTTTATACTTTGAATAATTCATAAATTCCATAAATAAATTCACATTTTCGAAGAAAAAAAAAGTGTATGGAGGCTTTTGGGGTCGCTGATTACTAATACGTTGTTAAAAAAGGTTTTCTTGAAACTTTCTCCGAATTTTCTGAAAATTCTTCAAAACGCTCGCATTTTCGAAGAAAAAAAAAGTACGAGGAGGTTTTTGGAGCCGTTGATTACTAATACGTTGTTAGAAAAAGGTTTTCTTGAAACTTTCTCCGAATTTTCTGAAAATTCTTCAAAATGGCTTCTATAATATGAAGGATTTAAATTTTTTTCTAAAGCAAGTGTTTTAAAAGGACAAAGAAACTTGAACATCTAAGTGATGCTAATTATTAACAAAAAACAGCATATTGGAAAAAAATTTAATCGCTGGACAATTACAATAACAAAATGGCGTGAAAACCCACATTGCTCGGCCATAACTTCTTTATTTTGTATGATACAGAAACAAACAATCATTTAAAAGACAGTCATTATCTTTAATTCTGTTTTCTAGGAATTTTGATGGAAGTTTGATAATGTCTAAGATATTCAACATTTAAACTAAATGCTTCATCTTATAATCTTTCGGATGCCATCTAGAAACTTTAATATCCCTGAAACTATTAATCCAACGTAAATATTAAAGTGAAACAAATTCATTCTCGGTTTATAAGCTTAAACTAATATTTATTGAGATATTTGCTAAGAAAAAAATACGTTTTTTCGAAAATCCGTTTATAGTTTAAAATGCATTTTTTTCTAAAGTGCTGTAAACGGACGAAAAATTTTGACCATCTATGTTAACGAAGAGCAGTATATTATAATCTTTTTTATTATTACAGACTGCTTACGTTAACAAAATGGCATTTTTATTAAAAAAAATGTGAGAAAGCACATTGTTTCTGTCATAAATTCTTTGGTTTTTATGCTACAGAAGTGGACAAAAAATCATTTGTAAGCCTAGTTAATAGTCTTTTATTTTGAATGTTAGCATTTTTGATGTACGTGTCATAGTTTCTGAGATATTTGTGACTTTAACTAACCACTTCGTCTTGCAAACGTTCGAACGCCATATTTATACTTCCATATCTTCGAAACCATTAATTTTTAAAATAAGATATTCATCTCCGGTTTACTAGCTCTCTTATTTGTCTCTAGCATGTTTTCGCTCAATGTAATACTTTTCGGGCTATTTAACAAAAATCGTGTTGAAATGCCTCCCATTTTAAGCTAATATCCCAATTTTCAAGTCGTTATAAATTAAAGACTATCAATTTAAATGGAAAGCTGCATGCTTTCTTCTCAAAATTTGATTCTCTTTCAGCTCCAATATTTTTGTTTTTTTTTTTTAAGTGCCTCCTCTTGAAAAGGGGTAGTATCCTATAAATTAGCCCTAGCTGAAATGTTTTTGATGTTGAATAATTAAATATTACAAACATTAAAAAAAATCATCAAAATCCGAAGCAAAAATCTTCATTGAATCGACTATTCATGTTCTTATTTGTCATGTTCTTTTTACTCTTCTTATTCTTTTTGGTCCTTTTTGCCCCTAGTTTTCCTGTTCTCCTGATTTTTCCCAGTCATCATATGCGTGCTATTATGCTTACTAGTTTTTTCTTAATTTTAGCTCAGGCTCGCTAGGTCAAACCAATAAGGTAGAGTGGATTCTGATCAGAAGAAATAATTATCACAAAACAAGATGGTGAGCGAGAAGCATTGAAGACCAAGAACTTGTTCGTTATTTTGTCCGATAAATCATTATATATTTTTTTTTATTAACAATAATCCCAGTTAGCATATTTGTTTATACGTAGACTGACAAAAAATCTAAGATTAGCTAGAAACCCAAACATATCGTAAATACATATTTATAAATTAAGATTAAATTGACAATCAATAAAAGCAGAATGGAAATCTGTTGGACACACAACAGATGTCATGGTTTCATTAAATATTAAAACTATTTTAATCTCATTACTAATGTGCCGAAATTAATCAAATTATTTATGATTATATACTCTAACTCTACTTCAAAGACAAATACAAATCGATGCTAAAACCTATTAAATCTCTAACTTTTTAATCTCGTTTTTTTATATCTTAATCTACTAAATTTATGCACAGGATATAAGATAATTAATTCATTATCTAATTAGATATATTTTTAAAATATTTCTTATGGAGAATGTCTCCAATAAACACTATTAGTCCATTTGCTGATGGTGCTTTTGCATGTCATTCATTTACCAGAGATTCACCCATTTGGGTATTATTGGTAATCGCATAGTGATGGGTGATGATCTGTGCGAGTGGCCATTTTGGAAAATGGACGCCATCTTTGATGCTTACTGAAAATTCACTGCATAAGCATTTGAGGTGTAATTTTACATGTTACATGTTTTTATTTTAAGGGTGCTGTATAGGTTGAAGACTTTAAAAAATCATTTTAACAAAAAATTAAATATATAAAACTGACAAAACAAAGTTTACAATCGGAACTTTTGATAACTTTAAGCACAATAAGGACACTGTATCTGACTTAGATAGTACTCACAGAGCTGGAGTACTTCAAATAAAAGTAATTGAAAAAAGTATTTCAAATACTTTCAGTATTTGAAGTACTTTGCTTCAAATCCTTTCGATTCCCAGTATTTGGTACTTGGTATTTGAAATACTTTGCTTCGAGTATTTGGATTTGGGATTTGGTTTTCAGAAATACTGGTATTTGAATTACTTTGCCTGGTATTTCAAATACTCTCCGGTATTTCAAGTACTGTCCCGGTATTTGAAGTACTAGACTTAACAATTTATAGTATTTGAAATATGTTTTTTGATATTTCAATTAATTAAAAGTATTTGAAGTCCTTTTAGTTCCATGTTTTAGATATTTTAAAAAACAAATTTCACTAAAAAATTGTTACTGCATAGCTGTTTTTATTCAGTAATCAGTGTTAACATTATGTGGGCAGTGGGGGATTTAGGGGGTTGGCTATAGAGGCTATAGCCCAGGGCGGCAAAATCCAGGGACGGCAAACATTTTGAAAAATAGCAAACGCACATAAAAACAAAAAAATATTATTATTGGTATGTACTAAGTATCAGAACATTAATTTATTTAAGAATGCGTTTTTTATTTTAACTAGACTAAAGTTCCTTATTATAGTCAACTGTACAGGGTGGTCACGCGAACGTTAGAACCTCATTTAACTTCGTTATTTTTGGAGTTACGTAAAAACGTTTAAAAATAAAAGTTATGAGAAATCACGTTTATTTTCCAAAAATCATTTCAGAAAAACAATTAAAAGTCAAATTTCTGAGATACGAGCTTTACTTTGGTTTTTTTTAAATGGAATACCCCATATATTTTTACACCATTAGAAAGGCCATAGAAAAACCTTTTTCAATGATGTATGACGTATGGAATTTTTCTTAAAAACTATAGTAGATATGTTTTATATTTTCTTACATTAAGTCATGGTAGTCCGAAATAGTAGTTTGTGCAACAAGAGTGGATTTGATATCCATATCGCACGATAAAGAAGTTTGAGTGCGATATGGATAATCCACTCGAGTTGTATGTACAGCATACTTTTTCTACGACCAGCTTAAAAAACTACAATATTTATTAAACATTAATATATTACACAAATACACACTGACAGTTACTTTGACAGCTTACGCACTAATTTGATTTTAAAATGAATAGTTGCATATGTACTTAATACACGAACTGTGATTGGTCCGTTTCATTTCATATCCATCCTAGAACTGATATGAAATATATCCGTTCAGTTACCTGGAATTGCCTACTCATCCATTCTAAAGACTGTACAGAAAACAGTAAATTTACATAAGGGAGTAGAAAAAATATATATCAATTATTGAAATTCTCCATTTTATTTAAAATAAAGTGAAATTAGATACTAACATGTATCTTGACAGAACTAACATATTGTTTATTTTAATTTACATACTTTTGTTTTCCATGTATAATTTGATAAATTGTAAATTTATAGTAAATTAGACAAATTTTTTTTAAGATAAATACCATGTATATAATTAAAAAGCTTTTTTTTATGGCTTTTCAAATGGTGTAAATATATATTGGACATTATTTTAATCAAAATGTATACATTTTTTAATTTTGATTACATTTTGGACTTACGGTTTTTGGACAATTCTGAACAAGTTTCATTAACAAAATTTTCCGATAAAAATATGCCTAATATGATTTTTTTATTTTCCCCTCATATATTAGTACTGCAGGTGGCTTTGCATTTGTAGGAGGCGAATGCTTTTCTGGTCATAAGTAGATCCTAATTGGTTCCATACTTAAGTAAAATTTGATTCAAATCGGAAAAAAATGAAAAGTTATTGGGCTGTTACCATTTCAAGTGAAACACACTGTATAAAAGCCAGTAAAAAAAAAGAATTGAATTAAAAATTTTTCAATACTTAAATAACTCTGACACCCAACTTGCTTCTCAGTAAAAACAGTTTTTTATCGGTTTAATACATGCCTTGCATCAACAGCTGTAGAAAGACTCTTTTCATTTACTGAAATTATAAATGGTCCTAGAAGAAATGCATTAACTAATGGAAATTTCGAAAATTTGGTGCTATTGAAAGGTAATGGAAATAGATAGATCTCAATTTTATTATTTGTACTTGTACTTACCTAAAATTATTACTATGTTTTATATACAGTATCGGAAAGTCCTGGCTTAGGTGTTGCATAGTTTCAACGACTTAACCGACCGCCCACAATAAAGGCGTCTACCAGAGCTCTAGCAGAGGGGCAAATAGTGACACGAATCAAGGCGGAAACAAATTGAAATTCCACAGACAGGCTGCCGACGCACATGTGGTGGGGAAAGCAGGTGGCACGATTGTAGGATGTGTTATATGATAAAAAAGAATAGAATAGTTTTATTCTCGCTTGCTCTTATTGCCCATACCAAAGCGAACATTTTCCGATAGTGTATAAGTTGATTTTCTTTATTACTTTCCTGATATTTGAAGGGAAATCGACCGCAGCAATATTTTTTTTGTTGGTTTTTATATTTATATAATAATAAATTATTTTTTCTATTGTTTTTGAATGATGCTGAGTTAAAGAAAGCTGTTAATAAATAATAATAATAACAAATTATTAAGAGAAAAACTTAATAAATAAAATTTTTTATGGGTATTGGAAGAACTGTGGAGCATTTGAAATATGTTAAAGTACTTGAAATACTCGAGTATTTGAAATACTTTAGAGTAATTGAATTACTTTGAGATTTGAAGTACCTAGTGAAGTACTTCAAATAATCCGAAATATTTGAAATACGGTACTTGCGATTTACTTGAAGTACTTTCGACAAGTATTTGGTATTTGAATTACTTTGCCTCAGATCATAGTACTTGGGAATTGGAGCAGTAAGTACTTTGTCACGTACTTGGTATTTGGTACTTCAAGTACTTTCATTGGGTACTTTCAACAGCTCTGAGTACTCATGATAATGTTTCCGTGCTATTCCAAGAGAAATCCTTGTCTTTAGGAAGGAAACCAAAAGGTGTCAGAAACTTCAGTTCTTCATGGTACAGGACATTTAGAGAAGAGTTAGTAAGATTCCTTTTACAGCATCACGTACTTATGTTAAGATACCAGAAAACTTTAATGTCAATAACAATTTGTATCAAATGAATAACAATAAATATAAGAAAATAGCTTATACGGATTTAACCTGGGCAATTACAAGAATGATTCCAGCACAACAAGACGTTTCTCAAGAACGAATAATGCCCTCATGGCCTGCGTTTAATTCTAGAATCTCAGAACATGTCGTTCAGCAACATACTGTTGGCTTCTTATCCTTAATTCCAAATCCAGTAAAGGAGTTTTCAACTATGTACTCAGCTTTGTGTAACTTCAAAAATGTGCTCAGTCAACTTCAGCAAAATGTTTTAGCTGTTGCATGTGATGAGGGTGTACATAATATTGCAGAGCAGATTATTCTATATCATCCAGAAGAATTTACAAATGTATTTTGCTTCTTGGAACATTTCATATGACTAAAATTCTCCCTGCTTGTAGGGGAAATATATCAAAGGCTCTGGTGAGCACATCTTTATTGAAACTTCACTATTTGGTGTAAATGTCACTGAGGCTGTTCTGAATGATACAAATTATATACGATCGGTTAAAGGAATGCTCCTACTTGGTGAAGCAATGTTGAGGCTACAGCTAAACGAGTTTTTTTAACGAAAATCCTCTGCACAATTATGATGTCAAAGCGGTACTTCATGGTTTGAGAAAATGCTTCCGAGGCAATATTGATGCTACTGAGAACAAGTGTTTTGCATTCAATGCCTACGTTGCTTTGTGACTACGAGAAATTCATAGAACGTCGTTCGTCTGAATCGGAATCGTTCGGGTACTGGAATAATGTTTTGAAGATGATTACTCTACTAGGTCGGAGTGATTGCGAAGAAAATTGGCTATTGTATTAGGCCCCGTATTAAACATGCAACAAACGGAGGGTATCAGTCTACCTTCAAAAATCTTGGATTGAAGGAATTGTGAATTCGTCTAGGTGGTGGAGTTACGCCGCGCCAAGTTCCCGTTCATATAATGGCTGAACCAATTGCAATATGCCATGTGCTCCCTGCTTTACACTTCCCACTGGATCAGACTGCACTGGCAAAGTAGGTACAGAACGTGCTGGAATGACAAGTACACCCGAAGCATTTCTCACAAAATTCGAAATTCCTGCGAGTGAAGTAATGGAGCAATCGATACAATTAGTAGAAAAATATCTCGTACAAGTTTTGAAAAGGGCATCAGTTTGTAAAACAATGGACGAATTACGAATGTTTCTTTACACACATGGGAAAAATATTTCCATAGAAGACCTCCCACCAACCAGTGCATTAATTAGATCGTACATTTTAAGGGCCTACTACAACACACATTTATATATAACATGTTTAAATGATGACATCACGCAACTTGATTCTATACAGTTTGGTTACGAAGATGTAGATGATTGTCTAAGTACAACTTCACTGTTTCCTCCCAGAAACGAACTTATGCCTACTTGCTCAGGTCTAAAGTATGCAAAAGATTCATCTTTATGTTTATCAAATGGAATACCTTGTTACAGAAGTGTAGCCATTATTGATTGTCGTAATAAGTATTCTAATATTGCAACGTAAATTATTACGTCTGCTGTTTAAAATTATAGATATAAGGAGTCATATGTTGTATTTTGTTATATATTAGTCATGTCATATACTTAAACTAGTGATGTCATTGACTTATTCATTTTATGTTACTTCGTGTTTTATAAAACAATGTAAATTTATTTAGTATGGAAACAAAAGATGTTGATTCATATATGTCTTACTAAATAATGATTAGTAACCACTTTTCAGTGTTTAAACTATCAGAAACGTGTTCAGCACCCTAAAAAACATGTAAAATGAATGGCATCTTACATGCAGTGAATTTTCAATAAGCATCAAAGTTGGTATCGATTTTCCAAAATGGCCACTCGCACAGACTATCACCCATTTTTTTTTAATCATTGGACAATTACCAACAATATCCAAATGGGTGAATCTCTGGTAAATGAATGACATACAGAAGTGTGCTCAGCGGTTGTATCATATTGGCAAGACAGTATTTATTTGATTTATTGATTAGAGTACATGGAATAGAATACAAGAAATATATAAAAGATGATGTATAGTTAAATCCGGATAAAAAAATTTGTTTCTCTATTTTTCTGGATACTTATTATATTATTTATTATATTATGTTATATTACGCTATATTATAATAATAATAATAATAATAATAATATGACTTTATTTCAGGCGGAGTCTAGCCCTAGCTACTCAACTCAACCTGTATTAAATTATATATTATGTTATGTTATGTAAGTTTCAGGTATAATATTCTAATATTCATTACATAGATCCCCGCTTTACAGAAATCACGCATTACCTTAGGACCAATAGAGCAATGCTACAGTGTATCTGTATACAATATTATTCGATATATCATTAACTTATTACCCCTACTGTTACTTTCACAAGATAATTTAAAAAACGCATAAGTAATAAGCAACCTATAACATACATAATCTTCATCTTAAATTTTTCGGCAGCAGATTTACGAAAATCATAATTTCTGTATTAATGTATTTTTTATTTGTTGATTTTTAAGTTAAGATTTATTCAAATAAGTATAATTTAATCGGACAAATAATCTTAAGTTAGAAAAAAGTTTTCCATAGCGATCCATTTTAGAACTACATTAAACTTGAATATCTAATTAACATGTCTGTATTTGTTTGTTTCAATATCTGAAAATCTAGGATGATTCTTAAAAGTATTTGGTAACATGCCTTTTAAAATCAATCAAATGAGTATAGTAATGAGTAATTTTATTGTCATAAGAAGGTAATCTCTTTAATACGACATTTAACAAGAACTGAAGTTACTTTGCATATACTTTTATATACTCTTCATCTACTGGGGTATTATATAAATATAAACCTAAGCACCACATTATCATAATAAAAGTGCAATAAATTTTAAATAAATCTAAGCCTCTTTCTTGTTCCTTACAAAAGTCGATTAAACTTAAATGTCAGATTAAGGTCAATAGATATAATTCTAACCTAAGTCCGCTACTGGTTCACCACAGATCAAAGTAGTAAAGCTGCAGTAAAGCTTACAAGTAGAATCCAAACGCTACAATAAGATAACAGAAAGTTCAATTACCAAAACTCGTCATCCAGTACCATGGGCGCTCTTAAAAGTCCACGGGAAAGTATCAAAATTGAGACTAAATCGATAATCAATAAAATTAAAAAGGATGGAAGTATTTTTAACGTGCAGCAGATGTCGTAGTTTCATTAAATATTTAAATTATTTTAATCTCATTACTAAGAAGCCGAAATTAATCAAATTATTTATGAATCTTTATACAACACTACTACCTTAAAGACTAATACAAATCGATACCAAATCCTACTAAATCTCTAACTCTTTTATTATCGCTGTTTTATATCTTAATCTACTAAATTTATGCACGTGATATAAGAAAATTAATTAAATTAATTTTCTGATTAGTTTATATATTTTTAATATTTCGTATACACCATGTCTCTAAGAGACCTGGAAAGTACATTACTTGCAAGCTAGTAATTATTTATCAGTCATAGAACTTGGAAGAAAGTACAAAAATTTGTAGTTAAAATATGACAGATAGTTAAGTCGGGATAAAAAAAATTGTTTCAAAAATTTCTTCTATATTTATTAAAATGAGTGTTATATTCTTTTATCTTCAAACTCATCGAAGTATTTTTAATAAAAAACGAATTATCGACTTTCTTGAACATTTGATCTTCAAAATATTACCCATTCACATGTATCAAACGTAATCAAACTATTTGAACGAATTAAATTGAAATTTTTTCCCAGTTCGGTGAATGAATATTTCATGAACTTGTGACTCCTGAAAAACTTTTACGAGATGCTGCCACCCTTTTCAGACACACAGGTCCACTTTTCTTTTATTTACATTGATTAGAGTATGTGGACTTCATGTTTTACTTCCACATCCAGTGGAAGTATAGTAACGACAAAAAAATTTTAAAATTTTTTTATTGTTCACATAGGTTTAGAATGTCATGAAACGTCGAGATTTTAAGTGAGCGAAATAAAATGTCGGTCTGTCGGTCTGACGGTCTGTCTGTCTGTCTGTCTGTCTGTCTGTCTGTCTGTCTGTTTGTAACTTTTTTTTGTGCGCACGTTTACTCTGGAACCGTTTGAGATAATGACTTGAAATTTGGTACACATATGTACTTTAACGAGATCTAAAACTAGATTATATTTTCATTTTGTTCCGTCGAAGGGTTGAGGGATAAATTGGTGTAAATTTGGGGTAAATAGGTGAATCAAGCAGGTAAGAGTCCAAAAAATTGGTATTTAGTATTTACAAGAGAAGCTAAGGTCTCAAAAAAAATTTTGGCATTAGCCACCTCCATTTCCACCTCCCACACCATTATTAAACGGGATGAAAAAAAAAATGTAATTTAATGTGTGTACAAGAACCAGAAACCTCAAAATATTTTTTTACTTCAGCCACCTCCACTATCACCCCCTATCACCACCCCCTACCGATGTGGAGTATCGTTTTATGGGTTTTTGGGGTAGAGGATTTCAAATATTATATTATTAAAGTTCCATAAACAATTGTTTCCACATACAAAATTTTTTCGTTGTGAGTGACTTGGATAGAAAATTTGGATGTGGAAGTAGTGATTCCTTGGGCAGCGGTTTTTTGATACGTTGAGTCATAATCTGAAGTCCATTTTGCTCTAACAGACCAAAATATTTTTTTACCTCCGCTTGCCAATCCAATTTGGGTTGTTGCACTAAGTTAAAATTTGAGGAGAATCTGTGTAGCCCAGTCGATTAAGGTATTTACCCACAAAAATTTGCAAACTGAATACTTTTTTTTAATGAGTTCGTGAAAATGTATAGAATAATATCCTGAAAAGTTTACATTTCGCTCGGATACAGAACATAAAAAAAAGTGAAAAAAAAATTTTCGTTCATTTTTTTCCAAATTTGGAAATTAAATCAAGCTAGAAAAAAATTAAAAATACAGTTGGATAGATCACGTATTTATGAACAAAACATGTCCTAACAAAATTTATCGTTAAAGCAACGGTTTTCCTGGAAAAAAATAGTCAAGTGTAACGTTATAACTATAACGAGATCCAAGTGTGCGCGCGCTTGAATACGCATGACTGTGACACCGACGAACTGAATTACATATCACTAAATCAGAATTTGTTCTATCTATATGGGATCATGATAAGAAATTGCGATTTTCACGATCTTATCCTTATAACTATGAAAATATCTTTGATTGTTTTGAATATAAATTCTGAAACTTTTCCAATACATTAACAAATGTATAAGGAATCCATTGGATATAGCTGAAATGTGGATAGGTGTACCTGTAATAAATACAATACAAAAAATTTTTTCGGACTTCTAATAGCACCCCCTCTATAGGAGTTATTGACAAAAAATATGTACATCCAACAGTTTGTGTATCAATATTAAGGAAAAGATGGTACTGTACACTAGACTGACCATAAAATAATCCTTCACTTCTTTGGATCCTTTCAGAGGGTGGGAAAATCATTTTCTTGTATACCTCTCTAACGTTTTGGAGCCTTCGTTTAAATACACCATACCTGAAAATTTATAATTGGATACCTGTATTAAACTAATTAAACTAATTAAGGTTAGTTAAATTTTATTAAACTAATTAAGGTGATTTAAATTTTGGCTATCTTGGAGAATATGGCCGCCATTGTGTTGGGAGTTATTCAGGTTGCTTCCCATCCTAAACATTGATATGGGTGTGAAAATGATATAGAGCAAGTTTGGTGTTCTGATAAAGTGCATTTTTTTAAATGTTGCTCAAATAGTCAACCAGAAGAAGAGTGAATTTCAAGTACATATATTATATTATTTCAAGAAACTTAATCGCCTTAACAGATTTTTCATTAATTTACTGAAAACAGAAGTAACCAAGGATGGTAGTTATCTAATTTTCCCATGTTTCCGTTTTTAAAAATCGGAGTTGAATGAATCAGGAAAAAGTTTTCGTTAAAACATCTATTTGTCAATATGGAAAGTAGATACAGAATATATGGACTCGAAACGGTCACCTTAACTAAGAGAATTTCAGATCGTATACAAGTCTAACTACGAGCGAATGTGCAAACTTGGAAATCAGATAGAGCGAGAAACAAGAAGATCAGGAGGAGGACTAAAATCGCTGACACTATGGAGTGAATCACCGATAGCAAATAGTGCTAAACAAGGCATGTCGCCTGAGATGACATGAAATGGACAAAGGGTATTATAGCGACTATAGCGACTCACTCACTGGAAATCGAGAAGTTCCAAAAGCGAGAAGTTTTCATGGAGTCGCTAAGAAACAAAAAGGAAAACTCGATCCATAATGGAGAAGTTTCCATGGAGTCGCTAGGAAAAATAAAAAACATTCGATATAAAAATGTAATATCAATATACTAAAAAATACCAAAATCACATAAAATATGAACATGTATTAAAAACAAATATACGTATATTTACTTCGATTTTAATTTTATTTATAGCGATAAATTTGGTGACCCTATATAGCGACTATTGTACATCATATAGTTACTGAAGGTCATTTACCTTTTTCACGACCTCGTAGATTAGACAATCTTAAATTTAAAATAGCTCAAACAGAATTTAATAATATGGTAGAATTAGGTATCTGCAAACCATCATCTTCTCAAGTTTCCTCTCCACTCCATCTAGTGGCGAAAAAAGAGAAGAATGACTGGAGACCTTGTGGAGATTATCGATAACTAAATACGATTACCATTCCAGACAGATATCCATCACCTCATATCCACGACTTTAGCTCTCAGTTGCACGACTGCACTATTTTCTCCAAGGTTGATTTAGTGCGAGCGTACCATCAGATACCTGTCGCTGAAAATGACGTTTATAAGACAGCTATAACAACTCCATTCGGACTGTTTGAATTTTCCCGCATGCCTTTTGGTCTACGCAATGCCGGTCAAACTTTCCAACGTTTTATGAATGAAGTACTTGTCAATTTACCTTTCGTTTTCGTCTATTTGGATGATATATTAATCGCAAGTCAATCAGATGTACAACATTTGGAACATTTGGAGAAGGTTTTCAAGAGATTAGACACATACGGAATTAACATTAAACCATCTAAATGTATCTTAGGAGTTGACAATTTAACCTTTTTAGGTCATCACATCTCTTCATCAGGTATTTTACCATCAACTGAGAGAGTCGAAGTCATTAATAATTTCCCTTTACCGACAACTCTCAAACAACCAGAGCTGGGAGTAATTAATTACTAAAGTAATTAAATTACTAATTTAACTACTTTTCTAAAAAAAGTAATTGTAATTGAATTACATTTTTCAAAGCAGTAATTGTACTTAAAAAGTATTAATTCCTCAAGCGATACTCTGAAAATACCTTTGCAGAGTAATTAATTACTGATAGAAATTACTTCATGTAATTTAAATTATTTCAAGTAATTTAAATTACTTCAAGTAATTTAAATTACTTCTCAATAATTTCAAATCTCTAGAATAATTTGAATACTGTAGAGTTTAATTGTTTTACCGTAATTAAATTATATTAGAATATTTATATTACTTTACATCCAGTGGAATTATAGTAACGCAAAAAAAAACAATTAAAAATTTTTATTGTTCAAAAATGCTTAGAAAGTCATGAAACGTCGAGATTTTCAGTTTGAGCAAAAAAAAAAGTCTGTCTGTCGGTCTGGTCTGTTTGTCTATCTGTAACTTTTTTTGTGAGCACGATTACTCTGGAACCGTTTAAGATATTGACTTGAAATTTGGTACACGCATGTATTTAAGGTGGGCGGGTGCGGTGAACATAATTCGACAATTTCTTCTACATCCCTGAACCGATTAACAAAATTTTTGTTGGGCTTTTAGAGACAACTTTATAGAACGGTACTAGGCTATTGAAAACTAAAGAAGGAAAATTTTTTTTCTCTTGCGAAAATAAAAAATTTTTGTTGATTTTAATAGTCTGGTATCATTCTATCAAGTTTTCTCTAAAGGCTTATCAAAGAATTTTTTCAAATCGTTCAGGTATATAGAAGAAATTGTCGAATTACGAAATCGTTTTCTTAAGCACGGCACCGCCACCTTTAACGAGATCTGGAATTAGATTATATTTTGATCTTATTCTGTTGAACTGTTGGGGGATAAATTAGGGTAAATAGGTAAATGAAGCAAGTAAGAGTCCATAAAATTGGTATTTAGTATATATAAGAAGCTATTAGCCACCCCCATTACCACCCGCACCCCATTATTAAAGGGAGTGAAAAAATAAAATTGATTTAGTGTGTATACAAGAACTAAAGGCCTCATTTTTTTTCTTCATCCACCCCCACTACCACCCTACTACCACCACTCGCATCCCCACTACCAATGTGGCATATCGTTTTATGTGTTTTTGGGGTATGCAATTTCAAATATTACATTGCTAAAGTTCCATAAACAATTATTTCCACATACAAAATTTTTTTCGTTGTGAGAGAATTAGATAGAAAATCAGTATGTGAAAGTAATGATTCCTTGGGCAGCGGTTTTTGTATTTGCTTTTAGTTATAGATTTTCATTCCTTTGCGATTACTGTCTTTACTGATTACTAAAAAATTTGTGTTATTCAGTATTTGTATATATTTATAATTATTTGTACACCAACAAATGATCTTATAATTTACTAAACATCTCCCATTTCCAATATAACAAATTTAGAAGCTCAAAAGTAATTATAAAAGTAATTTATTTATTCAATTACCATTACCAAATAATTAGTAATTTAATTACATTTTTTTAATAGTAATTTAATTACATGGTAATCAAATTACTTTTTAACATTAGTAATTTGTAATTTGTAATTAATTACTTTTTCAAAGTAATTTGCCCAGCTCTGCAAACAACTACAACGTTTCATAGGTATGGTGAATGTTTATCATCGTTTCATACCTCATTTTGCTGAAATATTACTTCCCCTATATTCTCTTTGTAACAGTTTATCTCATGATAAAATTACAAAGATAAATAGTTGGCCTGATCAATGTTTAGACGGATTTTCGAAAGCCAAAGACGCAATAAGTAATGCAGTAGTTTTAGCTCATCCTTGCAATAATGACGATACTATCTTATCTCTCTCAGTCGATTGTTCTAACCTTGCCATGGGTGCAGTTTTAGAGCAAAAAGATAATAAGGGATTTCTTGCTCCTTTAGCATTCTTTTCCCGTAAATTAACCACAGCACAAAGCAATTATTCGGTTTTTGACAAAGAACTTTTAGCATTATATACTGCAATTAAACATTTTAAGTTTATACTTGAAGGTCGAAAGTTTAATTGTTTTACAGATCACAAACTTTTAATCAACGCTTTATTCACAAAAGCAGAAAGATCTCCTCGTCAAATACGTCATTTAGAATACATAGCTCAATTTTCTTGTAAAATACAACATGTTAAAGGAAAACATAATGTAATAGCTGACAGCTTGTCACGTATTTACGACACTTCTTCCTTAAAACAAGATATTTTACCACTTCAACTTAAAAATTCTCCCTTCCTTAATGTCAACTTTGACCTAAAGTTGCTTAGTGAAGCTCAGGAGAAAGATTCAAATCTCAACTATTTATTGTCAGATAAATCATCACTAACTAAAACCAATTTCATTTTAAAAAAGATACAAATTCCAGATTCAAATGATTTTATTTGGTGTGATGTTTCTCGTGCAAAAGTCAGACCTTTTGTCTCACTTGTTTACAGACGAACGATATTCGATATTTTTCACAACTTATCTCATCCTGGTATTAAAGCCACTAGACTGTTGATTTCAAATAACTATTTTTGGCCGAAAATGAACACAGATTGCAATTTATGGTCAAAATCGTGCATTAACTGTCAAGCTGTCAAAGTCAGTCGACATACGCGAAGTGCTCTCGGGAACTTCACCATCCCGAAAAATCAGATTCGACCACATCCACATAGATTTGGTGGGACCATTACCTCTATCCAAAGGTAACTCTTACATTCTTACGGTGATTGAACGATTCACTAGGTGGCCGGAAGCGTACCCTCTTCGCGACATCACAGCAGAAACAGTTGCGCGTACTTTATTTCAAAACTTTGTTTGTCGATTCGGTGTTCCCTTGTCAGTAACGACTGATCAAGGAGTACAATTCGAGTCAAGATTATTTAATGAATTTGCAAAGTTTTTAGGTTTTCATAGAATGCGTACAACTGCATATCACCCCCAGGGCAACTCTTTAACTGAAAGATTTCATCGCTCACTTAAAACTTCCTTGTTAACTAGAGCCAATACATCACATTGGACAGATGAATTACCCATCATTTTATTAGCATTTAGGACAACTCCCAAGGAAGATCTGCAATGTTCACCTGCTGAACTCATATATGGTCAAACCCTTCGTTTACCTGGCGAATTTTTCGTTGAATCGTATAATTCCCCAGATATTCCTTATTTCATTGACAAATTACGCATTTATTTTAATAATTTAAAATTTGTTCCTCCAACTTCGCATGGCAATTACAAAACTTTTGTTAGTTCAGATCTTGCCTCTTGCGATTTTATTTTCGTTCGCATTGAACGTTTAAAACGTTCATTTACTCCTTTATATGAAGGACCGTTTAAAGTTTTATCTCGTTCAGATAAGTTATTTACCTTTAAGAAAGGAGCCAAAGTCATAACTGTCAATATTGATAGGGTTAAACCGGCTTTTGTATTAGTTGACAGATGTGACACTTTGCCTACCCCGATTAAAAAAGTACGTTTTGCAATCGACACGTTGATTGATTGACTATTTTCTTTTTTAACGAGGGGGTGTATATAGCGACTATAGCGACTCACTCACTGGAAATCGAGAAGTTCCAAAAGCGAGAAGTTTCCATGGAGTCGCTAAGAAACAAAAAGGAAAACTCGATCCATAATAGAGAAGTTTCCATGGAGTCGCTAGGAAAAATAAAAAACATTCGATATAAAAATATAATATCAATATACTAAAAAATACCAAAATCACATAAAATATGAACATGTATTAAAAACAAATATACGTATATTTACTTCGATTTTAATTTTATTTATAGCGATAACGCTATAGGTATCATACAGTGGAGACTTAAGGAAACCAAAAGAAGCCTCGGTAGACCCCATGCGAGATGGCAAAATAGCGAGATGACATTTAGAGACGAACGGGGAAGAACCGGATAACTTCGCAGAAGAAGCATGCATAGAAGGAAATTGAGGCATATGTCCAGAAGTGGACGTCTGCAGTCCGAAGAAGAAAAAGACGCTTGTTGTCTGATCTATCTAAGATATCAGAGCGGTATATTCTGGATATAAACATAAGAACACCACATGTAGGAGACAACCCCCATTTCGATGACAAAGCTGTCCGGTAGGGGGTTACACATTTGAAAAAACGCATTGATACATACATTTTCGCCGATATTGTCAGTGTCAGGTCTGGGACTCAAATGGACTTCGTAATAGACAGTGCCACAAGTATACAAAAAATATAACAAATTACCGGCCAATCGTTATTCTATGTGCATTTCCCAAGTTATTTGAGACGGTTATCTACGAAATTATCTACAGCTTAGTCAAACCGGTAATCTCCGTTTCTCAACATGGTTTCTTACCTGCAAAATCCACTAACACTAACTTATTTAATCTTGTTCAGGATGCTAAAATTGCCATTGAAGATAATATACAGCCGGATGTCATTTGCACAGATATAGCTAAAGCTTTTGACAGGCTGGATCATCAGACTCTCATTGCTAAACTAAAAAATTATGAAACAAATTCTGATATCATCTGCCTGCTATGTTCTTATCTCTATAAAAGACAAGTCTATATCAGTTTGAATGGCTACCAGTCATCAAACTTTGAAATCAGTTCCGGCGTACCACAAGGAAGCAATTTAGGCTCTATGCTATTTCTCATTTTTATTAATGACTTGCCTGATGTTTTGTGTCACTCAACTTGCCTTCCTTTTGCAGATGACTGCAAGCTATACCGTAGAATCGAAAATACTAACGACTGTACTCTTTTGCAACAAGATCTAAGCAATATTTCTATGTGGTGCAATGACTTCAAAGTTGATCTCAACATTAAAAAGTGTGTAGCAATGGCGTTTTCCAACAAAAATCAGACTATAGATTCCCCTATACTATTGATAATACTGAACTTTGCGGTGTTAAAGAATATAAAGATCTAGGTGTTCATTTTCACAAAACTATCTTCTAATAGTCATATAAGACAAATAAGTAATGCTAGTCTAAAAAAAATCTGTTTCCTCGTTAGAAATACTAGAGACTTTACTAATATAGAGTGTATCAAAGTGTTATATAATAGCCTTGTTAGGTCTAACCTTGATTATTGTCAAATCATTTGGTCACCGTTCTATCGTAATTCTATTGATCTTATAGAGAGTACACAAAAAAAAATCCTTAAGTATCTTCTATATAAAGAAACTCATTTGTATGATCATTTTGCTCACTATAATAAACTGTTGCTTAGATATGACTACGAACCTCTTGAGCTGAGACGTGCTCATGCCTCGTTAATCTATATCCATAAATTTCTAAATCACCTCTCTGATAACGTTTTTATCAAAATTGCCATTTAATGTACCAAACCGAATAGGTAGGAATTTTGACCTTTTTTATATTCCAGTTTAGAACGAATATGTACCTGTCCAGCCCTCTAGTAAGACTATGTATATTAGGTAATCTTGCCCACTCGAGATTTGATTTGTTTACTCTTAGCCCTGCCATTTATATAAGGAATGTTAAATCAATCACTCTTAACGAAATTTAAACTGGCGCTCTATTATCTATTTATTCCTTACATTTTTACCTTTTTACTCTGTATATACTTAGTTGTTATTGTAACTGTTAAGCGGTATCTACTATGTCCTCTGTACGTAATTGTATGTTACGTAAGGTTTTATATATTTGTATTTTGCCTCTTTTTTACTTCCACATCCAGTGGAAGTATAGTAACGAAAAAAATTTTTTAAAAATTTTTATTGTTCAAATAGGCTTAGAATGTCATGAAACGTCAAGATTTTAAGTTTGAGCGAAAAAAAATTTTCTGTCTGTCGGTCTGTCGTCTGTCTGACAGTCGGTCTGTCTGTAACTTTTTTTGTGCGCACGTTTACTCTGGAACCGTTTGAGATATTGACTTGAAATTTGGTATACATATGTACTTTAACGAGATCTAGAAGCAGATTATATTTTCATCTTGTTCCGTCGAAGGGTTGGGGGGTAAATTGGGGTAAATTTGGAGTAAATAAACAATTATTTCCACATACAAAATTTTTTCGTTGTGAGTGACTTGGATAGAAAATCTGGATGTGGAAGAGGTGATTCCTTGGGAAGCGGTTTTTCTTTTATTCTTTGTAAATCTCTTTGTTGTTCTCATATGTTGTATGTACTATTTAGTCTCATGTAAATCATGTTCTCTTTACAACTTTGTAATTGGGCTTCGCCTGTAAAGTTGTTAAATAAATAAACAAATAAATAAATAAATGTGTTCGTCAACCAATACGCATTAGCCAACTGAGCTACCGTGTCGGCTTTGAACATTGATAATCATTGAATTCTGAAATAAAAATAAATTCGTTTCGACTGTGCAATGAATTGCTTAGTTTAATTTGCACCAAGTTACTTCTGGGAAGAAATATTTGTATAGTTTTTTTTTTCATTCATTTAACGTCAGCCAATTTCCACGACTAAAGGCCAATCACTGATGCCAAGTTAACACACAAGTGACCAAATGTCTTACACCTCCTACAAAGGATATCCATAACGCAATCCTCACCTAATATTTCATAGTTTATGCGTATATGCTTTTATATAAGCTGCTAGAAGCTGAGGCGAAGTCGCTATATTTCTCTGAAGATCAATATTGCAAATACTAACCGTAACTAACGTTACTGAACTTTTCATATCGAGATAAGCTCAAAGCTAAGATGGATCTGCGCTCGCTATTATTATTACTATTATTATTATTATTATTATTATTATTATCATAAATAAATTATCCCAAGACGTTGTTAACTATAAATAATT
Source organism: Rutpela maculata (assembly GCA_936432065.2). Lineage (NCBI taxonomy): Eukaryota > Metazoa > Arthropoda > Insecta > Coleoptera > Cerambycidae > Rutpela > Rutpela maculata. The sequence goes on along the minus strand of OW386286.2, from coordinate 29,678,105 downwards.
AACTTTCAATTACCTTGCATGACCGAAAAAGACAACAAGAGTCTTTTTCATCCTCCACGCAACGCCAGTGTCTAAAATGCTTCATTTCGAAACCATTCTGTTTGTGTCATCCTTATCCTTTATCCGCTTATTTATACCAAATAAATTTCTAGCCAGACCACATAAAAACTGGTAATATTATTTTAAATGAAATGCAGCATATTGCTCGGGTATCTGTAACTTGAAATGGCCCGCCGCTATCCTGAGAGCACATTAGCATACGAATATTCCATTAATACTTTTAAAAACTCCCAGTGATTTGTGAGATGAGTTATGATAGTAGATCTTGCTCAATGAAAAGGTCACCTGATAATGGTAAACTTTGAATTTATGTGACGCATATAGTTTTATATTGGAAGTAAATATTTTATTGTTTGTATATAAATACCAGAGACTGTACTAAATATTATTTATTACTTCTAAAATGTACGTTATTTGAAAGTAACGGGTACTAGATACGAATTGCGTTGTTTTAAAGATGCTCCTCATATGGTATGAGCATAATATGCTATGCGGATATTAAGGTAACATCCTAATTCTGTGCTTTGGAATGTTTGAATCGTATGGGAGATAGTAAATCCATAAACAGACCACATAATACACAACCCCAACCGACACCAACTCACCGACGCGCGATGTTGCTGGGACCGAATCCAGCACACGATAAACAGTATGATCAAGCATACTCACCCCACAACACGCTCTAATACGTACCATATCTAGAAATGGAGCAATGACCAGAAGTACATATCTACCTCAGAAAATAGATGCTGTGACATGTGTATGCAGATTATTTCTCACGTAAAATACCTGATGAGGTAAAAATGCAAGTGATTAAGGTATTAAGATCTAGGAGATCACGCACGTTTGTGGTCCTCCATGTCCCCTACAACGACCTGTCACATAGTATTCAAAAACTCATACACTTTTAAGGAGTATCATTGTGCAAGAACCACATGTTTTATATCAGACACTTTATTGCATTTATGATCATACCGTTGAAACTAAATATAAAAGTTTAGTAAAGCTCGCAAATTTTTTATTTCTCAAATTCTCCTCTTCTAGCATAATTTCTGTGTTCATCAAGTCTTACACTGAAAAGTCTAGATGACTCACCTACATAATGTTCACCTCACAGAGAAATATAAGTACAACTGTCAAAATGATATAATCTGTCGTTTGCACCGTATGTGTTTAAACCATCTACTACCCCTTCAAAAAGCGAAAATCGTCTTACCCGTATCTAATAGATTTCAACAAAAAATATTTCTGGCAAATTTCACGCATCTAGATATAACCGTTTCCGAAAAAGCCTAAAATTTCAATCCCCCTTTTCCCCCTCTTTGAGGTCGAATTTCGAAAAATCCCTTCTTGGTGGATGCCTATGCTATTCGAGGAACCTCTATGCAAAATTTGAAGTTTCTAGACCCAGCGGTTTGAGCTGTGCGTTGATAGATCAGTGAGTCAGACAGTTAGGGTATTCCTTTATATACAGCGTGTCGCACTTTTCATGGAGCCACCCTCATATCTCGCTCATCTGATATCCGAATATTTTGAAATTTTGGTGGTGAATATATACCTATAAAATGAGTCTTTTGATTTTAGTCAGAGGCGTTCGATTCTAGAATGGAAACGGGGGTCGATTTTCGAGAAAATATATTAGCGATTTTTTCAGTAAAAAACTAGTGAGATATTCTTAATCAGCACCTTTAGAAACCCCTTTGTGCGAGATATCATCATAGTGGGTTCAAAAGTGTTTGAGATAGGGGCCGTCAAAAAAACAATTTTTTCAATTAAAAATAATTTTTACCTGTAAAACGGATTCTCAAATGAAAAATTGTATTCGTAATTTTTTGTTCAGAATAATGTATTGGACTAGTCTGAATTGATTTTACAATAAAATAATTATTTGTTTAATAAGGCAAGAATTCTAATTCGTACATGCTTAACATTTTTCTAACGAATAATCTTCAATAAAGACCTAAGTAAGCCATGAAATCAAAAGTTATTGAGAGTGTCAATTGGTTTTATTTATTTATTTATTTATTTTAGTTTCATTTATTTTATTTTTTAATTTTTGCCTTATTTAAATAAATAATTATTTTGTTTTAAAATCAATTCAAACTAGTACAATACATTATTCTGAACAAAAAATGAAGATAATTTTTTTTCATTTGAGAATCCGTTTTGCAGATAAAAATTATTTTTAGTTCAAAAAATTGCTTTTTTGACGGCCCCTTTCTCAAACACCTTTGAACCCACTACGATGTAATCTTGTACAAATGGGTTTCTAAAGGTGCTGATTAGGAATATTTTACTAGTTCTTTTCTAAAAAAATCGCTAATACTTTTTTTTTGAAAATCGACCCCCTTTCTATATCCTAGAATCGGACGCCTCTGACTAAAATCAAATGCGGTTACGTCTAAAGACTCACTTTATAAGTATATATTCTCCACAAAAATTTCAAAAAGTTCGGATATCAGATAAACTAGATATGAGGGGTGGCTCCATGAAAAGTGCGACACGCTGTATATAGATTATGTCTAGAAGCATGAAATTTGTCAGAAATACTTTTTATTTTAATCTATTAGATACGAGCAAGACGAAATTTCGATTTTCACTTTTTGAAAGGGGGAAAACGGAGGTGGTCAATGGTCTAAAGGGTACCCGTATCTATGAAATCGCGTAAGTCAAAAACGTGATATTCCAGCGACGGGCTGTTCTGATGAAATAAGGACACGTAGTCGACGGTTTTCAAGAAGAGATTCCCCCGCCCCCGAACGGGCGAACAGGGAGAGGGATGTTTTTAAGCATGAAATTTGACACATACCCGCCCATGTGCTCTCTTGTCGATTAAAATAATATTTTTTTCGTTTAACTCGCTCTAACACAAAAATAAACAAATTGCGAAGCGCAGTGGGTTTCCCAGAGTACTAAAAATGCGCAGTAGGTTTCCTTGAGTACCATGGATGCATAGTGGGCTCCCTCGAGTACTACGGATGCGCAGTGGGTTTCCCTGAGCACTGTGGATGCGCAGTGGGTTTCCTCGAGTACCATGGATGCGCAGTAGGTTTCCCCAAGTACTAAGGATACGCAGTGGTTTTTCTCGAGCACTATGGACGCGTAGTGGGTTTCCCCAAGTACTAAGGATACCCAGTGGATTTTCTCGAGCACTATGGATGCGTAGTGGGTTTTCTTAAGTGCAATGAATGTGCAGTGGGTTAGTATATCAATGTTCCTAATTAGACGCGGATGAAGTTTCACGCGGACGAAGTCGCGGGCATCAGCTAGTTTACCTATAAAACGTGCGGTGTCCTTTACTTTATTTCTCTAGGTACGTTATGAAAAATAACGGCCCGTTGCCAATAGCAACAAGTATTTAGTACATAAAGCGTCACTTACGATCGACAAAACAATGGAATTAAAGTATACTTACGAGGGAGTATGACGAAAAATTGTTTATTTAATAATAATAATTCGGTGATAGATTTTATTACGAATATTATTTATCATACCATATAATAATCACTAGTTTTGAAAGTAACTATCCGGTTTCATGATGGGAGTGTAACTGATAAGCATCTAGTATAATTTTTATAAATGTCTAACATTAACACTGCATTTACTATGAATGAAACGTTATTAAAGTATTTTTCATTTGAAATATAATACGCGAACACCTTTTTTTATTTATGCATTCATAAACTCACGTGAAATTTACTAACTATACAGTTCTTAGAATGGAGTGAAATTTTGCGACGCCATCTCAATTTATTGTTAATAGTTAATATATGAAAATTTTTATTTATCCAGTCTAATGAATATTATTTATTATACTTGAGGATGCCTAGGATATCATATTACATATAGATCTACACTTTTATATACTTTATAAGTGGAAGGTATAAAATTAATATTAGGATACAGTAATTGATAGAAACTCTATAATTTCATATTCAAATTTTTATAGTCTACGGAAATTTGATACTCCTACGGTTTCTTCTAATTTAGTCGCCTTAGAATTCTCATAAATTAAACAATAAAATGTTTTTAATGAAAATTAAATTCTTTCTCTATAAATTGTTCCAATTAATTGGGAAAGCGTTTGGTCAAATCCAAGGCTCGGGAGATTTATCTCTGCGCCAGAGACGGCTCTCATATAGATATAATATTATATTGCAAACACCTACTGAAACATTCAGAAAAACGACGAAATGGTGAAATATTCATCATTGCCAGCTACAATGTATTTTTGGTGATTTTAACCTAAAATCGGTGATGATTCTTACAAAAACATATAATGCATATCTAGCAAATAAAAAAACAATTTTGAATCAAACACATACCTTTCTATTCTGTTTAATATGTGTGGCGTGTTCATTATGTTTATTTTCATAATAATTAAATATAAAAAGCCAATAAGTTGCTGGCAACATAAAACATTTTTTCACAGTAAAATAAACCATTTTTATATAATATTAAATCATACATAACAGACAAAGTTAAGGATTAATGGCATAAAACTGTCTTGTACCATGTGCATCACAAATTAATGTTTACAACGTGATAAAGTGAATTTTATTTCATTTTAAAATGTTAAAACCGCTGCCCAAGGAATCACTACTTCCACATCCTGATGTTCTATCCAAGTCTCTCACAATGAAAAAAAAATTTAGTATTACATTTGCACTCTACTATATGGAAATAATTGTTTATAGAACTTTAATAATATAATATTTGTAATCGCCTACCCCAAAAACTCATAAAACGATATTCCACATCGGTAGTGGGGGTGGATGAAGTAAAATAAATTTTTGAAGCCTTTGGTTCTTGTACACACACTAAATCACAATTTTATTATTTTATTTTTTTTTTTTTTTCACCCTGTTTAATAATGAGGTGGGAGTGGTAATGGAGGTGACTAATGCCAACAAATCTTTTGAGACCTTAGCTTCTTTTATATGTACTAAATACGAATTTTACGGACTCTTCTTGCTTGATTTACCTATTTACCCCAATTTACCGCTCAACCCTTCAACGGAATAAGATAAAAATATAGATCTCGCTAAAATACATTCGTGTACTAAATTTCAAGTCAGCATCTCAAACGGTTCAAGAGTAATCGTGCGCACAAAAAAGTTACAGACAAATAGACCTACAGACAGAAATTTTTTTCGCTCAAACTTAAAATCTCGACGTTTCATTCTAAGCCTGTTTGAAGAACAAACATTTTCAAAAATGTTTTGGCGTTACTATACTTCCACCGGATGTGGAAGTAATACGTAACCTACTTTTATCAGATATCTACTACATTGGTGCAACGTACTGACCTAGAAGACTTGATTCTTTTACAATTGCAATGTTGAAGGCATTCGACCCTAACTGAGTGTCAACATTAAGGAGTCTACAGATGATACAACTTGCTGGAGTCAACATTGTCGGCATCCTTTGAACTCATTCGTACAAGTGAGCTGGTCTGCTGGAATTCCAGCAATCTTCAAAGAGTACCGACAAGGTTGGCTTCACCAAGTTGAATCATCTATACAGTGTACTTTTATATGTTTTTTACTAATTCGGTTTTATTGTATCCTTTAATTAGGCGGCCCCACCAAAATTGTGAAACATTGCTTTGACAAAATCCCCTTTACTGTACCTACACTATGGCAATTCTGGACATTTACGTCAACGTTTAATAAAGAGAAAGGGTAGACTATGCGAAATCGCAGTTACGCAGTTTCGTAATTGCCCAGTACTAATCTAGCCATAAGTGTGTATATATCTAAGAAACTAGAGTGAAATTATACAGAGTGGATGGTATACAAAAGTGTCTCGTGCTTTTCAGGCTGTGAAATATCAATAATATACTTTTATATTCGTTATAGGTCATGAAAAATTACATATGTGTGTGTGAGTGTCTGTGTGTGTTCAATGTTACATCCCCCAATACCCTCTCTTAGAGTGAGTGTTTATGATAAACTGACCATATTAACTTTGGATCATTTATCTGGAAAATGGTAACTCCTATCCAAATATTGTATAGGAACAAAATTGTAGGAAATTTTATGCACTTTGTTTTTTGTGCAGAAAGTTTTTCTCCATCTTTTTTAGTTTTTGTGTTAAATGACAAAAACAATATTTGCAAATTTTTGTTTTTTAACGGACGCCATTTTGAAAGTACAGCCAATTTTTTTTTTTTTTTTTTGGGGCACATGTCCAAAATTGTTCCTTAGGCTTTAATCTTTATGAAAAACCTTGTGCCCAAGGATCGGAGGGGGGGGGGGGTGCACGGGCACTTAGGGCGGGCTCCCGTAGTAAAAAGTCTTGAAAAAAAATCCAAAATAAAAATCATCCAAAATCAAGAACACCAAAATATTTTACGATTTAATGTGCGCATCAAAAGTTGTTTTGCGTGCGGAAACTGCATGCCAATGAATTTCCGCTGGGTTCTTTTTCACGGCTCTTCGTTTGGCAGTATTGGCATCCATTTTAAAATTTAAAAAAAAACAAAAAAAATCGATTTGCACACCCTTCTGCACGCGACGACTGCCTAAAATTTGCGTTTCTGGCATATTCATGGTAATTTCATTGATATATATGATTGGCATGCATCTTAAAAACGTTGCACCTGACCTGTCATGTACCGCCAGTCTATTATCATGAAATTTTTGAGAAAATTAAAATTTTCAGGTTTTTGAAAATTGCGCAGAACCCTTAAGGTGTAGAGATAAATGTATAGAAACACAAAAGTGTCCCCTTTACAAGAGTTTTTAAACAAAAAAAAAAGAAAATAGAAATCGGACCATTAGGAGCTGAGATAAAAAAATTAGTATGGCTAATGGCGGTCATCTTTAATGGCCACATGTGACCTGCACTGATTTTCAAGTGGCTCCCTATCTCAGAAGTTACCTTTTGACATCAACTATGACCACAGAAAGTGGCACATCCCAATCATAAAGTGCAGCTTTCTTTGGTGTACCCGACGTACTACTACCTCAATAATGAATACCGAATAAAAAAGTAAATAGTTTATTATTATTAGTAAATGCTAAGAAGAATTTTTATCCCAAGATGGAAAATAAAAGAGTTATTTCACCTCAAAGAATCCCATTCTACAAAAATGCTCTTTTAAAATATTCTCTCAAACTCACGAAAATAAATTTTTAATTTTTGAAGATGGCGTCCTAATGGCAACACCCCAAGCACGGAAACTCAGTTTTACACTCACGACCGACCTCCTACGAAACTCAAAGAAAATATACCCTACCCAATACTTGCCGTATTGAATATACTAATGTTACTTCCTGTATATTATCAGAAATAAAATACAATAATTTTGAATCTTCTTTGTAAATAGCGTTTTAGAACAAGTAAAGTTCATAGAATTAAAATTATCATCGCGTATTTCTTTATTTTCACATATTTCGTTATAATCGCGCCATTTAAGGTTATTTAACAAACTTTTATGTTAGTTTTGGAATGCCGTAGTAGATGTTATCTGAAGATATCATCGTAATTTAATTTAATATAATATTATACCCGTAGACACATAAAATAGTTTTATTTAAAAGTATCATCTGCTCTACGTGACAGGTCCATCTCATTTCTTCTACCTACTCTCTTAATTATTTGTTAGCGTTCATCAGATACCACCAACTTTATCGTGGTGGTATATGAATATGACAACCACCATTAAAACGAAAATTTAATGATAGTATATTTATCGTTATACCGTTTCTGTTTCACTAAAATGAAAATAAAGGAGGCAATTGCTATCATGTCTAGTTGTATATGGCCGTTCTTAATGAAATGATATGTGAGGATATAATAAAGGTTTTTGTAATTCTATAAGGTCTTCTTTTTAACCACATCACATACAGAATTATTACCAGCTAAGTTGCTGAACAACTAATAAGAAGAAACGAATAATAATTATAATTAGGCTTTAAAATAAACGTCTTCTATTAAAAATTTTAAAAAATACCGAACTCATACACAAATTTTATAGAAAATTTTTTGCTCAAATAGAAATCCTATTACATTCGCCCATTTCTAATCACGTGTGCGGAAACAACCAATTTTTACGTATGTCATCCAGTTTGACAGTTCCATAATTTATTTTTTGACAATGTAACAATTACGATTTGGCACTGCAAATAACGATTTGATGAATATAATAATAAAGGAAAACACGCCGTATATATACAATTAAAAGTAAGAAGTACATCTGGAATACATTTATGGACTATTGCGATGCTTTTGGGCACCAGAAAGTATGAATTTGATAAGAATAAATAAAATAAATTACAAAAAATTTTCTATGCGAATGCCCCTCGTACGATAAATAGCTCATAATTTTATCACAACTTCCTCAAGCACGTTGCTTTTAGGTAATATTCCTCCGCCTACGGCGTGGCGTCGGGATATTACCAAGCAACGTGCTTTCGGAAACTGTGATAAAATTATTTCGTATTATCAACGTCCTTGGGACGTTATAGCTGATAATTTTTTTGCTAAATGTATTAACCAATCAAAATTATGCATTTCATGTCATGTGTCAAAATTCATCCAATCAGTAAAAGATTACAGCGATTGAAATTCAACAAAAAATGTCAAATTGAAAATCAATTTAGAAAAATATCACAAAGGTTCCGCCTTCGGCGACGGGCTGTTACCAAGCAACGTGCTTTCGATTGTCATAAAATTATCTCGTACATTATCAATGTCCTAAGGATATTATAGCTGAAGATTTTTAGCTCAAATAGCAATCCTATTAAATTCGTCCATTTCTAATAACGTGTGCTGAAACAACCAATCCGAACAAAATTACACTGATTATTTCACTCATTAACGCTATAGCCAATGAGAGCCCGTTTTCTCACAACATTGCACCAATCAAACGTCATTATTACTGGTAATTCAAGCTAGATCTGCTTTTGACAGGACCAAGATGCAAAATTTATCGCTCTAATTTTTTAGGTCGCTGCAGCGGCAAATATTGCGAAAATTTTTTGACGTTTTGTGTCGTGACATGTTTTCGGCAAATAGGACAAATCGTGCTTTTAAATGTTATCTATAAATATCTTCTCTAGCTTATTACTAATTGTTAACGTAAATTGTAAATTGTAGTACTGTATTAATAACCTAAAAAGCCAATGCTGTGTGGAACTTATATAGGTTCGGGACAAGTTATAGGTACACAGCTTTCAATGGCTTAATACCTAACATAATTACAAAATAATTTTCCCAACTAAAATTAAATATGAATATCTACGAAGCAGACAAATGTTATTTCATGATAAATACACAAATGTAGGTACTTACTTATGGTACTTCATCAATCATTACAAAGCAGCTAACACTTATTTGGAAAATCAAAACTCTGCAGTATCACTATATACATTATAATTCGTTGTACTTAAAGTCTCTCTACTTAAACAAGTAAACCTTAACTTAACTATCAAATTTCTCAAATTAGAAACAAGGATTAAATACATAAATATATATTAATAAACACTTTAATATAGTAATTCAATTCGCTGTTTAGGCTAGTAACTAAGTTAAGCTAGCGTTACTAGATGGCGGTACCATACCATCTGAGCCGGCAGCCTTAGAACGTAAAAGGATTGGAAAGATTGGTAATATGCAATTTGTGTAATTTCAGCCGTAATGTGATTGGTCGAAGCGTGCTTTGTTGTGATGACTAGTCTTATAAGTTACAGTACCTATGGTTTAACGTATATTGTTTTTCTTGATTGTCATAATTTAAACCTACTTTGTTTTTTATTAGATGAGTCGCTTTGAAAATGCATTTTTATGTGACGTAAATGATGAAATTGAAGATAAAGGTGAGTAATCTCTAAAAAGCAACACGAAACGTCTGAAGACAATTAATTACTGAACATAATATTGAAGATATTCGTAATGAATTATTTATTCGTGAAATATTCTCCACAAATACCACTCGTGCTTTAAATTTTATCTAAAAATTTTTTCTCAAGCTAAGTCGCCCCTAGTTAATATAACTCGTGCAAATTGGCAGTTTATTATCAAAGATTAAATCCCTCCCGCTAAAGCGGTCGGGATTTAATCAGATAATAAACTGTCAATTTGCACTCTTTATATTACCAGGCAACACGCTTTCGAAAAAATTTTCGATAAAATTTTAAGCACTAGTGATATTACATACGATAAGAACCCTTAGCGATCTTTTCACTTATGTCATCCAGTTTGACAGTTCAATAATTCAAAATCAATTTTTTGACAATGTCGATTTGGAACTGCAAATAACGATTTAATGAATATAATAATAGAGGAAAACACACCAAATAATACATAACACATAATTTACATTTAATTTTACAAATTACTCTTTTAATAATTGGGTGTTTAATAAATAGTTTTAAAAATAACTAAAATAAATTGCAAAAAATTTTCTATGCGAATATCCCTCGAAAGTTGATAAATAGCTCATAATTTTATCACAACTTCCTCAAGCACGTTGCTTTTAGGTAATATCCTCTCCGCCTACGGCGGAGCAAGTGCTTTCTGAAATTGTGATAAAATTATTTCGTATTATCAACTTCCTTGGGATATTATAGCTGACAATTTTCTACTAAATGTATTAACCAATCAAAATTTTGCATTTCATGATATGTGTCAAAATTCATCCAATCAGCAAAAGATTACAACGATAACACGCATGTGGTGTTATCGACCAAGGCACAAATGATATGTTCAAATGTCAGATTGAAATTCAACAAAAAATGTCAAATTGAAAATAAATTTAGAAAAATGTCACAAAGCTTTCAAACGGTTCAATTAATCAAATTGTATTAGAAAATACACCTAATAACACGATTAAAAGTAGAAAGTATACGTGGAAAATGTTTTTAGAATTCCGCTCGATCAGAAAACACGAATGAATGGAGAGTAAAAAATTATCTTACCGAATACACCTCGAACATTGATAAATACTCAAAATTTTGTCGTAGAGAATGGTTCAAGCATGTTACTTAAAGGTAATAGCTCTTGGCCTACGGCCTCGGGCTATTACCAAGCAACACGCTTTCAGCAGTCTCTATGACAAAATTATCTCGGTATTATCAATGCTCTAGGTATATTATAGATGTTAGTATCCAAATCCAAAGCAAATTAAATCAAATTTTAAATCGTTTTGGCATATATCAACCCCAAGAAAGCAATTACTGCTATCAAAAATCCTGTTCATCTGAGGGACAAGATGTACGACAGTCCATATAACGTAGCAAATGGATTTTTAGAATACCAGGAATCGTTTTCGCTACCATCCCTAACAAATACAAATATTAATACAGAAAATTAGCGCACTTCAAATAGATTCATACATTGTGACAGTCTACACATTAGCAGAGTACTCCAAAAAAATTAAAACCCAAACTTACCAAAGGTCCTGAGGGAATATTTTCTTTCATCATCAGAGACTGTGCTCATGTTTTTTCAAAGCCTCTCACCAAGGTATTTAACTATCATTGAAGTGTGGCAAATTCCCAGAAGCGTGGAAAAATTCACGCATTACTGGGGTAATGCGTGAATTTTTCACAAAAAAGGTGAAAAGTGTAATATCGAAAACTATCACCATTTGGAACTTCGCTAGTCTTTGAATTTGCCTTACATGAGATATTGTATACTCATATTAGTAGATTACGATATACCAACATGATTTTGTACGCAATAAATCCACATTAACTAATCTGTTCCACGTAACACAATTTATTTAAGAGAACTTACATGTTAAGATAGAATGATTGATGTAATTTACTCCGATTAAAACCTTCGACAGACTTAAGCACGGACGGAATGTTACTTGTAAACTGTAGCAGGTCTCTCTCCCTTGTTACTACATTTTGAAAAAAAATGTAGTATAGGTTTTGCGTTTTTCCGGTGGACCATCGAAATCCGAAAAAAACGTCGGATCGAAATGAAAGTCGTATCTATCGACTCGAGAGCGAATTTAGAAAATTCCGTCCGTCGGTCAGTCGGTCTGTCTGTCATTTCGATGAAACTTGGGTGGTTGATGGGAGGCCTTTAGAAAACCTTAACGCTGGAAGCTCGGCTCCGTTCGGAAACCGGAAGTACCCGATATAGACATTTCAAGTTTTTCGGGAAAAATTGAATAACTCGGTAACGGGCAGTCGGATCGAGATGTTTCAGAAAAGACATGGTGCCGCTGGCAATGATCTACAGATAAGTATACCGGAGACTCTGTCGAAAAACAATGGAAACTGATTTTTTTTGCAAAAAACTGGTTTTCTCGAAATCGGGCTAGGAAGCACGATAACTGTCCAGGATATTAATCGATTTCGATGAAACTTGGTGGGATCGAAGGTACACGGCCACAAATGAAGCCTATTGCTGGCGGCCCGAATCCGTTGGCCGCAAGTATTTTTTCCAAGGCCGATATGATTTTCCAAAGAAATTAATAACTCCCGAACCGAAGGTCCGATATTGATTTTCGAAAATGGCGATTGTAGGGCTCAATTAAGTCTATTATGTTTGTAAAAAATTTGACAAAACAAAAGCGAATCTACGAATCCTGGAAAACTTGATTTTTTTGATAAATTCTACAAATACCGAAGAGTTTCCTAATAAAAATCGAAAATTAAGTATTCCGTCGATCAATCTCTATAACCAGTATAAGGCACGGACCTTTTCGGACAAAAAATGTGAAATAGAGTTTTTCCGAAAAATTAAAAATAAACGAGTTATTTACGAAGATGCATAACCACGTCCGGTATAACAGAGTGGCAGTCTGCCCGAAAATAAAATCGTAAGTCTGAAATCACTCCGTTGATGCTTCTGCATTTTATAATTTTCTATTGCTATATTCTTGGGTGAAATTTTGGAAAATTAAGTAATAAAAATATAAATAATATATAATTGTCCATAGAATTATTTTTTAAAAATATTACAAATTGGTAAATCCTCCATGCGATATAGGTGGAAAAAAATAATGTAATGTTATACTTAAAATATCATCATTCATATCATTATTTGATTAAGTAATGGTAAAAGAAACATACGAATGCAAAACATAGCAGGCTTTACTATGAAACAGATTTTGATATCGTGCCTTCTCGAAAAAGTCTCTATTTTGTTAATACACGAAATTATCTATAGGTGTCCAAACCAAAAAAAATGAAAATCATACCGGGGAAAATTCTATCTCTATAAATATTTGACCGATTTTCATTTACTAAATAGCAATATAACCCATGCCCTTTCTGTATTTCAAAATGTAGTTAGCCTTTACTTTAGTCAATGCAAAAAGAAAAAAAAAAGAAAAAAAATATGTCAAAATGTTCTGAATCATCAACAGGGATAAAAAGTCTATCAAAATGTAGTTTTTAGCTTGTTATTAATATTTTTCAATATGTAGAATGTCCTGTTTTCAACTCAAATTCAGACTCTCTCTAGGCTTTCACTGAATTCTCTCTTGTTCGTTTTATTTATCAACGATATAGTAAATGATTTGAATTTTAACATATTGTATGCTGATGATGCAAAAAATTGTACCGAAATAAATTCAGTTATTGACTGAAAAGTTAAAGAATTATTTATTGACAATAAAAAAAGTAGTGTGATGCTAATAGCCTCCCCCGTAATGAAGAGAAATATAATGTGATATCATACAATAGGAAAAAATATCTCATCCTCTATGGAAATAATTCAAATGATATTGTGTTAACCCGTGACATTTAACACGCATATAGACCAATAGTCTTCATATATAAACATGAATTTTGTTATTAGGAACTCTAAAGATTTTACAGATGTTAACGTATTTGTATTGCTTTTGAACAGCTTCTAAGGTCAAAATTGGAATATGCATCACCAATATGGAATTTCTTCCATATAGTCTCACTGGAATATATTTATGTCATATACAATTTATGTCGTATACAATTGATCCAATAGGAGTTTCCACAGCAAAGTCTTCTTACTAGTTTTGGTATGAAGAGCCTTGAAATGCGTAGGTAAGAAAGAACTTTATTTTCCCATTTGGATCTAGTATAAGATATATGAACAAGCTTCGCTATTTTCATTCATATTACCTTGTTAATTCATCCCCCGCTTTTAGAAAAACTGATATTTTCTAAACCACCTTTGCCAAGGCATGTGATTTCCCACACGGAATCTTAATTGAGATCACCGGGGCCGGTCGGAACGCGCCAGGGGGCAGTTGATGCGTTTGCAGCGCCTCCCATGTAACACGGTCTGTGCTTGGTGTGTGCTTGTGCATACTGAGTGCAAGCTGTTTGTGCTTAGTGTGTGCGGGTGCATGCTGGGTGCGTCCTGTGTTATGTGGATTTCAGCACTAGCCTCTCACCGTCCAGGATCGTCCGCCCGTGATGATAAATCACAACCTGCACGAGGTGGCACTGCTTTAACAAAAGGAGGCGTATCTAGACCGGAAGGTCAATATACATTCCCCAAGCCAAGGTGTAAACCATCGTGCCGAAGTCTGTATGATACCAGGGTGATGGTTACCTTTAACGATGCATGTGGGAAACCGGGTGACCTCCTACAGTATGTGGCCTTACCCCCACAAGCGGGCTCTATGGGGGCGAACTTCTTTTCCCGCCTATTCGTGGGACACATATGAATATGGACCACCCTCAATCGCTGAAAATGGGAGAGGGCTCCTCCTTGAGGGGTAATTTCCCTGTTTCAGTCTTATATTTCTTACAGATCAACTTGCATCGCAGTGTTTCGGCAACCAGTCTAATTGGTCGTCAGCTGTCTGTGATGCAAACGGATGTCATCCTCATCCAGGAACCATGGGCTCACCAAGGACTCATCAAGGAACTGGACCGAAGAAATGGGGATGTCTTCTATTGCACTACAGAAGACAGAACCAGAACCTGCGTGTACGTAAGTAAAAATGTTCATACATGTCTAATGCCAAATTTCTGTTCTAGGGATCTGGTTGCAGTTAGGGTGAGTTTGACAAAGGAAGGAATGTCGGAAGATTTAATCGTCTGTTCGGTATATACGGCTCACCTACCCCACCCCCATCGGAGACTATTTGATTTAATCAAATAGGTATAAAATTATATATAGAATAGCATGGTAGAATACCGTTATTATAATTGGCCCGTGTACAACATACATGGTGATCGCCAGAGGCATGTGAAATGTCTTAATTAAGGACAAAAAATGCGAACCTGTGTGGAAAGTCAAAACTGTAACATACAATGTGACTCTTAGGTTTGAACCCACTTTACGTAGTCTGAGTGATATCAATTTGACTTTAAAAGGTATAAATTCTGTCTAATAAGTTTATTATGAAAGAATGACAGTTGCATTCGGACGTCACCGAATTCTAATACCTAGTTCAACAACAAAAATTAAACACATATAGACTGTGTACTTAACCGCAATGACACCCTTTAAAAGTGAATTGTGCCGTAATTTTATAAAATGCATATTTTATAAGGTATTCGAAGTCGGCCGCGCCCGATTTCAACTTCTACTGGTTATAAATTGCTAATCAAAGACGTCATGCTAAAGATAAAGTTATAATGAAATCTCAAGTTCAATATTCGGAGTAGCCATCTTGTTGAACTTCAGTTTGAACAACACCGACCAGATGTTGATGATCTAATCGAGAACTTCTATAAATATATCCTTTATTTCGATGTTGAATTTTGTGAATTTTAGGTAATTTGCTTCTGCGATTTAATTTTATGGTTTTAAACATTTATTTCCAAAACAAACAAATTCGTTGCATATATACAGGATGTTTTATGTAATGTGATATTTAAGTAATGACACATACATCGGCTATTTATTCCACATATCAAAATAGATTGAGCTCTAAATACACTTTAGTAAAATATTACTATTTCATTAAATGCAGTGGTTTAAAATGACATCAGTTCCAGAATTGGCGAGAAATAATAATATGTGTTGTTTTGCGATTGCTGATAGTTGGCGTCACATAAAACAAGGAACGCATAAAAATCTTTTTTCCGGAGATTTGGGATCGTCTTGATAAGAAACTATGGCACAGTCTTTATATCTAAACAAAAAAAGTAAACTTTTTTTAAAGCAATAAATGCATCCATCTTTAGATATCTACAGGTTATGTTTTCAATGCACATCCTGATCCAATACAGTTGGATATCATATTTTTAAAGTAGCCTATGGACCACAACCTATGTATAAATAAAAAACAGTTTACATCTAATAGGCGCATATATATGTCGAAATATTTACCAGGAAATTTATATAAGCTTTAATAGTATAATCTACAAGTGTTGAAAATAGCACTTTTCGCTCGAGTGTGTTTGTGACATGAGGGTGATTTTCATACGTGTTGAACATTGTACTCTTTTTAAGACTATCCTCAGTTTCAACAAATTGGCGACATTTTTTTTAATGTGAAGACACACTTTGTTTCGATCATAAGTTGTTTATTGTTATGCTATATAAACAAAAGAAAATAATTTGAAAATATTATTAATATATATTTGACGTAAGTGCTATAGTTTGCGAGATATTTAGCATTTAAACTAAATGCTAGAGACCAAAAAGAAAGCTTATAAAGTGACTATGATTTTTATTATCTTTATTTTTGTAGGATTAGAAATTTCGAAGCTATGGAAGTTAAAATTGGCATCCGGACCTCTATAAGAAGAAGCGCTCTTATAAATGTCCGAACGCAATTTTTTAAACTTCGTCTGGACATTTATAAGAGTACCTCCTCTTACTGTACCGTACTGTATAGTACAGGAGCCAGAGACACTTTAAGCTGCTATATTTGTTTAAACTTGTTTTTTTTTCATATTAATGTAACTTATCCACAAAACAAACACCTGTCATTTTAATCCATGCAAAACGCGGGGTTTGACGCTCGGAATGCCCCCCTCATCGGTACTACTTGTATTTTATAGTTTTTGGGTCGCTGATCACGAAAATGGGCGGCTCTAAAACTAGTGCGTCACCCCTAAAAATGCCAAAAACCACCTCCTTTTTCGCGAAAATGTGAATAATACTGTAAAATAATGCTATGAATGTGGTAATTGTAATGATATTTTGCCAGTTCAGTGTGTTCATCTAAAATAAGGACAAATTTTATGCTGAGAGTTAACCAGACGTAAAATAGAAAAATGATGGAATTTTTTTTCTTTCTTTTTTGATTTGAGTTTAGATGAATGGGGATTATACAATGAAGAAATTTTTTTTCCAACACATCCTAAATATAACACAAAAAATAAGAAATTTAAGCAAATCTTTCAAAAATTGTGTCATTGGCTCCCCTATTAGTACTGAAGTTGCAATGGTTCATATACTTTTCAAGGCGAAGCACCTGCTTGCACACTACCACATAAATAAGCTACGTGAATTTTCCAATCTAGAGATAAATTTGTGTCACTTGTTGAATTGATTGTCCATCATGTTTCACATATACACCTGATGTGTAATATGATTCAATAGAATAAAACTCCAAAACAGAAGTTTTACTTTGATTTGGTGCAAGTATGCATAATATTCAGACTAAGAATGACCGTTCAGAACTGCAGACAGGCCATCGATAACTTCGTTCCATAAATTATTCCTTGAGACTGTAAAAGATATCTGATATAATTCCAATAAGCGATTTATTTTTATACCAAATTAATCTCTAGATTAATTAAACGTCATTTCATCTATAAACTTTTTATTATGGGAAATATTTAAATGCCAACAATAACGGATTATTTTAAAAATATTGATTTTTTTTTAATTCCAACCATTTATTTTTGTTCAATTTAAAAATGGATTAGATAATAAATGGTTTTGAATTATTTTTCATATCGTGTTTCAAATAAAGGCGAGGTAATAATGGAAATTTCGGGTTTATTTTATTTTCCTAAAGAGGTGTTTTCTACTTTTTTCAACGATTTAGCTTACAGACAGAACCACATGCCAGGGACTTTACAGTATAGATCGTTGTTTGTTTATACCAAAATATTTTGCCTCTTTTCTACATTCATAAGCAACTAGAAGTACCAAAAATAATTTGCTGTCTACTTATTTCCTACGAGCGTGAGTCGAGAGAACAGAAATACCTGGACAAAATGGCAAATTATCAACTTTTAAAGAGAAATTCAAAAACAATATATATGTACATATAATGAAAGAAGAACCTTCACACCTCGCAGTAACAGGATATATATAGATTCAATGTTACTACATATGGGAAAAATTTGTTCTCGGCTAAAAGGGGGTTTAATAATAATAATAACAATAGGTCTTTATTTTCCCAAAAAGTAACAAAAATAAATAACATGATAAAAAAAGTACAGGAAAAACGCTAGAAAGTATATACTTTCAGAAAAGATCAGGTGGTTGTGCAAGACAAACCTCTGTATTTAATCTTAAGCGTAGGTAACAGCAATATGGCAGAAATAAATAAACATATAATATTACAAAATAAGTAACAGATAAATATGTTATTAATACAATGTTGCAGGTATTAAAAATATGCGTATAATATATAATTTTATATTTAGTTAGTACTTAGGCTGGTAATGTTTTACTTTTTATATGTGATGGTATAGAACTGTAAATTTTAGTAATTTGGTAGGTAAATGAACGTTTAAATAATTCTGTGCGATGAAGGGGAGGAGTAAGTGTACCCTTGAAACGAATATTCAAGTTGTGAACATCTGCTTCAGGTATTTAGGAGCTTTGTTATTAATAACTTTATGAAATAAACAAGCAGAATGCAAAAGGCGTCATCTAGATATATTGAGCCGACCTATTTCGACTAGTTTGTGTGATATACTTTGTCGGCGCTTAACCTCAAATATTAGTCTCAAACAAGAGATTTGCCATACTATTCGACATATATCATCTGCATCTAAACAAGGGCCATATGCAGTATCGGCAAAATTAAACCTTGATAAAACCAATGATTCGCATAAAATTGTTTTAATATTTTGTTTCAGAAAATGCTTAATAGTAGAGTGCATTAATACGCTTATTGTGACTTCCGTGGGGGTTTCGGGTCTGGTCTTTATTTTTTATATCTTGTGGAATTTTGATTTATTGGGCCGTTTTAGAGTCGTTGTTGGAAGGCTCCTCGCCCTTTTCTTTTGCTGTGGGGCCTTAAAAAAAAGAAAGCAGCAAAAAGCAAATGGAGGGTCTTATGCAAAATTTTATACTCTATCGCATGGCGCCAAGATCATTCTTCTAGCTCCTACCGTTTTTGATAAAAAAAAAAAAATATATATATATATATATATATATATATATATATATATATATATATATATATATATATATATATATACGTACGGTACGCATGAAACGAAGCCCACCACACATTACAGGGTACCAGAAGCCCAGCCTTATTTGTAATTTAAATAGTGTGTACAACTGTTAATAATGTTTTAAGTGGGAGTAATAACGCGAGCAACATGAGAGGGGGGAACTTTTTTGGACATACAGATTGAAAACAACACGACATGTCATACGAAGCCTTTTATAATTATGTGACATTACGAAGCCCGTTGTATAAAATGTATACATGTTTCAGATTACACGAAGCCGTACATAGTTGCCACTTCTCTTGTAATTCTTTAACTACATGATATAACTGTGTGCCACAATATAATTGCGTAGTCGATGTGCTAATAATATAATTGCATTGTTGTAGGTCACGGCCGCATGGCACCAAAGGGGCCGCCCTAATATAAATAATTATATTTAGGATATGCATGTTAAAACTATTTCCATTGATATATTTATTCTAATGCAAAATATACAAGGTATTCATTCCATTCTTGACGTTTGACTAAAATAGGTTTTTTGTACAAATATGAAGCCTCAAAATGAAGCCCAAAGTAGCATATTCCTCGCCTACTTGAAGCCCACACCCTGCCTATGTTTGTTTATAAACATTTTTCATTTTACGATGATTATTAAATTAATTTTATGTACTTGTTCTTTTAGACAAGACACAAGTTCATACACGTGTTAATTCTTGATAAATCTCGTATAAATATGAGTGAGGGCTCATTGGATTTGGAATGACGTCTAGAAAAATGTGAAAAAGTTTCAAACCCGCACATAAACCATTGCAAAAGTTATAAACAAATTGAAATTGAAAAAATAACGAGTTTCGTTTTTTGCAAATAACTCTAATACTATTAATATTTAAGAAATTCAAAAGAAGAACTCTTGTCTCCCGGAACTCTATCTCTATTATTCATAATTTTAATTTGATGTTGAAAATAAGGCTCCGCGCGGCGAACGCAAAGCCGTTGTGATGCTCTGAAACCAACCGTGGCAAGTAAAAACATTTTTTTATGTTATTAAATATTAATTTAAAAATTTTAAAAAATTATGGTATTATTTAGACACTTTTAAAGGAACAATATCCCGTTGGATCCCCGTTTTTCATAAAATAAGCCTATTGTCAATTAGCAAATTTTTTTATAGTTTGCGTTTATATTTCAAGTCGGATAATGGTTAAAGAAAAGCCACTAAATTTATTATTATTTCGCTTCGTGAACACCTTATGTCAACTATACTTTATGAGATTATGACACTGCGATGTTTTTAATTGTTATAGTCTATTAGTTATTAATTATTCAAGTTAACAAAAAACTAAAAAATGGAAATGAGTTGAGTTGAAATTTTTTTTTTATTAATTTTAATTATTAATACTGTTTTTATATTCAAAAATACTACAAGATTACATAAACTTTAAATTTTTAGTGCTATTTGTTTAAACAAATTTTATAAACAAACAGATAAATTACGCATTTTTGGAAAAAATTTTTTTGCAATTTTTTGTTATAAAATATTATGATTTAAAAAAATTCTTAAAACAATTTTTTAACTGTTTATAATCAATTTTTTCTTTTTTTCATTATTTAAACAAATTATTAAGAAAAAAATTTATTCTTAAAATTTATTATTTGCAGTTCTCTCCAAGGTGGGAAATTTGTATTTATTGTAAATTCATTTGTTTATTTAATAAACAATTTGTTATTAACAATCGCCGAATGCGTTTATATTTTTTTATGGAAAAAAATAACAAAAACAACCGTATAATTAAACATGTCAAAAAAAAATTTTTATATTTTTTGTTATAGTATTTTAAATTTTAAATATTAATTGTTTTTTACATGTTTATGTATAAGGTTGTTTTTGTTTTTTTTTTCTATCAAAAAAAATATAAACATGTTCAGCGATTGTTAATAACAAATTGTTTATTAATAAATAAACAAATAAATTAACAACAAAAAAATTTTTCCCTTGTAGAGAATTGCAAAAAATAATAAATTTTAAGAATCATTTTTTTTTATAATTTGTTTATATAATGAAAAAAGGAAAAAATTGATTACAAACAGTTAAAAAATTTTAAATCGCCTAATATTTTATAACAAATAAAATGGCAAAAAAATATTTTTCAAAAATACGTAATTTATCTATTTGTCTATAAAATTTGTTTAAACAAATAGCACTAAAAATTTAAAGTTTATGTAATCTTATAGTATTTTTGAATTTAATAACACTAATAATAATTAAAACTAATAAAAAAAAATTTCAACCTCTCTTTTTCATTTCTTAGTTTTTTGTTAGCTTAAATGATTAATAACTAATAGACCATAACAATTAAAATCATCGCAATGTCATAATCTCATAAAGTATAGTTGACATAAGGTCTCCACGGAGCGAAATAGTTTTAGTGGCTTTTGTTTAACAATTATCCGACATGAAATATAAACGCAAACTCAAAAAAAATTTGTTAATTAATAAGCTCATTTTATGAAAAATCGGCGAAAAATTTTTTTCCAACGAGATACTGTATCTTGTTATATTTAATAATATAAAAAAATGTTTTTACTTGTTTCAGAGCACTGGAGCTCTATTTTCAACATTAAATTAAAATTATATTAATAGTAGAGATAGAGTTCCGGGTGTCAGGAGTTTTTTATTGGAAATTTCTTCCTCTTTAAGAATCTATTTTTAAATTTCTTAAATATTAATAGTTTTCGAGTTATTTGGAAAAAACGAATCTCGTTATTTTTTCAATCTTAATTTGTTTATAACTTTTGCAATTGTTTATGTGCGGGTTTGAAACTTTTGCACATTTTTCTAGACGTCATTCCGAATTCAATGAGCCCTCACTCATATTTTTACTAGCTATATCAAGAATTAACACGTGTTTGAACTTGTGAACTAGACTGTTTGAGAAGTTTGAAAATAGAACAATGTTATATAAAACGTTGAAGAATTAATGTAAATGTTCTTTTTTCTATTCAAACTACCCGCATGATAAAAGTTAAAGTCAATAGAAAGCAAAAAGAAATAACTGAATGGAAATATTGTTCGCCAGTATACTGAAGTTAATATATAACTGTTAAACATTCTATATGACATTCTGCAGTTTGTTGAAAATAAGTTGATTTTTCTAGATATAATTGCTATATTTGTAATTCTAATCGTCTCCTGATGATGCCAGCTTGGTTGGCGAAGAGCTTCTAGCTACATTCTGCAGAATTTTTGTTATTGTTAAATCTTATCAAGAGTTACAACAGTTTATATTTGCATTTTTTGCTTAAGATGACTTAACTGTTGTATTTGCAGATTGGACTTTTTTTAATAACAACGTGGCACATTCTTAAATACGATCGGACTCTTGGTCCTTCAGTTATCGTGCTTATAAAGCACATGGTGTTTTCTTGAATAGTCCAACTAATGTCAAAAGAACTTGTGGCAATGGTAAAGCTACACCTCTTTGAAGACAGTACTTTCTAAAAAATTAATAGTTCTATTATTATGACGAAAAAATTGTTTGTAGATGATACAATTATCTTCAATTACTTCCACATCCAGTGGAAGTATAGTAACGACAAAAAATTTTTTAAAAATTTTTATTATTCAAATAGGCTTAGAGTGTCATGAAACGTCGAAATTTTAAGTTTGAGCGAAAAAAAATTTCTGTCTGTCTATCGGTCTGTCTGTAACTTTTTTTTGTGCGCACGTTTACTCAGGAATCGTTTGAGATATTGACTTGAAATTTGGTACACATATGTACTTTAACGAGATCTAGAACTAGATTATATTTTCATCTTGTCCCGTCGAAGGGTTGGGGGGTAAATTGGGGTAAATTTGGGGTAAATAGGTAAGTCAAGCAGGTAAGAGTCCGTAAAATTGGTATTTAGTATTAGTACGTCGGATGGCTGGCTCTAGCGTTCACTAACCCAATACCGAGGTATAACCAAATAAAACCTATTTCATTTTATTCAGCAGGTTTTTTTACATAGGAAATCACGTTTGACGACACTCTCCATTGGTCGAGACTGAAGTTACAAGAAAAACACGAAAAAAAATGAAAATAACAAAATTCAAATTCAACTACGAATAACTTTCAAACGAAAAAAGATAAAATTATATATTTTTTTTAGTTTTATAGTACAAACGATTCTCTTTAATTTGATGTATAATTTATTACAAAAATAATAACTTTAACTTTAGAAAATTGACGTTAAGCTAGATGGTACACAAATTGTCAATTTTTTTAAAAGCTCTAACTCGTTCTAACACGCTTATGTATTGAGCTATTCGAATGTTTTTTTCACCAAAAACTGCCAAATTTCATAGACTTCATTTTGTCTCAATTAATGCTGGGTCTAGCTCTGTAAATAAAAGCGGTACAGCCTTTTAAACGCAACGAAGCGTACTACGGCGGCGGAGTCGTGAGGCTTCCCCTCTCGTTCCCGGTACATCCTGCGTTCGCCATAAATCGCGCAATGCTTCCATCAGTGGCCGTAACAAAAGCTTTAGAATAATTTTCCTTTATTGTAAGATAATACAATTAACAAATCAAATTGAATAGTATGATTAGTTGTAATAATCCATTATATATGGTGTCGTACAACGCGGGAGGTGCGTTAATAAATGGAAAGTAATAGGTATCAGACAGAGATTAACTGATTTTCAGATACGTCATTGTTAAACTTATGCCAGCTAGTAAAGTTTTTACTTTGCCTCGTATATTTTAATATTTTCCATTAAGTGTCAGAGGTAACCATATAATCAAAACAATTATTTGCCATGCTCTCACTAACTCGTAGAGGCTCTGAACGATTAGTTGGATTTTTATACATAACTATATTTTTATTTTCATGTAAACTGGAAGGGTTAAAATCGGTTAAAATTGGATCTAAATATGCTTGTGTAAATAGGCTGTTCTCTTTTTAAAATAATACTATTCCAAGTGGGATTTTTTCCATTTAGCACGTCTTCGTTTTGATCAAAATTATCGATGCTATGAATGTAATTGTTTTCTTCAGAACTTACTGGAGGAAGTCCAGGTGGTATAAAAATGTCGTCACTAGTTTTTACTAATACGTGACTAGCTAAAGACGTTAAAAATGTCCGTATTTCATCGTAGGAATAACGTAGGAATAACCATAGCCAAAAGAATAAAGTTTTTTTTCTTCTGTCGTCACAATACACATATAGTAATATGTATAGGATTAAAAAAATGGCTTAAGCTGATTGTTTTTTTTTTTTCATATCAATTATTAATATAAATTGCATTAATATCGGAATAACATTTAAATCAAATTTGTCTGTCCTGATATATTTAGTATCCACGACATAAATGTTTATAACAAATCTGAAACTTCTTATTTACAGTTCATTGTCATTGAGATTAGTAGTCGCGTTTTTTTTAACCCCGACCTCATAAGTTTGACGCATATGTTTGTATGTTTGTTTGTCTGTCTGTCTGTCTGTGGCTTCATATCTCTTCAACGGGTGATCCGATTTTGATGTAGTTTTTTTTATTTGAAAGAGAATTTTGTCAAGATGGTTATAGGTCATATTAGATTTTGATGTTTGGTCGCCATCTTGAATTCGCCATGTTGAACTTCTCTAGAAATTGTCCGATTGCAGTAAAATTGAAAATGTGCAGACATTATGGTAGCCGAACATGATTTAGGCCTCATTTTGATTTGGTCATATGAAACTGGTACGATTAGATACATTGCACATTGATCGGTGGTTTTTAAAAATTTTCAATTTTACTTGTTATAGGTTTAAAATATCCAGCTGCAGCTTCACTTAAGATAGGCAGTTTTATCAAGAATTGTCAATTCATTCTCATGAACCTAGTTTTCTTCGCCTGATTCAGCTGTGACTGACAACAAAAATCCATTTAGCTTTATTATCACTTGAATGAACTGTTGTTGTATTTTCTTTGTGTTCTCAAAACACTTTGTTTGCTTAGATGTTTTTCTAATCTCTTTCTTATATTTCCGCTGCTATAATAATCTAATTCTTCTTCCGTCATTTCTTCAAATATATCATTAAGGCGTGTTTTTAGAAACGTTAAAGTTAAGAATTATTTTTTTGCAAAACAGCTAGATAAACCTCCCTAAATAAGATGTTTAACACTACTTTAAATTCATTTTTTCTTTCAGTTGTTTAGTTTGTATACATTTAATTTTTTTTGCTAATATATTTTGCATAACAAATTTTATAATAATTTCCATCAGCCCAAATAAATCTGAATAAATGTGTAACCTGCCTTGTATTTCTGTATCATAATGCGACACTGCAGCTTTCTAGTTTCCGCACCCGTTCCTGTACAAATTGCTACTTAAAAATGTTCTTAATTTGTTCTTAATTTTTCTAGATTTTCCACAAATCAGACAATGACATTTTGTTTTAAACTAATTTTTTTGTTCTTTATTATAAATAACTACATGAAGGCTCACTTGCATTTTTTATCGCGTTACAAATATCACAGACAATACATATTGCCTCTGCTAATATTATTATTATTACAAAAAGATGTCCTACAAGAATAATGAAATCGGTATCGAAGAGTGTGCAAATAAAAATAAATAAAAAAATGTTTTTAATGAAATAGCATATTTTCTTTCATTTGCACAATTTATAATAGACTTGATGCCAGTAACAGTTGGTTTTTTATTATTAGATTTTTTCGCTGTTTTCAGCAGTTTCGCAAAACAAACATGTAGTTTTTCTCCACTGATAAAAATGAATCTACCCTATACATAAACTGTAATAGCCTAAATGTGAATTATACACTTATTAATACTTATTCAGATACAATAATGAGGAGAGCAGCCGATACGTTTCTTAATGGGCCGAGAGTAGCGGGAGCGAGAGAGGAAGCCTCCCGTCTTCGTCGCCGTGGTGTGCTTCGTTGTGTTTAAAGGGCTGTAGCGCTTTTAGTTAAAAAATTAGATCTAGCATTAATCGAGACAAAATGAAGCCTATTAAATTTGGCAGTTTTTGGTGAAAGAAAAAATTGAATAGCTCATTACATAAGCGAGTTATGACGAGTTAAGAATTAGAAAAATGCTACTGATTTGTGTATCCTTTTGAATTTTTCCAGTTTTTTTATGTTCATTTTTTTATTATTGCAATAAATTATACTTCAAATTAAAAAGCAAGGTTTACTTGTCAAAACCAAACAACAATTTTATTTTTATGTGCTTTAGTTTTAAAGTTATATTTGATTGAAAATTAAATTTCTAAATTTCTTTTTTTTTAGTTTTTTTCTTATATCTTCGGTCTCGACCAATGGAGAGTGTCGTCAATTTTGATTCCCTATGTAAAATAACATGCGTGAATAAGTAGTGAAGGTCCCATCTGGTTATACTTCAGTATTGGGTGGGTCAAGAAAGAGAAGGCTTTTCGCGCTCTGCCCGACGGGCTATATATATAAGAGAAGCTAAGGTCTCAAAAAAAATTTTGACATTAGCCACCCCCATTACCACCCCCACCCCATTATTAAAGGGGATGAAAAAAAATTGTGATTTAGTGTGTGTACAAGAACCAGAAACCTCAAAATATTTTTTTACTTCATCCACCCCCCACTACCACCCCCTATCGCCACCCCCGCCCCACTACCGATGAGGGGTATTGTTTTATGGGTTTTTGGGCAAATATTATATTATTAAAGTTCCATAAATAATTATTTCCACATACAAAATTTTTTCGTTGTGAGTGACTTGGATAGAAAATCTGGATGTGGAAGTAGTGATTCCTTGGGCAGCGGTTTTTTTATTTTCTTTATTATTTGAATAGACGAACGATGTTTTTAACTTTACTATTTTATCAAAAAAACAGTGATAGGTCTTTAAACATAACTTGAAAAATAAAGCAATAAATGGCATAATTTCACCGAATTATACAAAGAGGGCAATTTTTAATAATGCTTTTTTTTTGCAAGGTAACAAATTATCTGAAAGTTTTTTTATGTCTATTTTTATTCAAAATTAGTTTTTTTTATTATTTGCGATATGAAGACTAAGACCGTAATAGGAAAAATAGCAGAAATTTAATATTGCTACATAAATTGTTTAAATTTTTATGAAGCAACCAAAACTGCAGTCTTGTGTTGATGACTCATCGATTTTGTGCGTCGGCCTTGTCTATAGGTGGTGTTGACAGAAGACGCTGTAATTAGGGTAAATGAAATCGGTTGGTCCCATTTGAAAGATAATTGAATAAACTTTATTTTTCAACAAAAATTTCTAATATTTTGTTTCCTTATAAACGGATAAAATGTTTTTTTACAATAAGGTTGGATTTTTAGGTTATAAATTATTTTTAAGGAAAATAATGTAGGCATCTATACCATTTAATTAATCATTTAAAAAACTAAAAAAAAACTTTAAATGAACTTTTTTATTAGAACGCAATTTAAAGGAAAACATTTTCGCAAAATTCGATTTTCATATAAACGAATTTTTGAACAAAGAAAAGACATAACTTGTAGAAATTGTAGGGAATTAAAATATCTTTCAACATTGTGGTCAACGTTTTTCTCCTCAAGCCTTAATTACTTCCACATAAAACGACAAAAAAAATTTTGAAAATTTTTATTGTTCAAATAAGCTTAGAATGTCATGAAACATCGAGATTTTAAGTTTGAGCGAAAAAACATTTCTGTCTGTCGGTCCGGTCCGTCTGTAACTTTTTATTGTGCGCACGATTACTCTGGAACCGTTTAAGATATTGACTTAAAATTTGGTACATGTATGTACTTTAACGAGATCTGGAAATAAATTATATTTTATCCTCATCCGTCGAAGAGATGGGTGGTAAATTGGGGTAAATGGGGGATAAATAGGTAATTCAAACAGGTAAGAGTCCATAAAATTGGTATTTGGTATATGTAAGAGAAGCTAAGGTCTTAAAAAACTTTTTGGCATTAGCCACCCGCATTATTAAAGGGGATAAAAAAAATTGTAATTTAGTGTGTGTACAAGAACCAAGAATCTCAAAATATTTTTTTACTTCATCCACTCCTATTACTATTCCCCTATCATCACCGCCATCCCACTACCGATGGGATTTCGTTTTATGGGTTTTTGGGGTAGACGATTTCAAATATTATATTATCAAAGTTCCATAAACAATTATTCCCACATACAAAATTTTTTCGTTGTGAGACTTGGTTAGAAAATCTGGATGTGGAAGTAGTGACTCCTTAGGCAGCGGTTTTTTTTGAGTTAATCGCGAAAAACGAGCGCCGAAATTTTACTTTTGGTGAGCAGGAAAAAAACACTAAACCTTAAAAAAAAATTACTGCTCGGTCAATTTTTTACCATATTGGAACGGACTAAAATTTAAAGTATTTTCTTCCCCCTTTGATTGACATCCTTTATTTATGAATTATTTTTCTGTTGGATGACGACCGTGCATATTTTTTCTTATAAAAACTATATCAGATTTTTTTCCTGGTAATAGCGACTGACAACTACATTTCAAATATCATTTTCCTGTGTCGTATCTTACTTTTTAAAGTGGCCACTCTGTAAATTTTTCATATTTTTCTTCTTTGACATGCGAAATCTCCACTACATCTTCTTTCATTATTTTTTTGTATATTTTCATATTTTTCTTACTTGGCAATTGTGATATCTGCATGTGAAATAATATCGTCCTCCGTCTCATTTTTTATTATTATTTTTGGGTGACCACCCTGTATATTTTTTTCATATTTTTCTTCTTTGACAGTTGTGTTAACTATATGCGAAACATTATTGTCCGCAATCCATTTTTTCATTATTTTCTTAGAGTGACCTTGACAGTTGTGTTAACTACACGCAAAATATAACTGTCTTTCGTCACATTATTTTCCTCATTATTTTTTCAGGTGTCCACTATTCTTCGTTGACAGTAGCGTCAACTAACGACCAAATATTTTTCTTCTGCGTCAAATGGTTTTGTAATATTTTCCCCACAATATGTATCTTATAAACTACAATAATTGTTATGTGTACACATAACATATACATATAGCTGTATATATAGCGCCAACAGACAGACACCAGACCGACAGACAGACAGACTGATGGAATTAAATGGCTTTAATTTCCGTATTCTGCATAGTCTGAAACGCGAAAATCCGAATAAATCTCAGAGAGTAATTTTTACGATTACAATACCCTACTTCCGTTCGGTTAGCAAGGGAAGTAAAAAACGAAATTTAATCTATATGACAATATTTCTAAATGCTTTAATAGTGGATTTTAACATTTCTTAAACAAGTGGCACTGACCATTCGGCTGTTCCAAGTAAAAACACTGTAAAAGCCATTTATGTCAATATCTTATGCAGTGTTTCTACTTGGGGCAGCCGCATCTATCAGGTAGGTATCTAAAACAAATTTGGCGGGATATTGATAGAAAGTGTCGACCACATCTGGTCGGCCAGGCCAGAGCCAGACACTACAATGGCCTTTTACAGTTAGTTCTTTTAAATATGAGACTAATACTTTCTCAATTTGCTGTAATGTGCAGTGTTATAAATTTTTCATGTTCTGATTTTTTAGTTATTTAATTTAGTTTTTAAATATGTTAACATTTTAAATCATATATAGTGAAGTCAAATTAAGTAACAAAATAGATGAATAAGGAATTCTCTGACTGCAGCAATTTTATTATTTTAATTTGTTATAGATATAATAAGTGCCACCGAGAAGTTTTTAATTAAATCGGTTCAGCGTAAACAATTTTAACAATTTATTTTTCAACGCTGAAATTTTCTGCTCTTTTCCTTATTATCTTCGATGCTAATAATCGTATCGCAAAAATGAAAATAGCGAGTGGCTATGAAAAAACTTTCTGGCAATTTGTTAATTTGTAAGAAAATAGAAACCACCAAAATTTGCTCTTTTTGACAATTTAAGAAATATAACGTAATAATGCATCCATTTTAACGAAAGTTGGAGGGACTATGCACTTTATTGAACTAAACCTTTGTGCCAAATTTTAGCATAAAACATTTATTCAAACGGCTAAAAATAAAAAAAAAATTCGAAATTTTAATCGCTTATTGTTTAAGTGCATCGATTCGTAGAATTTTTTTTCAAAATGTAGGTTTTCTACATGTATTTTACAACGGCATTATCTTCATTTAGACCATTTTTTAAAATCTGTTTATAATTTTCAAAATTATAGTTATAAACATATTCAGATAACTGTGGATTTTTTATCAAACCAAGAACAGGTAACGAATTATGAAAATAGATGAAACATTTCTTAAAAAAATAATGATCTACTTGCATTTGGGGCCGAGATACGTCAGTGTTTGCATCTCAGTTGCTTATAAATAAGCAAATTGATATTATGTTCTTAAAATTTGGACTGGTTATTTTTCAATAATATTAGTCTCACCTAGTTGAGAACAATCCAGAAGCACAATTGTTAAAAAAGATAGAGGCCCGATAGTCGGACTTTTAGCGATTATGTTAGAGATCCGAAAATCGCCAAATAGCTCTAAAGGTTATATTGTGGTTTTACAGATCATACTTCAGTAATAAGACAGTTCAGTGTGTAACGTCTTACACACTGAACTATCTTATTACTGAAGTATGATCTGTAAAACCACAATATAACCTTTAGAGCTATTTGGCGATTTGTGAAAAGAAGTGCTGGTCGTCACCAGCACTTTTTTTCCATAATGCAACGTCTCTGGTTCAAATCCTAACTGCGATTTTTTTATTGTATCAGTAAAATTAAAAGTTACAAAACTGTGTACATAGACTTACTTACTGTTCAGGTTAAGTTTGTTTTCCCTTCCGCGACAAAAATGAATAAGAAAGTAAAAAAAAATGACTATGTGTGTTATAATCTCAAAGCCGCTTTATTCGATGTAATTCTAAAAATTGTAGTTTTGACCCATTTTCAAACGGCAAAGACAAAAACATAAGCATCGAAAAACAATCAGTCCAAATTTCTAGAAAAAATATCGATTTGTTTATTTATAAGTGTATAACACAAAAAATGACGTTTTTCGGCCCCAAATGCAAGATCATTAATTTTTTTTTTGAATGTTAGATATTTCAGCTATTTTCATAATTCGTTTCCCGCTTTTGGTTTCATAAAAAATCTCGAGTTATTTGAATTTGTTTGCAACTGTAACTTGAAAATAATAAATAATTTTCAAGAAAAAACGGTTTAGGTAAGGATTCTTTTTTCTTAACACTGTTGGAAAGTACATGTGAAAACCTACATTCTGAACAAAAATTTACCCCACACGAGTCACTGCACTTAAACAATAAGCGATAAAAATTTCGAAATTATTATTGGTTTTTAGATGTTTGAGTTTTGTTCAAAAATATTCTGCGCTAAAATTTAGCACAGGTTTAGTTCAATAAAAGGCTTAGTTCCACGGACTTTCGTTAAAATTGATGCATTGTTATGTTATATTTATTAAATTATTATCAAAAAAAGGCAATTTTTGGTGGTTTTTATTTTTTTTACTAATAGTCCAATCAATGAGAGTTGTAGAGAACATTTTGAAGGGGAGAAGTTTTCTCTTCAGGAATGTGTTGGGGGTAGTCAGGAGGTAAACATACTAAAAGTCCCCGCTCCTAGCTCCGCCGCTTCAGGGGAGAGGGGGGGTGGAAAGGTTCCTTTTTTCGATTCTTCGCTTATAATTCGGAAACGATGCGTGCGTCGCGCGTCGTAGGGAAAAAGGTAATCTATGCAAAATTAAACTTAATTAAATTTCCCACAAGAATGTTTATATTGATTTTCTTCCTATGTACTATATTTTACGAGATATTTGCCAGCGAAAATCGATAATTAATAAAAAAAAATCAATTGTGTACCTTTAATATTTCTATCAAAGCGGTTTACCGTGGTCTGCTAATAAATCACAGTCACAACACAATCTTTATTTTACAACACTGGACGTATTTACTAACGTAATATTTTATCGAAATCTAGACATTTCCTTAAATATACAGTGTGACTCACTTAAAATAAAGATACCCTTATAACTTTTTCATTTTGTTTCCGATTTGAATCAAATTTTACTCATGTATAGAACAAATTAGGATCTACTTATGACTAGAAAATCATTCACCTGCTATAAAGGCAAAGCCATCTGCGGTACCAAAATATGAGGACAAATATTAAAAATCATATTGATTTTTAATCTTACGAACGACGAATTTTACGTAGTCACAAATTGTGGAAACTGAGGACCTCCTTTGCCAGATGTGCTTATGTATGAGATATCCCCCATCAATAACCAAATCAAATTTTGGTGTATGTACAATTGTGGCGCCGATCGGATGCATTTTTTAGAATTTCTAACATTCAAAATGTTTTATTTTTTTCAGCATATTTTGGTACCGCAGGTGGCTTTCCCTTTATAGCAGGTGAATGATTTTCTGGTCATAAGTATATCCTAATTTGTTCTATACTTGAGTAAAATTTGATTCAAATGAAAAAGTTATAAGGGTATTTTCATTGTAAGTGAGTCACACTGTATATTTAAGGAAATTTATAGATTTCAACAAAATATTACGTTAGTAAATACGTCCAGTATGGTAAATGATAAAATTGATTTTTTTTTATTAATTATAGATTATAGATTTTCGCTGGCGAATATCTCGTAAACTATAAGGAAGAAAATGATTATAAACATTCTTGTGGAAAATTTAATTACGTTTAATTTTGCATAGATTACCTTTTCCCATACGACGCATCGTTTCCGAGTTATAAGCGAAGAATCGAAAAAAGGAACCTTTACACCCCCCTCCACCCCTGAAGCGGCTGGGCTAGGGGCAGGGACTTTTAGTATTTCTGCCTTCTAACTACCCCCAACACATCCCTGAAGAGGAAAATTCTCCCCTCCTAAATGTTCTCTACAATCCCTTTTGGGCATTCATTGATTGGACTATAATTAACAAACTATAAGTTTGAGATGAACTATATCATCTAGTTTTTGCATAGGCCTAGTTTTATTCAAGATTTTATTGCGAATAATTCGCTATTTTTATTTTTACGATACGATTACTAGGACCGGAGATACTAATGAAAATAATAGCAAATTTCAGTGTTTAAAAATAGGTACATTGTTAAAATATTACAAGAAGCAATGGACCGATTTAATCCTGCTCATAGCTCTTGTTATTATACATAAAACAAACTAAAACAATAAAATTCCTGCAGCCAAACAGTTTCATTCAAAATTTATTTTCACTCCACTAATAGTGGGGTGCTCTTAGACGAAAAAAGTAAGTTATTAGAAAATCGATTGGATTTGAATGAATTTCCCTGAAAACTTTTTTAATGGCTTTCTATAATAAATATGAAGTTTTCTACCACTTTTCCTTTCCGCAATAAATATAAAATAAATATTGTCAATTTCCTTTCAAATAGAATTTCTTTTCAAATAAAATTAATTAAAAATTTAAAAATAAATAAGTACATGTTTTATTTTGCTATTTGTTCTCACCTCACTCCACCGTATATCTAGAGACAATACACACCTATAAGATAATAGTTATTTAACAAACAAGTATGTTAATGAGAGCGATTAATAAATTGAGACATTTTAACGTGCGAGCGCTAGCGAGCGCATTATTTGTCGAGATTATTAATCGCCGATTAACACATGAGTAAGTTATAAAAAATTTCCGTTGCGCGTTGATTGTATATTATTACATAGGAAAAAATCTAATTTTATTTTATGACACAAAATTGAATTCTAAGTGTTACTTCATTTATTTAATTATGATAATACACATGGAACTTAAAAAATATCAAGAATACAATTACAAATTCATTAGGCCTATTTTTGTAACATCGAAGAAATATGCCAATAGCACCGATTCCGAATTGCGCTATACCTGCTTCTCTTTTTGCACCATGAAATTAAATCCGCGTAAGTTTTCTCATAAAGTTTTTTGTTTTTATCTGGAAGTAAATTTAGAGATGCTACATTTGCACTTTCTAGCACTTCTGGGGGAGTTAATGATATGTCTTCGATGTACATAACTAATAAATTATAAAAGCTTCATACACGTTTTATACGTTTGACAATTGAGTGTTGACATTAATTGTCATATTAATTGTTTTCAATTATGTCCTTAGTTACCTGAACTAAAATCGTATATTAATAGAAAATCATTCATTAATAGGGGTTATTAATGAACGATTTTTTATATATTTATCAAAGCTACAAATACACGATGAACGGAAAAAGTAATAACTAAAATAGGTAGGTACAATTTATTAATTATTTGGAAACACGCGATAATAATTGTTTATGTAACAAGGCACGAAAGTTAAACTTTTTATCACGATGTAGAATTTAGTTAAATAAACCACATAAATGATAAAAAGAAACTTTAGTGCCAAGGTGCATAACTAAGTTTTTCTTTGAAACCCAGAAATTGTGAAATTGAGGTTAATCAACTCTATTTATTAAATAATTTTAAATGACATTAAGAAATGTCATAATTATTTAAATGTCAAATCTCAATAATTTTTTGTAATGTAATTATGTCACAAGCAATGGACAATTTATGTTGACGTTTACCTGTCACCTCCTCCAACTACTACAAGAAATCGTACAATGTCGGATTACTTTAGTGACTGTCTTTAACACTTCAATGACAATTTTGAGGTTTTTTCCGATTTTAAAAAATTCTATTTTTTGTACGATCGAGCTTATTTGTTTATTTACAATATATGTTCCCACGACGTCAGGTTATATTTACTGATTGCTAAATCGGTAAGTAATTTGCTTACTTGTAAGTAAAATTAATATAATATATATTACCGTTATTTCACAAAAATAAGTACAAAAAATTAGGTCATTTCTATGTATTTAAAAGAAAAATAACATTATTTTCTGCACGATCGTTTTTAATTATACTTCAATTAAAATAATTTAATTTCTAGTAAATAAACGAAATGTCAAAATACAAATATCATATTTGACAAGTTGTACTTGCCGCGAAATATAAACGCGCCTTTTCGTTCATTTAGTAGAAATTAAACTATTTTAATTGAAGTACAATATAATACGATTGTGCAAAAAACAGTACAGCATCGCGAACCTTGAGGGTTATACCGGTCTCCGGTAAACGTCCGTTACCGTTCTGATGATACTTAATATACTATTATTTTCACACTACGGAATAGTATGTATCTACCATATATTAGGTAAGTACTAGATTACTTGACAAAAATAAAGTCGGATCTTTCATATGAACTTTTAGCTGAATTAGCTTTTCCTGGATAATTACGCCCTTCTCTAAAGCGTGCATTAAAATAATGTTTGAAATTATTTTTTTCAGACTCATTATAGTGCAAGCTTTTATCAATAGTTTTTACTCAATATGATATTTATGCAAAAGTCTTTTCATCCTCCGTGGCATCCCTTAAATGTATCAAATAAACCACCCTTTATGACTTTTCAACAGTTCTTAACGGTTGAAACTTAGCTTATAACTTCATCAGAAAATTTTAAAACTTTTTGCTTCTTGCTTAAAAAAAAAAAATATCCTGACATGCATAAAAGTAAACCGTTTTCTTCCATATGTATTTAATACGCTTCTCTCAAAATTATTCAGATTAAAGGTAATGTACACTAAATGAACGGAAATAACAAAGAAGATGGGAAATATTTAACAAATATAAAGTAGAGGAGATTTGGAGTCTCCCCTTTAAAAGGGGCTTTCCAGGGAGGGCTAATTTTGGAAAGATTAATACTAGAAACTTTCCTTAATTTTTGTCAAGGAATCTACTTAGAAATATCTACAACATTTTAGTTAATACCCTGTATAAGTGTACTTAAAATCACAAATTAATTATATTTATAATTACGATTTTTGCTGCTGAACTCACGGAAAAGAAAGATATAATCTTAGTGAAGTAAAAAAGTAAAATATTTTTTGTGTGTGTATTTTATATACTGCTCTTTTGGTAAATAAATATAATTATTATTATTATTATTACTTTTTGTTAAATAACAACAATTTTTTTGTCATCTTATAGCAGATATAAATATTATTTAGTTACGAGTCCAGTTCTAAGCCAGCCATTAGATAAACACAATTAACATAAAATATTTAATTATCATTGCCACAAATTATCATTGCCACAGCAAAAATATTACAGATACAAACACATTAGTTGGCTGCATAATATTTACCAAGCAGATGGACAGTGTTGCCAAGATTTAGGGATTCGTATAATGCATCGAATAAAATAGGGCATTGCAAAATGCGTCAAATATATTCACTGTATATATCGCTTATACACCGACAACTGTAGCGCCATCTGAACATCAATTCGTTCAACTAAATCGCGTATGTTTTGAGAGAAAGGAGGTGCAATTTGATGCCCGGGCGAAATTTTGCCAATTGGCGGGATTTGTTGAAAATAACATAGTCTAGGTTTTATACACGCTTATTTTTACGAAGCCCGAAGGCGGGCTTCGTATGTATGTTGTGGGCTTCGAGTAAGCGGCAGAATATGCTGTTTTGGGCTTCGTATTGAGTCTTCATATGTCTATATATATATATATATATATATATATATATATATATATATATATATATATATATATATATATATATATATATATATATATATATATATATATATATATATATATATATATATATATATATATATATATATATATATATATATAGGCAGATACAGGCAGCCCCTTTGAGGGGGGCAGGGGGAGCAGGCATGATTTCTCGAGGTAGGTCTGTTCGAAAATCTACTTATTTTGACTAGTTCTATTCATGGTTAAAAGAATTTACTATTACTCAAAAGTAGAAATATCAAAACACCTAATTCACTAAGAAATAACTCGTTTTTTGATTATAATGACCTTTTGAGTAGGACATTTTTTGGCGGCTTTGAGATTTTGAAACATCAGTATATCATCATTAATTTTATATCAAATTCAGCTTGTAACAACGAAACTCCCACAGAACTTATTTTTATGCTTATATCTGGGCACCGAGCACTCTACTATAATGTTATATATTCATTTTTAATTTGTATATGCAGTACGTACAGTTGTTAATATGCGGTTTAAATCTTAGATTTGTGTCAAATGTAACCTCTAAATTTTTTGCTTTTTCTGTAAAAGCTATGTGATGTCCATCTACATTTATTTGAAAATTTTCCATTACAACTGATCTGCTGTTATGATGGCCAAAAACAAGAGCCGATGCACGGCCGACTCTAGTTAACTAGAGTCGGCCGTGGCCGATGTTTTACTAGCGTTAACTGGCGTTTCCGCACAATGCCTCATTTTTTTATGTACTATATTTTTGTCTTGTAGCAGTTAAGCCCACGAAAATTATGTCTTACGATGGAATTTCCTGAATAGAACATGGAAACGAACAATTTGGCGAAAAAAATGTTGATGTACCTTATGACGTAAATTTTCGCCCTTTCTATAAATATCAAACTTGTCTTACGACCCAAAAGCCTCCGAATATTTTGTCTTACGATCTTATTTTGAGTTAGGGAGAGCCTTCTACACAAAGCCTCGTTGGTTGTTTTCATGTATCTTATCTCGTAAAATTTGGCCCTTTCTTGAAAAGTTGACAGCCTCTACTGACTAAACGCCACTGGTCTGACACGTAAGATAAAGAGAATCTTAAATAGCTTGTCTACGCACATCAAACTTCAAAGAGATGTCAAAAATGTTATATCTTATGATGTAAGTTTTCAGGCACCAGCTCCGTGTCCATTAACTGTAATGAAACATTCATAAATTCATGTTCCATTACTAAATTTTTCGAATTTACACACGACACCAATATGCACACGGCACGCAAATCTACCCAGCTCCCGTCTAGAGGCATGGATTTGCACACGACACTAAACTATACGCAGTTCTACGTCACCAGTAAGCGAGGATTCTCGGACATAAAAGCCCGGCCCCAAATCAACTAATTCAGAGCAGGCAATTCTGTCAATCTGTCTACAGCGTGCTGAGCTGGACATATTAGAGATTTGTGCATCTCCCGACGCAAACACGACGGAACGAATGCAATCTGACCCTGGGAATCCTTCAACGTGTTGAGCTGTTAGTCATTCCCGACGCCGTTTCGCCGCCAGAACCAGAGCGGATGAGCCTGACCTGGAGACCTCCTACAGCGTGTTGAGCTGGGAAACTTCTTGAGTCGACGATATTCGCCCGGCGCCCGATGTCACTCCAGTAGCAGCAACTAACGTCGCATCGCATCATTACACTATCTCTCTCTCTCTCTCTCTCTCTCTCTCTCTCTCTCTCTGATAATAGAAAATGTTATCCTAAGAACCGTAAAAGATACGGACCTGTATAACCTGTATGTTATGTAACATTGCCACGTATTACCTGTTTGAAGAAGAAAATAAATTGTTTATATTTTTATTGGGCTGTCTTATTAACTAATCTGGACCCTGATTAATCTCCAAACCAGCTACCCGACAACAAACCGTTACATAATCTAGTGCGGATTAGCATCTTGCATTCGCAAAGAATATGTTCCGCAATTTCTATTGCAGTATCACAGTATTTGCACGTATCATTGTCTGTCTTACCCATATTCTTGAGATGGTACCTCGAGGGCAACGGCATGTTAAAAGGCCTGTCATCAGCCTTAAGTCGGGCTTTTCGAGTTCGAGAAGCCGAATAAGTGAATAAGTGACGAACTTCTTCGCTTGCCTTTGGCCTCCAGTAGGACTCTTTTTCCTATTCTTGGATCTCCTTCATTATGTGTCTCTTGAATAAGCCACAAAACGGTTCGATTCCAAAAAATGGAGCTTCAGCACCTTTGTTTTTGCAAGAGCCTCAGCTAATTCATTTTCTTCTATTCCCTCATGCCCTGGCACCCACATCAAGGCAACCTTGTTGTTTTTTGCCAGTTGCTTCAGTGATCGTCTGCATTACCAGGCAATTTTAGATTCAACGGTGTTCGACCTGACAGCTTTTAACGTTGCTTGGCTGTCTGAAAGTATATAGATCTTTACAATTAGTTATTTACTTTCATCATAATTAGAGGTTGTAGGTAATTTCATAATAAATATTAAAGTGTGTAAGTTGTGATTTTCTTAATATCTAAATAATATTCTCTATATAGATTTTTGCCCTTCAGGTGCCTTTTATGCATTCCTGGACACATATAGCATGGATTTCTGCTTGGAAGATGGTTGGGGTCCTGCCTAGTGCTCTGGATGGCCGACAATTAGACCCTGCTACGCCAACCTTGGTGCAGGGTATAGTATGGTTGGTATGAGAAACAAGTGATCTATTAGCTACTAATAGTAATTAGTATATATCTTTGTGTATCTTATATAATAATATTCTAAAATTAGTTATTTTTGTTTTATTGTACATTTAAATGTGTAAAATGTGTACTGCCGTGAGCAAAAAAAATATGACAACTATTTTTTTCTAATGTAAATCTGTCTCTATTTCCACACTTGCAATGAATTTTGACAAATAACTGACAATGTCACAAAAATTAAAGTTAGATGTACACAACTAGATTTTAGCAAAAATACGTTATAAGACTTGTCCCATTTTTTTTGCGCACGATAGTACATACACACTTACGTGTATATTTTATAGGTATATTTATTTTACATTTTTATAACATTGCTACAGTTGCAAATTTTGCAAATAAATTTATTTTTGAATTTTTCTATTTGAATTAATTATTAAATACTTTTGTGGGTGCAGGTATTGAAATGAGAATAACTCTGTATTATAATGGTCGACGATTAACATTAAAGTGATCATTTAAAACTAAGCAACATTACATTATGTATTAATCAGTACACTGAGTTGCATAAATTAAACGTGGTTAATTATGCAAATCCCTCTAAAGAAGATGTCAACATCATAGGCGAAATTTTATGGTAATGATTTCTGTATGGTTGGTTCTAAAAAATTGGGACGAAAGGTGACAACAGGTTAGACTAAGCATTCCTCCCACTGGCTGGAACCGGCATTTGTTTAAACTGGAATAAATGGCGTCATGTATAGAGCAGAATACGATTTAAATAGTCTAAGAGCTAGTGACAATTTTCCGTGATTATTTATTCAAGCCTATTTTTCGTGAGGATGCTGAGGGAGGCATGTAGAACACCCCCAACATGTAAAAAAAATGTGATCTAATTATTTGTTAAATGCAACTTTTTGTATTGTTCTGGTGGGCTGTAAATAACACTATAATATTTGCAGATCGATTAGTCGGCAGTAAATCACCCCAAACAAGCGTGTCATGCAAATTAAGAAATTTTTATTATTTCTTCAAGCTTCAAATTTTAATATGTTATTACGGCAACTGTTTTAAGTGTACATTTCTTTTTGCAGAACAAAATAGTGGTATTAACTCCCTTGCAGAACAATTCAAATATTCGTCATTCGAGTCTTGTCTGTGCGTCGTCTGTCGCAGTATTATTATTATTATTGCATCAAACCTACTCAATTATTTTCTTCAATATTATTGGTTGTTTTTAATGATAAAGTTCGCCATCCTTCTCCGTTGTAGTTAATGTTTTAATGTTTATTCCAATATTAAACACGAGTGATAAATCATTATACGTTTTATCTTTTCAAATTCGGAAGATTCTAAAGTGCTTCAGTTAAAATTGTGTTGTGTTGTGTTTTTTATAACGAATTTAACTAACCATAATTTTCTCTATATTCTTGCTTCTTGAATTTTTAATAGTTTTCGTAATTTTTACATTTTTCAAGCGACATCCAATCAATCAATCCTAGTTGTCTAAAATTTGTTAAAAATATATAAAATGTAGTTCTCTACAAGTTACAACGGGATTGTAGAACTTGAATTGAATTTTCCTCATTTATTAAACTGTATTTTTATTCAATATGGATATAAAAGGTAATACAAAAAAATAAGAAAAGTTATTTACGCCATCTCATGTTTCGAGGTAATCGGAATCTTCCCCATCATCATTGGCCGAATCTAAATCACTGGACGCTCAGGAGTCTACGTCCGTAAAATTAAAAAAAAAACGATTAGAAAAACGTTATTCATTTGTTTTTATATTTACTGTTCATCCAGATGGATCGAGGATGGCTACCAATCACACTAT
Source organism: Rutpela maculata (assembly GCA_936432065.2). NCBI lineage: Eukaryota > Metazoa > Arthropoda > Insecta > Coleoptera > Cerambycidae > Rutpela > Rutpela maculata. The sequence goes on along the minus strand of OW386286.2, from coordinate 29,636,652 downwards.
ACCCTGCACCTGAATCTCTGCTGTCACTGATTCATTGTCAATGCATAACTACTTGCAAAAGTCCGTGCAGGAACTCAGAGCAGAAACGTAACACTGTAAAACTTGTAAGAGTGAAACATATACCAATACCGACAAAAGCACTATAGAATATGACTTTGAAGGAGAAGAGGATTTATAAAAACATTTTGTCGTTATTACACTTAGGTTAAGTTCTTAAAATTTCATTTGCATGGTGTTTAATCTTCTTAAAAGTTTAGAAATGAAGGTTGTAAGTTATGACAAAAATATTTAAAATGGCTAGCAAAGTATTTTTAGTTTAAAATATCGTCAAAGAATTGATTTTTTTTTTAATAATTTTTTTTAGATAATTTTATTAATTTTTTAGTAATTTTTTTTAAATAATTTAAACACCCTTCGGACGGTTATAGACAGAAATATAGATTATGTTACACATTGTTGAAAAGTTTTGTCTACTATATAAAAATAAAATCAATCATATTCGAGAAAATAACCAAAATATAAAAACGTGCGCATTCGGCGGTGAGAGGGTTCTTAGTATATTGGATCCGAACCCTTGGAGAATATTTATACCAAAAATTAGCTCCCTTTCTGGGTTTAGTGAAAATATTGCATTGATTGGGATAGATTTATCGCTGTAATTTGCCTTACACCCATTGACATATGTCATGTTTTATTTCTTGTAATATTTTTCGCAAATACCAACTATCCAATTCTCTTACAAGGAAAAAAATGTTGATACTATATTTACACTCCTCTATGTGGAAATAATTGTTCATAGATTTTAATAATATAATATTTTAAATCGTCTACCCTAAAACCCACTAAGTCACAATTTTATTTTTTTCCCCCTTTAATAAGAAGTGGGGATGGCAATGGGGCTGATAGAGTAGGTGGCTAATGCCAAACAATTATTTGAGACTTTTGCCTACCAAGCAGGCAAATCAATAATTGTTACTTGTGTACGAATTAATCATACTCGCTCTGAAACTAAAAATGTTAAGTATATTTTTATTTTCAGAGCGAGTATGATTAATTCGTACACAGGTAATAATTGATTTGCCTGCTTGGTAGACAATTCTATTTGCGGTAATGCATCACAAAGGTACAACACGCTAATAATTCGGAAAATCTAAATTATGCATTGTACATACATTATAATTCATTGCACTTAAAATTCTCTCTGCTTAACCAACCAAACCTTAATTTTTAAACTTCCTAAATTAAAAATAGGGATTAAAAGGTAAATATATATCAATGAACACTTTAATATGATAATTTACTAGTGTACATGCTGTCTAGCGTGTAGTTCTAATGTAGCATTACTAGATGGCGGTACTAGGATAACATTTCATTTCTATTTCTGATATTGGCATCTTAGACGTAAAGGCGGGACATTGGTAAATGCAGTAGTACTAGCTTCGTCTTTACTTGTAACCTGGTTGGTTGAAGCTGCCCGAGAACTCTTTACAGTGAAGACTTCTCAGCAATTTTCGACCATTTTTATTACAATATATATGGTTCGACGTATTTTCTTTTTTAATTGTTATTACATTTAAGATATGGCAAATTCCGCTTAAGTTTCGCTAGCTACGTTTATTAAATATTTATAGCTGCTTTATTTTTACTAGATCAGTTGCTTTGGAAATATATTTTTATGTGAAGTAAATGAAAATGATGGGACTGAAAATAAGTCAATAAATGTTAAAATATGACAAGAACACGTCCGGAGGTAGTTAATGGGAAAACTTAATAGGATAAAGGTATCTCGAATTCTTACAAAATCAAATTTGGGGCAAGAAATCGAACGAGTTCCTTTAGCATAATACCGATTGTTGCATTTCCAACAAGATGGAGTACCGCCCAATAACAGCCGCGTTGTTATGGATTATCTCAATGAAGCTTATGGTCCACAACTTATTTCAAACCAGGGTTTCATAAGGTGGCCTGCAAGGTCACCCCATTAGAGTTCTTTCTTTGGGGTCATATAAAGGGACAGGTCTACAGAACTCCCGTTATGGCCTGCAAGGTCACCTGATCTAACCCCATTAGACTTCTTTCTTCGGGGTTATATAAAGGGACAGGTCTACAAAACTCCCGTTATGAGCATCGAGAATCTCGAATTGAGAATAAGAAGAGCTTTTAATATTATCGCTCCACAAATGTTAAGGAATGTAATGAGTAACGCAATTGTGCGAGTAAGAAAATGTGTTGATTATGATGGGGTTCATTTTGAACAATATTTGTAACATTCAAATGCCGTTCACCATTTCTAGGAATTTCCATTTCTTCTGTGAGTCGGACAGGTATGTAAATAATTTATAGCCTAACGAGACTATGTCCTTCCCGTTTTCGAGGATGCTGAACACGATGGCGGCAGTTCAATCTCTTTCCGAGTTAACCCCACCGCCCAAACGGCCAAAAACCACCCCCAAAATGGGTTAACGCGAATACGGCGTCTCATACCGACTAAACCAGCGTCACCTCCGTTTTCAAGGATGCTGAACTCGATGGCGGTGGTTTAAACTCTTTCCGAGTTGACCCCACCCCCCAAACGGCCAAAAACTACCCCCCAAATGGGTTAACGCGGATACGGCGTCTCATACCGACAAAACCTACGTCACCCCCCGTTTTCGAGGATGCTGAACTCGATGGCGGTGGTTTAAACTCTTTCCGAGTTGACCCCACCCCAAAAACAGCCAATAACCTCAAATGGGTTAACGCGGATACGGCGTCTCATACCAACAAAACCTGCGTCACCCCCCGTTTTCGAGGATGCTGAACTCGATGGCGGTAGTTTAAACTCTTTCCAAGTTGACCCCACCCCAAAAACAGCCAATAACCTCAAATGGGTTAACGCGGATACGGCGTCTCATACCAACAAAACCTGCGTCACCCCCCGTTTTCGAGGATGCTGAACTCGATGGCGGTGGTTTAAACTCTTTCAGAGTTGACCCCACCCCTCCAAACGGCCAAAAACCACCCCAGAACGGGGTTAACGCGAATATGCCGTCTCATACCGACAAAACCTGCGTCACCCCCCGTTTTCGAGGATGCTGAACACGATGGCGATGGTTTAAACTTTTTTCGAGTTGACCCCACCCCATAAACGGCCAAAAACAACCCCCGAAAAGGGTAAAACGCGGATACGCCGTCTCATACCGACTAAACCTGCGTCACCCCCCGTTTTCGAGGATGCTGAACACGGTGATGCTGGATCTTCTCCCCGAAGCAAACTAATCAACTAACTAACGGCCAAAAACTACCCCTTTGATACCCGGTTTAATGAAGTGCACCGGATGAGAGAAAATGAATCATATGTTCACAGATCATTGAATAACCATACTTATTACAATTTTTAATTATACCGAGCTTACATTATTAAAAATCTCTTTACTTTGTACTTACATTTTCTGCAATTGTTAAACAGCCACTTATTTATGCAATAATAACACGCAATTATCACGAGATGAGTCATATAGGCATTATAGTTATTGTTTTTATGCCGCGAGCCTGCGTACTTTTGAATGTAATTCTTTAGTGTATGACGTTTTCCCACCTAAAAACTAGACACAAAGTATGCGGCGCCTATTTTTTCAGTTGAACTGTCAATCAAGAAACCTGGAATCATCATCCGGTGTGTATTCAATGATCTGTGAACATATGATTCATTTTCTCTTGTCCGGTGCACTTCATTAAACCGGGTATCAAAGGGGTAGTTTTCGGCCGTTAGAGGGGTTAGTTTGCTTCGGGGAGAAGATCCAGCATCACCATCGTGTTCAGCATCCTCGAAAACGGGAGGTGACGTAGGTCTAGTCAGTATGAGACGGCGTATCCGCGTTTCACCCCTTTCGGGGTTTGTTTTTGCCCGTTTATGAGGTGGGGTCAACTCGAAAAAGTTTAAACCACCGCTATCGTGTTCAGCATCCTCAAAAACGGCAGGTTTTGTCGGTATGAGACGGCGTATCCGCGTTTCATCCATATCGGGGGTGGTTTTTGGCCGTTTGGGGGGTGGGGTTAACTCGGAAAGAGTTTAAATCACCGCCGTCGTGATCAGCATCCTCGAACACGGGGGGTGACGCAGGTTTTGTCGGTATGAGACGGCGTATCCGCGTTTCATTCCTATCGGGGTTGGTTTTTTGGCCATTTGGGGGGTGGGGTTAACTCGGAAAGAGCTTAAACCACCACCATCGTGTTCAGCATCCTCGAAAACGGGGGGAGACATAGTCTCTTTAAGCTATAAATTAGTTACACTTTTCGAGATTTTTTCCGACTTACAGAAGCCACTAATTGTATAATTGAAAAAAAAAATCATATGTCTAATAAATGAAATGTAAATAACTACCTTTTTGTGAATAATAGCCTTTTAATTATCTCTTTTTTTATATATGTGCAAACTATGAGGATCAATAAAAATTATTTTTAAAGTGATTTTTTTATTTTTAAATAAATTCCATAAAATAGAAAAATAAATAGCATAGATGTGAAATGGATATCGATGAATTCAGAAAAAAAAAATCTATAATTTATTGAACAGTATGAGCCACCACCTTCCCATTTGAAAAAAGTTTTCGATAAAAAAGTGATATGTTCAACTTTGGAGGCTTCGTAAATAATTATTAATGAAATTCAACACAAAATTATATTTTTATCTTAGACTTTACCTGTCGTAGAACAAATTTTGGTATTCCAAAGCACTCTAGACGAATGTCATAAAATGCTTAAATGAACTGAACATCGACTCAAAAATTCGCGAAAATCTCATGTTATACTTAGAATGTTGTCTTGAATCCAAATATGTAAAAATATACATTTAAAAATCGAAAGTTGCGGTCATTTTCGGATAAACCGGAAATGGTCTCGTACCGTTTTTTATGTCCAAAATTCATTTTTACATGTAGTTTATGCACTCCAAATTTCAAATGAACAAGTTAAAAAGTAAAGGAATTATAGTGGTGAGCCACTTGCCTGTGGCACCTGGTATAATGAAAACTGAATTTGAAACTGTCTACTTCAATACTTGATAGCACACAAAAGTACAAAACACTAAAGGAAAACTGTGAATTTAAAATTAACTGCATTGAAAGACTGAGTTTGTGTGTCCTCCAATCTCGTCGACTGTCAAATGGTGCATGTGCTCTAAAATTCTAAGCACTAGTGATATTACATACAAAATAACATTTATTTGCATCGTCTTGATCATATTAAGAAGCATAAACCGAAAAAAGGACCTTGCAAAGGATACATAATTGTTACTGGTCTTGGAGGCGTGACTCCCACTTTGTAGGCGGATTCTGTAAATATCATTTTTGTCACGCAAGGCCATCGATAGTGCGATTCTCATAAACAAAACTGATATCTATCCGTAACGGCGGGAATCGGAATACTCTAACATATTTCTGAGAGCGAGTTTCAGAAGTACTTGTTCGGAGTAGTGGGTGGCCATATTTAATTTATTTAATTGTGGAAGGATAACCGTTTGACATAGAAACACATTCTCTTAAATAAACTGTCATTAATATTAATGAGGAATAATTATAAATGTTAAGAAGAACCATTATGTTCCGACTGAGATGTCTCCCTACAGAGTGAAACAAGCCAGAGATTATTTACAGCTTTGTTTATGCGTTGTAGCTATTGAATTTGAGTAATGTGAGTAATGTGTGAACTACTACATGTATCAGTAATAATAGAAAATCCCAGTAGGCATTGAATAATGAAGGCGATAACAAAACATGTTTATGTACCACGGGAGCACATACTTAAGTCTGTGTTTACTATCAAGCTGTGTGTGTACACAAAATACCTATTATACATATCGGTATCAAACCATTTCATGAAGAATTCTCAAATATATTATAGATGAGGAGCTGTTCAACAAACATATTTGCTCCTAGGGGGAGAAGAGAGGGTTAACGAAAAAACGACAAAATGATCGTTGGGAGTGTTTATGAGAACGTTTTGCCAAAAAAAGTAGTGCAAAATAGATATATTTAACATTTTTTGGTTTTGGATTCCAAACAAAACCAATGGAAAGGGCAAATCGGTCAAATCGTTTAAAATTTCGGGAAAAGGTAGTTCATATGATGCTGAACAAAAGCTCTTGTGGGCACAATCTCAAAAAATGAACAGTTTCCGAAATAATGGGGTGAAATGTTGAAAATCCCTCTGGACGGGAAAAGCTCGCTGGCGACAAGTGAATGCTCTACGAGTCTTTATTAAGGCAAATAATTAATCCAATCAATTAATCAAATTAATTGGAAAAGGGAGATATACATTATATTGAAATGTTACATTTAACCTTGCATTTTGTAAAGGACACGGTTTTTGCGTTATGTAGGGGGGGGGGGAGTGTAAGTTTAAAATTAAGTTCTTGAGGTCGGCGGTCACCCCCCATCCCGCCGTCTTGAAAAAGGGGGTGCCAACCGTTTTTGCCCTATATCTTACAAAAAATTTATGGACAAGTTTTTTGTTTAGAATCAAATTCTCTACAACTTTACTAGAGAAACTTATTGTCGTAAATTGAAAAATAAAAAATTTGTAACCTTAGAAGATAGAGATTTGCCACAAAATCTTCTTTTAAATTTGTTTGTTTTTGTAGAGGATTTCATAACGAATATTCATTTATACTTTCTTTAATTCCCTTAATTCTGAAGGGTTTTACAGTGCCGCCAAGGGATCAAAGCTTGTTTAAAAAATTTGTTCACATTTAATTTAATTTTATATTCATACTTAAAATAGCACCAGATCTTTCGCTGCACCCGTCCGTACCGTAAAATGGGGATACTTTGATCAAAAATGATATCAAAAGTTGAATATCTCCTCTACTTTTAATTTAAATAATTGAAAAAAAAACTGACATGTCGGTTTATTCTTCTTTTAGTCCAGTCAATGAAAGAGTTGTAGAGAACATTTTGGAGGGGAGAATTTTTCTCTTCAGGAATGTGTTGGGGGTAGTCAGGAGGTAAACATACTAAAAGTTCCCGCCCATAGCCCCGCCGCTTCGGTAGGAGAGGGGAAAGATTCCTTTTTTCGATTCTTCGCTTATAACTCGGAAACGATGCGTCGTACGAAAAAAGATAATCTATGCAAAATTAAATGTAATTAAATTTCCCACAAGAATGTTTATATCATAGTCTGCCTATGTGTTATATTTTACGAGATATTCGCCAGCAAAAATCGATAATTAATAAAAAAAAAATCAATTTTGTACCTTGAATATTTCTATCAAAGCGGTTTACCGTGGTCTGCTAATAAATCAAAGTCACAAAACCATCTTTATTTTACAACACTCGACGTATTTACTAACGTAATATTTTGTCGAAATCTAGACATTTTCTTGAATATACAGTGTGACTCACTTAAAATGAAGATACCCTTTTAACTTTTTCATTTTGTTTCCGATTTGAATCAAATTATACTCAAGTATAGAACAAATTGGGATCTACTTATGACCAGAAAATCATTCAAATGCTATAAAGGCAAAGCTACCTGTGGTACCAAAATATGAGGAAAAAGATTAAAAATCATATTGATTTTTAATCTTACGAACGATGAATTTTACGTAGCCACCACAAATTGCGGAAACTGAGGACCCCCTTTACCAGATGAGCTTATGTATGAAATATTCCCCATCAATAATCAAATCAAATTTTGGTGTATGTACGTTTGTGGCGCCGATTGGATGCATTTTTTAGAATTTCTAACATTGAAAATGTTTTATTTTTTTTCAGCATATTTTGGTGAATGATTTTCTGGCCATAAGTAGATCCTAATTTGTTCTATACTTGAGTAAAATTTGATTCAAATCAGAAACAAAATGAAAAAATTATAAGGGTATCTTCATTTTAAGTGAGTCACACTGTATATTTAGGGAAATGTATAGATTTCGACAAAATATTACGTTAGTAAATACGTCCAGTGTTGTAAAATAAAGATTGTTTTGTGATTGTGATTTATTAGCAGACCACGGTAAATTTCTATCAAAGCGGTTTGATAGAAATATACAAGGTACATAATTGATTTCTTTTTATTAATTATCGATTTTTGCTGGCGAACATCTCGTAAACTATAACGCATAGGAAGAAAATGAATATAAACATTCTTGTGGAAATTACGTTTAATTTTGCATAGATTACGTTTTCCCATTCAACACATCGTTTCCGAGTTATAAGCGAAGAATCGAAAAAAGGAACCTTTCCACCCCCTCCCCCCTGAAGCGGCGAGGCTAGGGGCGGGGATTTTTAGTATGTTTACCTCCTGACTACCCCCAATACATCCCTAAAGAGAAAAATTCTCCCCTCCAAAATGTTCTCTACAATCCCCTTTTGAGCATTCGTTGATTGGACTATTTGCACATGCTGTGAATACGAGATATTTATGTACCATAAATTTTGAGAAAAAAATAAAATGAACTTGATCAATATTATAATCACATTTGGGGATACTTTGATCACAGCATTGTTTTGTACAGAGAACAACTTAAGAATACTTTCTTAATAATTTTCTTTTCCTTTGCTAATTTTAGTTCTACAGACAAATATAAGATTTGGGGTTAAGAGGTTAATTTGATAAAATAAAAAACTAGGATTTATTAGAACTGTAACAAAATATTTATTTTTTAAGTATAAAATAGCAATATAGGTAACTACAAACTGATAGGAGATAGGACACGTTAAAACTCAAGGCATCAACAGCCGCTGCGAATTCATATGTCATAGGAATCAGTATTTATTATTGAAGGATTAATCACAATTTTAATAATATCATCCTCCAGTTCGGTCATAGCTAGTCTACGAGACGGAGTGTAATCGGAGCTTAATAAACCCAGTGTTCAAATAGTGTTATATACAAAAGGAAAACCCAAAACGAAAACGTGAAATGAGTGCTAAGAGCGGGGGTCAGCCCCCCGATAAAAAAAAATAAATACGTGGATCTTACGATGGAGATAACGGCAGACGAAACACGGACTTCAGAACAAACAGACGGTAATGTACGACACACAAAAGAGAATACAGATACAACACAAAATGTAAGTACATACATAACTCAAAATAATAGTAGCAGCCAAATTAATCACAGAAATGTAGCAACATTAAATGCGGGAATTAATCAGGTAAACTCAGTGGACAAAAACACAGATTTACAACAAAAACAGCGCGTTAGCTATCTCTATGATAAAACCAATATAGGACCGTACCATATTTATGTAGAAAATACTACTGAAAATTATGCAGGTAAATTAAATCCAATAAAAATTGGACAAATTATTTACACTGCTCACCCCGAAATAGATAACAAAATAAAACAAATCGAATCTATAGGTAGAAATAGAGTAAGAATAATATTTAAAGAATATTTAAGTGCAAATGTATTGATCAACTCAGTGGCTCTAAAACAATTTAATTTAATAGCTTATATACCAAAGTTTATTCTGTATAGAACGGGTGTCATTAAAAAAATCGACACCGAAATCACCGAAGAATATTTGAAAGACAAAATTACTCAGTATGACTTTCATTCTAACTTTACGGTAGAAAATGTAAAAAGAATGTCTAGAAAAATAATCCACAACGATAATAGTGTCGAATATGTCCCGACTCAAACAGTCGTCGTTTCATTCAAATGTCAAACTCTTCCAAAATATGTTGCAATTAACCACGTTTTGTATGAAGTTGAAACTTATGTACAGAAGGTTATACTGTGCTATAATTGCTTTAGATACGGACACCTTGGGAAACAGTGCAAAAGTAGACCACGATGTGTAAAATGCAGTGGAGATCATCTTAGTAATTTATGTACATCTACAAATCACGAACTCAAATGTTTTTCTTGCGAAGGTAATCATTTAACAACGGAATTTAAAAATTGTCCTGAATTCTCCCGTCAAAAAAACATAAAAAAAGTAATGTCTGAGACTAGTGTGTCTTACAGAGATGCGTCATTGAGCGTCTCAAAAAAATCGTATGCTTCGGTACTAACATCTGTGGAAAATGAAAATGCGAAATTTCAAAACAATGTACCAACTAATAGTAAAAAAATATCTATACAAAGTAACACAACCCTGCAAAATCCAAACAGGCAGCCGCAAAAAAGGCAGCGCCAATCAACACTCAACACGACACAAGTAGCACATAAACAAATTCTCAAAAATTTCACACCTAGAACTAGTACAGGAAATATTCTAACAAATTCAGTATATCAGTCTAATATATCACAATCCACTAGTCAGTCTAACACTAAATCACAAATGTTCTGTAATGCTAATAACGATATTAGTGAGGTTATTTTAGAAGTAGTTATGTTTGTTATAAATTCCTTAAGACAGAAAAATTCTTTTGATGTTCAGAAACCCGAATTATTAAATGTTATTCAAACTCTTTTAAATCACTCCAATGGCGAATCAGACTCTGACACCTATTAACGTAGACGAATTTATCATAAATCAGTGGAACTGCAGGTCAGCTGTGGCAAATAAAAATAACTTAGAATATCTACTAAAATCTAACAATGTTCATGTGGCACTATTATGTGAAACATGGTTCAAATCTCAGGTATATGTAAACTTTTCTGGATATAATATTGTGCGACAAGATAGGAGAGATGGTAAAGGAGGGGTAGCTCTTCTTGTTAAATCAAATATTACTTTCAAAGAATTTAATGTTCCTGTTAACTTAGTCAACGTAAATTGCGCAGCCATAATGATTAACCTAACTAAAAATACTCGTCTTACATTGGTATCTCTTTATATACCACCCAACACCAATATTACTAAACAACAGTGGAATGCCTTTTTTACTGCAATACCTAAACCTTTTCTGATTTGTGGCGACTTCAATGCTCACAATTTAGCTTGGGGCTGTGAACACACAGACCAACGAGGTAGAAATCTTCTAGATTCCCTGGATGAAAATAGTTTAATTTACCTAAATGATGGAAGCCCAACCTATGCAGGAAAATTCAACAATAGAACTAGTGCTATCGATCTAACTATTTGTAACCCAGAAATTGCTCATTTATTTCGATGGAACACTCTGCTAGATCCACACGGTTCAGATCACATCCCAATAATAATAAAATGTGAATTAAAACCTCAGTGCTTTACGTATGGATTTAAAAAAAAATGGAATGTGAAAAAAGCAGACTGGAATATGTACCGTAAAGAGGCAAATCAACAAATCACACAAAATCAAACATCAAACTATGACAATTTTATTAATAAATTAAATCAAACAGCGGAAAACTCCATACCTGAGTATAATCATAAACCTACATCTAAAGGCAAGCCATGGTGGAACGAGAAATGTGACGCTTCAGCGAAGGAGCGAAAACGGCTCTTCCAAATATACATAGATGATCCTAACCTAACAAATTTAATAAACTATAAAAAGCAAGATGCCATAGCAAAAAAGGTTTTTAAGGAAGCAAAAAGAAATGGATGGAGGGAGTACTGTTCCTCGTTAAATAAAAATATGCCTTTAAAGAAAATTTGGAACACAGTTAATTCCTATAAAAATCGAAAGCAGAGTAACAATATACCAATTGACATTAACTCCGAATGGATAGAACAATTTCACTTGAATCTAACACCCCTATCAGTATATTCTCCACATCTTAAGGAAATAAAGCATACCAACTCAAATACACAATACCTTCTAGAACCTTTTACTTTAACAGAACTCAATAGAGCTCTTAAGCAGAACAACAATTCTTCACCAGGTATAGACAATATTCACTACTCAATGCTCTCAAATCTTCCATCAGAATCAAAAAAAGTACTCCTAGCAATATTCAACAATATATGGTTACAAATAGAACCCATACCATCAGACTGGTCCAAATACATAATAATCCCAATTCTAAAACCCGGAAAACCACCTAACCAACCTGAATCTTACCGTCCCATAGCACTAGCCTCTTGTGCAATGAAAACATATGAGAGACTAATTAAAAACCGCCTGGAGCATTTCCTCGAATACAACCAACTATTTCCACCTACCCAGTTTGGATTCAGACGCGGAAAATCCACCAATGAAAATGTTGCTCACTTAGTCACCGACATTCAAATTGCCTTCTCAAAAAACAATTCTGTTAGTGCAGTCTTCGTGGACATAAAAGGGGCTTACGACAATGTCAATTTAAATATATTAACAGAAAAAATGTCGACACTAGGAATTCCACAATTATTTATAGAAAATATATATTTCTTGTACCAAAATCGAAATATATACATAAGAATCAATGAACACGTATTAGAACCTAGACAAACATCTCTTGGACTTCCTCAAGGAGGTATTTTGAGCCCCATTCTATACATAATATATGTTCAAGACCTGCAACATCTCCTGGGCACCAATGTGAAAATAATAGAATTTGCAGATGATTTTTGTTTTTATTCAGAAGAAAGAACTATAGAAAAGTGCAACACCAAATTACATCACGCCATGAGAAAAGTAGACAGATGGTCCTCACAAGTGGGTTTCACGATATCTGAAACCAAAAGTGCAGTAGTAACATTTACCAGGAAAAGATATCAACCGCCACCTCACATCAAACTACACAACTATCATTTTCCATATAAAACATGCATAAAATTCTTAGGCATAGTACTAGATCAAAAATTGAACTGGAAAGGACATATTAACCATATAATAAAGAAGTCAGAAAATGCCATAAACCTTCTAAAAACATTTTGTAGGCACAAATGGGGAGCAGATCCAAACGTTGCATTAATTTTTTACAGAACCTTAGTTAGATCCATCTTAGATTATGGGTGTATGTTTTATGGATCAGCAGCAGATACACATCTAAAGAAAATCGAGCAGGTTAAAAACAAGTGTCTTCGAATCTCAATAGGCTACTTACCAAGCACCCCTCTCATAGTATTAGAAGCGGAAACATGTGAACCCCCTTTGAATCTTCGAAGAAAATATATCTGTGACAAATTTATATTAAAACTGGAGTCTAAAAACAGCGATTTGTTGACGAAAATTTGTCACCTGAATATCTTTTGCCAAACCACCAAATATTGGAACGTTAAAAATCTCCCTTTATTAGTGGATAGCTTCACGAACGTGTCACAATACACAGAAGAGATACAAAAAGCAGACAGACTTCCAAATTTTTCAATTCCCTACAAAATATTTGAAGAACCTGTAACAACATATATTCTGCAAGACTATAAACTTATTCCAGAATCTCAAAAACAATACGTTTTTCAAGAGGATATCACGAAAATTTGGAAAGACTTTGAATATGTTTACACAGATGGATCTAAACTGAATGACAAAATAGGCTGTGCAATTTACTACCCAAGCGAAGAAGTATCACTGAAATACAAATTACCAACTAACTTTTCTGTATTTAGTGCAGAGCTAGTGGCAATAAGAGAAGCTTTCCAATTGAGTTTAAATTCAAACAAAGATAAATATGTGATATTCACCGACTGCAAAAGTGCTGTTGAAAAGATTAAAAATGCTTCGCCAACTACTTATACTAACCACTTAATTTCTGAAATTTTATTAATTAATTATGAAGCGAGAAGACAATCAAAAACTATCCACCTTGCCTGGATTAGAGGACATTCAGGTTTGATAAATAATGAAATTGTTGACAAACTAGCAAAAGAAGCTACGGAAAAAGGATTAATTATGCTAAACCTCAGAACACCCAGAAACGACTTGTTTTTTACTGTGAAGCAAAACATGAAAGAATCCTGGCAACGTAAATATGAGGAATCCGAAACGGGCAAGTTTTATCAAAATATCCAACCACAAATTCCCCCCTCTCCATGGTTTAAAAGTGTTACAGACAGACACTTCATACAAACAATATGCCGATTAAGAAGCAATCATGCCCTAACTCCTACCTATAAACATAAAATGGGGCTCTCGGACAACGCACAATGCATATGCGATGAAACCGCTGACCTGCAGCATATTATCTTGGAATGTATCCTAGAGGAAGAAAATATTGATAATTTGTATAAAAACCTAGTAAAAGAAAAAATTCAATTACCAGTGAATATATCCACATTGCTTTCACTGAAAAATATAAAAGCCTATTTCATCTTATATGAATTTATTAAAACAAATTATACAAAAATGTAATAATGTATAATGATAGTCGGCTAAGATGTAAATAAACTAACATTAGATAAGTATACTAATATATTCTGTTAAACATCATTGTGATAAAAGCTTTGTCTGTACATCAAAATTGGAAAAAAAAAAAATAAATAAAATAAAAAAAAATATATATAAAAAACAAAATTAAAAATTGAAAAAAAAAAAAAAAATCAAACAAATTTAAAATTATGTTTAAAAAAATAAACGAAAACAAAAAAGTAAAAATAAAAAAAAGAGGAAAGAAAAGGAAAAAAAAAAAAAAAAAAAAAAAAATAAGAACAAAATCAGTACAAAATTAAAAAAAAAAAAAAAAAAAAAAAAAAAAAAAACAATACTATATCTAAATCTACACTAATAATACTAACAACAATTATTTTATATTATCTCGAATCTTAGGATATTTGAAATGTCTTTAAATAATGACTGTAATGTAGTTATTGGCATTTAAGAATATTATAAAATAACTTATTTAAATTACAATCTAAAACTGACTGGCTAGTTGGATATATCCAGTGCCATTGAAACATATACACACACACACACAATAATATCATCCTTATTGATTTCAGATATATCTTCGAGCATCAGTTTGAACTGCCGTTTATTTTTAAGTGATTTGACTCCACTACGCTTATTTCTGGAGAAGTTTCTTGGTTTCTGCAAACAGACTTGTATGTTTTTTTCCCAGTTCGAAATGGACATTTTACCAAACTGTATTACTCAATACCGAGGTCTGAAATTTCAGCTTCATTCACATTCTGACTCTGATTCATCAAAAAGTTCAAAAGAACTCTGATCTGGGGTATACAGGGTGCGCCACTTAAAACTTCACAGACTTGTAACTTTTTTATTTTTGATGCGATGACCATGTTGGGCACATCAAATTTTTTGAATATTTTTTTACCTCACCTTGTACATGAAATGTGTTAATGTTTTCTTATAAAGGTTTTAATTAGCTTCAATTTATGTTATTAAAAAAAAAATTAATTAAAAATTTTGCAATTTCCTGTTATTTAGTACATTTTAATAAAGTTTGTTTTTAAAAATATTTATTTCTTTTGTTTCTTGTTGCTGTTTTGTTACGTTGAGGATTGTTTGTGATACGTATTTTACAAATAAAGCATAAAATTACTATTTACATTTTTTCAGTTATTTAAAAAAAAAATCAGTTTGGAATCGGAAGGAGTGTTTTTAATTTCTTTCTCTAAAACCAAAAAGAATTTCGAATATTATGTAATAACATAAATTGAAGCTAGCAGTTAAAACCTTTATAAGAAAACATTAACGCAGTTCATGTACAGGATGAGGTAAAAAAATATTCAAGGAAAGTAAATTTTTTTTTCCCTAAGAATTTTTTCAAAAATTTTATTTAAATCACTCTATACACATGTTTAAATGCCTTAAAAATATCTGCAATTTGATGTGCCCAACATGGTCGTCGCTTAAAAAATAAGAAAGTTCGAAGCCTGGGGTGTTTTAAGTGGCGCACCCTGTATACCAACGATCTTCTTAGAAATATTCGCCCCTGGGCCAACTTGAAGTCTTTTTCCTTTTTTGAGACCGGTTTGATCCACCAAATCTTGGTGGTTCTTTGAACAATGTGGTTAGTGCATTTTCTACTTCATTCGTGGGATCTGCATTTTCAACATCATCTGGTTGTCAGTCTTTTTAATACATGTTGACGTTCCAAACTAAAAATTCCTGTTAACTGAAAAGATTTCAAATTTCGCTTGATTGCTGAAGCAATATATATATATAGCTGTTTTTTCCGTGACACTTCATCCATTCGTTCCAGATTTTTGTGTAGGAGTGTAGGAAAAGTGTCTTTGGGAATTGAATTCATGCCAAAATTTTGTAATTTTCATTCTGTCAAAGTTGCGAACCAAGCTTCCTTCATTGGCCTAAGAAACCCAACATCTAGAAGTTGGCACAAATGTGTCGAATTAGGAACTAGACACACAAAGTCTACATTGTTTTCAACATATGATGATAGCACATCAGCATCCATATGCGACGATAAATTATCACCTATTAAGGCTTTTCGTCCCTCCTGCCTCTTAGCATGCGGCAATGATTCATCATCTTTTCGGGATATTTTACACCCCTCCTGTAAATACCGCGTTGTTTTCCTGGATCGTCACATATATTTGATTCATCATAGTTAAATATATTCGTAGCTAGCAAATCTTTTATAGTTTTTTGTAAATTATGTTTCTCTTGAGACGGATGCTCTGGCTCGTTTGATGTTTGTTGTGCCAAAGGATTTCTTATGCCTTTCAAGAATACTGTTTACCCAGTTTACTCCTGACACATTATTTTAAAACAAGGCCACCACTTTACCTTTTCGGTCTAAATAATATTTTGCCAACATCCTTATATCTAACATAGATAAAAATAAACACCAATCCGCACATTTAGCGGCAGATTGAAGAAATGCTAACTCCTCCGCATTGGAAAAAATAGGTGGACGGCCATATTTCTTACCGTGTTCACCCTGTATTTGTTATATAAAGTACCAAACGGAATTTTGTATTGTTTGGATGCCTCTCTCATGCTTAATGTTCCTTTAACTACCTTCTCAAAAGTTTCTTCCAAGCTACTCACAGTATAATTGACATAGGACCTTACTGCCATGTATCTTCTTGTGATGACGAAGCATTTTCCTAGATATGGAAAACACATTGTAATTTATCCTTAATAAGGTTGGCGAATGGGGCAACTTTGAATAAGTGATCAATTTTACCCCGTATACTCGATCAAAGTTACCCCCCTTAGAATATCACTTCAATATGAAGGTTACGTTTTGGATATCTCAACGTAAATTTTATAGAAATTAACCATGAATACATACTTTATATACCAGAATAACTAACAAGGCATACTCTACTACACTTACCAATATAATAACAAATATATGCAGCCCTTAATTTCAGAAGAAAAATCCTGATTTCACAAATCTATTAGTAATTTCGATAAACATTGATCCGTCATAGTAAGCTTACTACCAATATTAAGATGACTTCTCAGGGCAGTTAACTGTAAAAACCGCATTTAGGTACGTTCAGATATTGAGTCTCTAGTGGAAGTTATTATCAAAATATACCCAAGATTTAAAGTATCCATTTTTTACGGTACTTAAAACCGAATCCTTCGCCGTTTATTAGAATATCTTATAGTGCAACATGTGAATGAATACACTATGCGATAAAAAATATATATATATATAGTGTTAAAATTAAAAACACACATTTTGGTAACCTATTATTGTATTGTTACCAGAACTACACGTGTATGTAAAATTTCAGCTCAGTTGGACGTCGTTATGTGGTTCAAAATTGATTTGCAAGATTTGACCTAAACATAAGATTTGGACTAAATATCCTAACATATATTCATACCCAGATAGCACAAGACGTCTTTAAGACGTCCATATTAAGTATTATTTAGGTCTGAACGTCTTATTCCTTATAAAGAACACGTATTTCCTTAGACGTCTTTAAGATGTCTGATTTTTACGTCTTGAAGACGTTTTAAAGACGTCATAATTACTATGTCAATGTCAGTATTACCCAATAGAAACAAAAAAATATTAACAAAACTGTTTTTTTAATTTTACAATGTTTTTGTTTATATTTGACCGATAAATGTGTAGTGTATTTGTAATTTGTCATTAATAATTTAATTTTAATCTTTTTTCTTTAATTATTAATGATATTATTAGATTTAAATGAAAGATTAATGATAACATAATAAATAACAGCCGGGATGCCCAGCAAAATCTAGCCGTTACATTTTCTAACTATACAGTCTTTAAATAAATAAATCACAACCACTCAGTGGCCGCGAAGTTAAAATTGTATTGTTGAGTTCAAAGTTATAAGGTATGCGATTCGATTCCTACTGATTCCTCCTTTTTTTTTTTTTTTTTTTCGTTAAAATAATTGCAAAAAAGTTTTAGTTGCTTATAAAACCGATACGCAAATGTATTTTTTTTTTCAATTTTAGGTCTGTTTTAGACCAACAATGGACCTCGAAAAGACGTCTATAAGACATCTGGATTTTTAACATAAGACCTTAATAAGACGTTTGTAAGACGTCTGTAAGGCGTAAATGGACGTCTTTAAGACGTAGTGAAAGTCTAAGGAAGGCGTCTTTAAGACATCTTAAAGACATCTCTATGCTATCTGGGTACATACAAAGCAAGTTAAATAAAGGTTTAATGTTTAATCCAAATCTTGTGTTTAGGTAAAATTTTGCAAGACGATTTTGAACTACATAACGACGTCGACGTCCAAGAAAAAAAGTTTAAGTGCTTAAATGAAAATTTTGCGACTTTCTATCTTCTAAGAGTTATAACTTTTGAACCATTCTATTTACGACAAATATAGTAAAGTTGTAGAAATTTCGATTCTAAACAAAACACGTCTGTATAAATTTGTACCGTTATGGAGATATAGGGCAAACACAGTTTTTCAAGATGGCGGCCAAACGGGATGACCGCCGACTCCAATAACTCAATTTTAAACTTACACCGGCCCCCTTCTACAGAACGAAAAAAACCCTTGTCCTATACAAAATGTAAGATTAGCATGAAAAAAATGTAACACTTCAATGGACAAAAAAGTTTTTGATGTTATTTGAATGTGTTTCATGGGTATTATTTTTGAGAAAATGCCATTTAAATTTCAAATTTAATTCTACCGAAATGCTTCTACGCATTTTAGTTTGCATGCATAATTGTTTTAATCACATTTCGAACTCTTGCATTGTTTTGATTAAATACTCACTGAGGATTAGAAGAAAATATTTAACACAGATTAAACGTTTCAATAATGTAACGCATTGTTTACTAACAGAAATTTAAATAATAAACAAAAATTTCTAAAAATGCCGATATCTGAAAATTTCTCATATAGGTTTTAAACGACCCTCTCATCACCCCTTTAAAACTTTCTATCGATGTATTAAACACCCGGTATAAAACATCGAATTTTCAAAAAGTAAATAATGCAGCTAAATACATTAAAAATTGCACTAATATTTAAAAGAATCATACCATCCTGAAGATTTTACTACGGCTGCATACGTTAAGGAATGGAGTATTATTCCTACTCAAAGGAGCTCTCGTGCATACCTACTGACTATGCCCATATCAGAGCTACTGCTACTTCGATTGCAATGGACATCGGCCGCTAGATGGAGCCTACCATTTTTGTTGCATGTCGTGATTTTATAAATCTAGTCATGTACCAAGAGTGATCGGTGATCTTGTTACAGCCATTCCTTGCACTGACAAAAGCCAACAGCTCGAAACTGCAGCCTGCAAGTGGAGTGGAGTAGGGGTAAGTCTTTCGGCTGGTGTTTGTTGCAATCGAAGCTTTAGTGTTTTCTGGCAATAGATAGTTATTGCACTTAATGCGTCCAGACTTGTAATTTGTAATTCAGCGCTCGACGGGGCATTAGTCCGGAGAATAGCTGTTGGTTGCAGTCTGGTTTTTTATTCCTTATATATTTAAGGAAATGTATAGAGGAGTTCGACAAAATATTACGTTAGTAGAAAAAATAGGATGACTTAATTTTATTCGAGATCTGGTTTTTTTTTAATAAATTAAGTTACCTTATACTTCTTTTTAAAATATTTTCCTGCAAATACTATCAGTATCTTTAATACATAAGTTATTATTTTGCAAGCCAAATAATAGTAGCCAAAATAATTTTGTTCGTCGTGAAAGGTTCCCCCTGTAATTTTTTTTTAATATATTTTAAATAAGCAAAAATAACAATTACATCATAATATTATTTATTAACATTTGGCTAGTCCTATTGTGGGTAATAATTTAACAACGAAACAACCATATGCCAGTTATGCTAATGCATACTACTATTATTAACTAACAAGGGCAATGGATTAAATTACTCTTGAATTTATAATTAATAATCTTTCAATAAATCGTTGGCACTGAATCTTTTAATTTCCATTATTTATAAATAAGATTTACTTGATGCAACTACGAGAAACAAATATATATCTAATATCTATTCTGTGTATAAAATGATGTGTATTTGTCTCTGTATGTCCAAAAATCCTGGCCACTTTCAGACGACGCAGACACATGACATTTGGCATAGTCATAGGATTTGGGGTCTTAATAAAGGGAAAAGTGTCACTCCGACACTCCCTAGGAGTGAAAAATTGTAGTAGTCATTTAGAAACTTAAAATTTGGCATTGTTATAAAAAATATTATCCCCTCCCCCCAAATGAATGTTGAAGAAAGGTATGAGTGAAGCAGGACTTGACTGAAGGAGTTCGAAAGAAATATATCTCCCCGGAAAACACAAAAATAACACAGGCCCACAAAAAAAAAGTTGTCAGCGCCGGGGTACTGACCATACCTATCCCTTGTATTTTGAGCCGCTGAACACGAATCTGACCTTAGTTTTTCCCCAGGACGTCAGTTTTTTTTTTTAACAGCAAATAAATATATAAATATTACGATTCCACAGACTTTTTTGCTGTTAAAAAAAACCGGACGTGTTGGGGAAAAACTAAGGTCAGATTCGTATTCAGCGGCTCAAAATACAAGGGATAGGTGTGGTCAGTACCCCCGCGCAGACCACTTTTTCTTGTTGCCACTGTACCACACTCAATGTGGCACAATCCAACACAAAAAAGTCATCTGCGCGGCGGTACTGACCACACCCATCCCTTGTATTTTGAGCCGCTGAACACGAATCTGATCTTAGTTTTTCCCCAGCACGTCAGGTTTTTCTTTTAACAGGAAATAAATATATAAATATTAGACTTTTTTGCTTTAAAAAAAAAACCTGACGTATAGGGGAAAAATTAGGGTCATATTCGTGTTCAGCGGGTCAAAATACAAGGGATAAGTGTGGTCAATACCCCGGCGCAGACAACTTTTATTTTTTGTGGGCCTGTGTAATGGATCTACTACAGAACGTGGAAACGAGGACACCACCTACAGGTGCAAAAAACTGACGATGACGGAAACTGTCTATATGGGGCACAAACATAATAACCCCGGCACACACCAACTATGTGAAAACTCTACGAAAACAAGTAGCGGACTATATACAAAACAACATAGATTACACAGCCCCACAAAAAAAAAAAAGTTCAAAACAGCGAACCAGACCCATGTATTCCTATGTATTTTCGGTCGCTGAATCCGAATCCGGGGTCAAAAAAAATCGTACACCCCCAAAATCATTAGCTAGAGTCAAAAAACACCCCTGAAATGGGGTAAAAAGAATATTAAGCTACGAGAATAGTTGTTACATCTTAATCAATCGAATTATACAAATTAAGGTTAAACAGCAGCGTACATACAATAGATATGAAACACACCCCCAGGGAGGGGCGAAAACTAGCCCCCATATATAAAAAAATCGATCCAAAACAGCAATGATTGCTGAAAAAGCTCAAAATGACTGTTTTGTTAAACTAATAAGAAACTGCATCAGGTCCGACGTAATCTTCATAAACTGCCCCTATAGAGTTGAGACCAACCACCCTCAAGTTTAAAGTACACGAGAAAAACAAGAAAAAACGTAAAATACCACAGAATTTCTATTTTCATGGATACTATGATTGGTTGAAATTGCGTAGTACTCTAAAATAGAATTAGAAACTTACGTACCATCAACATTCTACAGTGTCAACTCTCAGAGGTGTAAAGTTTGACTATAAAAAGTTACAGTGGCTTCTATAAAAATTCGAAACACCTGCGTTGTGTGGAAGAGAGAAGAAACTAGACTATGTTCGATGCTGTACTTGAAAACCACCCCCGCGGGGTTGAGAGACGCCACTCCTGTAAATCCCTGAGCGTCACCCTATTATTATAAAAAAAAGCTATGGAAATGAAACGAATAAGCTCCAGTATAGCTTTTTTGTTACATCTTGAATTACGGTAGTTTACATCCTTTCTGGGGGTGTTACTTAATAACATTTATAGGACATGAGTTTCAAACTCTAAGTGTGCAACGCGATTTTTGCCAATCATAGCATCCATAAAAATGTATATCCGGTTAGTTTCTCTCTATTTTTCCAGCATCCTACAGATATAGGAGTAGTATCTCGCAATCCCGTGGGGGTGGTTTACAAGCACATTGTCGAACATAGTCTAGTTTCTTCTCTCTTCCACACAACGCAGGTGTTTCGAATTTTTATAGAAGTCACTGTAACTTTTTATAGTTACATCTTACATAGGGGGTAGTTTTCACACCCTCTGAGGGTTGGCAGTGTAGGATGTTGATGGTACGTAAGTTTTTGGTTCTATTTTGGAGTACTACGCAATTTCAGCCAATCATAGCATCCATGAAAATAGAAATCCTGTTGGATTTTACGTTTTTTCTTGTTTTTCTCGTGTCCTTTGAAGTTGAGGGTGGTTGTTCTCAACCCTATAGGGGCAGTTTATGAAGATTACGTCAGACCTGATGCAGTTTCTTATCATTTTAACAAAACTTAGACGTTTCGAGCTTTTTCAGCAGTCAATGCTGTTTTGGATCGATTTTTTTATATATGGGGGCTAGTTTTCGCCTCTCCCTGGGGGTGTGTTTCATATCTATTGTATGTACGCTGCTGTTTAACCTTAATTTGTATAATTCAATTGATTAAGAAGTAACAACTATTCTGATAGCTTAATCTTCTTTTTATCCCATTTCAGGGGTGTTTTTTGGCTCTAGCTAATGATTTTGGGGGTTTACGATTTTTTTGACCCCGGATTCGGATTCAGCGACCGAAAATACATAGGGATACATGGGTTTGGTTCGCTGCTTTGAACTTTTATTTTTTTTGTGGGGCTGTGTTATTTCACCTCGTTCATGCTGTCATACAGTACCTGGAATAGCTCTACTACATTACGAAGACTTAAAAACAACTGTCAGGAAAAGAATTAGATTGGACATCAATGGGTTCAAAGATAAAAATTGTGGAATGAAAAAAATTAAAAAGGGGCAGGTCACCTGTGAGCCCGACAAGAAAGGAAGAAATAACAAGTACGAACAGCTAAAAAAGATGAGGGCCATAAACAAACAGCAGCCGACGTAGAATATAAATGAAAAACTAAAAGAGGCAATGAAAGAAAAAAGAAGCGGGGAGAAACCACGATGAGCAAGAATGTACAGCATTCCTTGAAAACATAGGAATGCTCCCAATAGGACGACGACTAAATCAAACCATCAGATATCCGAAAAAATATAGAAGAAACAATAATACCCACAAGAGAAGATACATACTACTGCATCATTGGACAAAAAATTTGGAGGAAGAAGGAAATGCAACGAAAGAACGAACAGAGTTAATAAAAGCAACGGACCACTGACTCTTAGACAAGTCACCATCAAAAGTCCAACTGTTAGAAATAATAGCCGGAGTTAGAAGAAATACCGAACTTAAAACAGACAAAAAACAACGAGTTGATACACTCCAGACCGAAAAGGTTAAAGCAGCAAATCCAGAGTATGGATGGAAACCACACATCTACTTACGGAATGGAACACGATCATACAAATACCCCCTCCCCAATTGAACTCGTCATCGACTCGTATATCTGCTAGTAGCATTACGTATTGTTAGAGTATGGATACACAATAAATGTCTAAAATGATATAAAATGTCAGGCTTGAGACTAAGGTATCAAAAGAAAGAGCTTGATAAGTAAAAAACAAATATGTGATCAAAACTTAAAAATACAAAACGGCGGCGTCAACATGGCGACTAGGTTTTATCAATTATCGTCGGATTCCCTTGATATGGGTATCAAAAGATAGGGCTTGATAAGTAAAAAACAAATATGTGATCAAAACTTAAAAATCCAAAATGGCGGAGTCAAAATGGCTGATAAGTTTTATCAATTATCATCGGATACGACTGGAAACCGGTATCTGTGAGTTTTCGAGGTTTCAGATTACAATTATCCGATCTAAATTTAACAAATTGTTTGTTTTTTCGAAAGTACCAAAATTCTCTCCTTAAATATTAGACTAAAAAGTAAAAAAATAAATTAATAATTTAAAAAACTAAAAAAACATGCTTTTGTAAATACTGCACTAAAAAGCAGAAAATAATCAGCGAACGTGTTCGTGTTCTCTCTGTAAGGGCCTTAGTGTATGCCGTGTTTTTAAATATAATATTTGGGTATAAAAACGTGGAGCGTTTTTCATTTAATCCAATGTCTTCAGCGTTTTAATTATCGAACCTGTTCGAAATAGCGTTCAAAAAACGCCCCACGCTTTTATACTCAAATATTATACTTGATTAAAAACACGGCTTACACTAAGGCCCTTACGGGGTAGACAGAGAGAACGGGTTCGTTGATTATTTTTTTACTTCTTAGTGCAAAAGCATGTTTTTTTAGTTTTTTAAACTATTATTTGCCAATCGTCGATCTCGACGGCGAATAGGACTAGTGCGACGATCGCGGCGAACCGCGACCGCCTAGTAAAGTCACATTGTATTGAGCTTTTCGACTCTCGGAACTCCAAGAGATATCGTTGTCACCTTCGACTAGAAAGGATACAGCCTTAGAGGCGTTCAGGCATAATCCCACGGATAGTAGCTTCGCACCACCGCCCGCTCGAGCGAGTGCGTGAACCAAATATTCGGATCTGCGGTTGCTCTCGTGCTGAGCAGGATTACTATCGCAACGACGAGTCATCAGTAGGGTAAAACTAACCTGGCTCACGATGGTCTAAACCCAGCTCACGTAGCTGGATTTGTTCAGTAGTGGAATAGATATGGTCGCCATGGAATTGATATAAAGAAGACATTAAAATGAAACAAAATTAACACATTTTTAAAATGACACACACGTTTCTTTCATGTACATACTAAAATATCTTCAACATTTTCAACTGAGGCGTCGCAAATAGCATATTATTCAGCGAACGTATAATGATGGCAATTACTCGCGAGGTAGGGTACGAGAAGAAAGGTAACCCACGACTATTTTAACTGTTTTAATCGTTTAAAAGTGAAAAAGTAAAGTAAGTTCACTACTTTGTTTGACGTCTTAAACGTCAAATGAAAACACGGACTCTCCCTTGGAAAAAATGGACTCGCCCATTTATTATGAAAATTGGTAGTTCCTGATTGGTCAAAAGTGTTATTGTGAATTCTAGGTTGGAATTATGACTACCATTATTCGTCAATTGTTAAATCAATAATGCAATGATTATACGATAATCGTGGATAAATACTTTTCTTGAGAAACTAAAATGTAGTAGCAACAGCAATAAGTATCCTGTTTCTCGACTAGAACTGGTACTCGCACTCGCAAATTATGCACATTCCACTGGTATAAAAATAACAGGTATGTATTTTAGATAATGTAATTTGTACTGTACAGAAGAGGTGCTAAAATTATTTACGACCAGAATTTGAATGTCTTCAGGGAGTATAGTTTTGCATAGCGCGATGTTTTGTCAAAGTAGGTATATAATAATTTAATAGAGGTATGCATATTTATTACTCTGATGGATGCACTCCAGTACCTACCTATTCTACATCTATCAAATTAGCGTCATTAAGAGACAATTTATATTATAATTGATTTCTTGCACGAGTAAACCACGGGAAAAATTTAATTTTATGTTAATAGCATCTTTGTTGTTGCTGTTCAGTTTTATAGCTGGAACAAATTCATTAATAATAATAATAAACTTTATTGGTGTGTTATACAAATCAGATAAGGTACAAAGAATATAATAACAGATAAATAGCATTAACATTAATATTAAAAATGAATACCTTTTATTTCTGCTTACACAGTTATCGAAAAATATTGTTTTGGGTATTCCGGAGATAACTTTCAAAGAAACCATTCGTTGTTTCCATGTGCTATTGATCCAAATCTGATCATGTTAGTATACAATAAGAAGTCTCCCGTAAGAGACATCTTAACTTCTTTCATACAGTTAATGTCTAAAATTCAATACGAAACACAAGAAAATAACTATTCTGTCTATATAACAAATCAAATCAAATCATTTATTTTGAAAAGTTCCGGTACAAATAAGTTTATAACATAGTAAAAAATGAATTTTACCTATGTAGAATATTGATAAGGGATGCCACGCTAGACCTTGTTGTATTAAAGAATACACCTGACCCGTGTTGTGATCAAATATCTATCACTAGAGAAATAAAATAAGATAAGAGAGGAGTACAGATGTAAGCCACCATGCTACAGAGAGCAGTGAACACGTGAGAATGACACACTATATCTACGTTACATATAGAGAGGGAAAATATTTAATTATTAAGTATCACATTACACGTTTATCTAGTATTTTACAAAAATCGTCATAATTTTTCATAATATAACTTTTTGTTTCGGATTTAAACTTGTGAGGTTTATTGTCTATTAATTTAATTTTTGAAGGTAAAGCATTGAAAAATTTTGGAGCAAAGTAAGCAATATGTCTTTGATTATGAGTTTTTGTGAAAAAAGGAATTGTTAATATTTTGTTTGATATTGACCTAGTCCCATAGATGTGGAAAATTGTTGGAAATAAATGTTTGATTTTAAGTAAATAATTCAGACAACAGTGAACATATAGTGATTTAATATTTAAAGTTTCTGTATACTTATAAAGTAGTGTTTTAGAATATCTACGTTCTTTTTTAAAAATAATCTTTAAAACAATATTTTGGCATTTCGAGAGATTAAGTTGAGCGTTATTATACGCCCCGCCCCAGACAACTATGCAGTACCGTAAAATAGACTCTACCAAAGCATTATACAATATTTTGAGTAGTTGTTTGCTTAGAATATCCCGTACTTGATAAAATTTATAAAATAATTTACGAATTTTTTTCGTTACATATTCACAGTGGTCAGTCCCACCTTAGATGCTGATCAACTATTACACCTAAATATTTTAAGGTCTTTATTCTAGTTATTTCTGTGCATAAACAATTTATTGATTTTTCTGCCAAGTAGTTATTTTGATGGATTTTTAAAGTATCTATATCAGGTTGATCAACAGCTGAGGTGGAGAATGTTATGTAATTAGTTTTTTTTTTACATTGAGATTCAAAAGGCTGGAGTTTAGCCACGTTTGTACTTTGCTGAGACCAATCTCTGCCTTCTTGTATGCATCTGACCAGTTTACACCTGTGAATAATATAGCTGTATCATCAGCATATGAGACGATGCAAGCATCTGTCAGCATATTTCCAATTTGGTTAATGTACACAAGAAAGAGGACAGGTCCCAGCACAGTACCCTATGGTATTCCCATGGAAATTAACCTGGGTTCGCTGAACGATTCTGCAATTTTTACTTTTTGTATTCTATTACTTAAATAATTAGTTAACAGCTTTAAAGAATTACCCCTCACTCCAATCTCGTTGATTCTGGCTAATAAAGTTTTATGATCTACAGTGTCAAATGCTTTGGCCAAGTCTAAAAATACAGCAAGAGATTTTTTGCTTTTATTCAAGTTATTCATTATTAAGTTTGTAAGTTCAAAAACTGCATTTTCTTTATTTTTGTTTGATCGGAATCCAAATTGTTTCGCGTAAAGAATGTTATGACTATTTAAAAATTCTATTAAACTTTGTTTTAGACATTTTTCAAATATTTTACCAAAGTTGTCGATAAGGGATGTAGGTCTATAATTAGTCAAATTTGCACGATCACCTGACATATAAACGGGGGTTACTATTGATACTTTTCACTCCTTAGGGATTTTGAAGGTATTAAACGTTAAATTTACTATGTGACGCAATGATTTTATAATATACGAATGAACAGTTTTAATGAGTTGAACTGTTATACCATCTGGACCAAGGACCAATGGACCAATTATTTTTCAGCGTCGAAATGTTGAAAATTAGTTCTTGAGCAGTAACTGGTTTTAAAAATACTGATTCCCTTGGTATGTTTTTAATTAAATTTTGGTTTTTAGTTTGTGGAATTTTTTGTGCCATTTCCTGATCAATGTTTACAAAAAACTCGTTAAAACGGTCCTCTTTTTCCTTGTCATCAGTAATAGTGTTTCCTTGTGTGTCCCGTAAAATAATATTTTGCGTATTATTGTATGAACTTTTATTTGTTATCTCATTTATTACGCCCCAAATTTGTTTATAATTTTTATTTGAATCTCGAATTTTTTGTTTATAGTAATTACTTTTTTCATCTTTAATTATTTTTTAAGTTTATTTCTATATTGTTTATATTGTTTATTCAATTCACATTTTGTCAAGTATCTCTAGCACTACCGAGAGGATACTCCATCATAAACGAACATTTGTTGTTACATTTCAAAGCCAAGAATTATTACAAGTATCTTGACATGCATGCGGTGAGAGGAATTTTATAGTCTTATACCAAAAACAATGTTTTTCAACATTAATATTGTGTAATAAATATTAATAGATAAGAAGTTTAAAATTAGTCCAATAAATAAGCAGGAAAATATGGAAAAGTGGTGGAAAAACACCAATTTGAAAAATTCGTTTTTTCACGTCTTCCCTAGACCCCCAGGAACATACATCAGCATTGACCCCTGCATTATCTCCAAAAATGAGAAAGTTAGGAGGGTTTGAAGTGCTCCAAGAGGTAGCAGTCATAAAAAAATTTATATAATTAATATTTCTCCTCGGAAATGGGCTTTAGGAGATTTTTTGGGTCGCTGATCACGAATCCGAGCTCCATATTGAGGAATTTCATATTCCAGTATGGAATTCGTGCCATTTTTTTAATCAAAATTCCACTTTTTCGGGTGAAAATTTAAATATGAGTATTGTGCCGTGGAACAAAATTACAGTTATTGGAATTCTGAAAGTCCACAACAACTTCACCAGAAACCGTTACATAGCCCGAAGGTAACAGTTTGATGTGTAATTTCTTCAATGGCAATTATCCTATTTTTTTGAAAATTCTGTGACAGTCAATTCTGCACGCTATACCGAAATGATCAACCAGTTTTTGACGCCACAATTAAACATGTTTCCAGGGATTCATGATTGGTGGTTTCAGCAAGATGGAGCTACTCCACATACCACAAGAGAATCAATAAATGCCTTGCAGAGATTATTTCCTGGTCACATTATCTCCAGGCATGGAAACATTGAATGGCTCCCAAGGTCGCCAGACCTTACGGCATGCGATTACTTCTTGTGGGGCTACTTGAAGCATGGGGTTTTTGTTGACAAACCAATAAATATTCAGGAGTTGAAAAAAAAATCCGTGAAGAAATAACCAATATTCCCTTAGACATGTTGCATCGTGTAATAGAAAATTTCACCAATTGTATTCAAGAGTGCGTTTATCGAGAAATAAAAAATGCTTATAATTACCTAGCCATTGTTATATCTTATTTTAAATAAGTAAAGTTACTTTCAAAATTATGATGTTTTCAAAACTTCCCGTTCCCAGGGACCACCCAGTATAATTTAGTAACATTTTTAGTAAACAGTTTTAAATTACTAGAAGATTTGATTTCCGTGGGCAATGCATTGTACGCGCGTAGGCCATCGCTAAAAGTTGATTTTTTTAGGAATGATATTTTTGTATGGTCTACGTTATAGTTTTCAGCAGATCCTACCGAATAATGGTGCAGTCTCGATCTTTTATCTAAGAAGGGTTTAAGGTAGGTAGGTACTAGATTTTTCTCGATTTTATATATTAAAATTAAATTTGCTCTACTGAAATCCAACCCAACTGGTTTAACATATTCGAAATAGGTGTGTATATTACACGCATTCTTTATCATGTAACACTTGTAACCTCTTAATATCTGATATGCTACATGATATTAATAATGAAAAGCAATAATTAAAATGTGGGTAAATTATAGTATTGTATATAATTAATTTTGACCATTGTGTTAAATCTGCAGATATTCTTTGGAAGAAGGAGATCTTTTTGCCAATTTTCATACATAAATAATCAACATGTTTTGAAAATGTCAACTGTTGGTCTAAAATAATTCCTAAGTATTTAATTTCACTTACAAATT
The DNA here is from genome assembly GCA_936432065.2 of Rutpela maculata. Classification (NCBI taxonomy): domain Eukaryota; kingdom Metazoa; phylum Arthropoda; class Insecta; order Coleoptera; family Cerambycidae; genus Rutpela; species Rutpela maculata. The sequence continues at coordinate 29,606,520 of OW386286.2, read as the reverse complement.
CAACTTTTGTATTATTAATGTACAGAAACAGTTAATCATTTAAATATTTTCGGCAATTTGCTTTAGTTCCAAGAACCATACATTTAGTTTTTTCATTACTGAGTTTCAATTTATTTGTACATAACCATATATATATAATATACAAAGCTCTTTATTCATTATATCTGTGATTTCAATATGATTTTTTCCAGATACAGATATTAATGTGTCATCAGCAAAATTTTTTAGGAAAAGATTTATATCATTCACATATATAATGAATAAAAGAGGCCCCAACACACTGCCCTGCGGTACCCCATACTGGGAGTTTTAGTAGATGTCTTTTTGTTCACTTTAGTTTTATGGTACCTATTTTCTAAGTAATTTCCAATCCATGTTGAAGCTGTTTCTGTCACACCATACTCACTTAACTTCTTAACTGACCTACATTGATCAATAGTTTCAAATACTCTCTTTAGGTCTACAAACACGCTTTAACTACATTACCTCCATTAATCTCGTTCCTCCAATTCGCACACACTAACTGTAAACTTGTCTCTCATGAATGACTTTGTCTAAATCCCGATTGACCACTATCGGAACTAAGTTTATTGGTCTATATTCGCTCGCTTGCTTTGGGTTTTGAACTTGACAATATCAACAAATTTCTTTATTGCAGATTCGACATCATTTATTTGATTTGTCCAACCACAATCTAACTGCCTCAACTGGTGATATAACTTATTTTCGTCAACCTTGTTTAATATATTATTATTATTATCCTTATCTGCCTGTTTTTTTGTATTTTTTTGTATAATATAACTGCAGTTTTTGTATGTTCCCAAGTTGCATGAGCCACTTTTATTTTGTATATTTCTCCGACTATAATGAAAGCGAATAAAAACATGAACATATTTTTAATAACAAACATTGCTCCGGCGAGCGTAAGGAATATGAATACGCATTATCCATGTTAATGGCATAGCCCTAAATCAATAAACGGTTGAATAGAAATAACCATAAACGGACAATTAACGACATTTTGTCGTCGGAATAATTATTTATGTTATTGCTTATAGAGCTTGATCGGAAAGGGTCCCTCAATCATTAAGGTCAACAGGATAGCATCGTAAGATGCATTGGATGCTGCCTGATGACAAAAGATGGATTTCTAAACTACCTACCAATGAGTTATGGTCATCATAAACTAAATTAAATAACAGGATTGCCGTGGGTACTTGATTTTTTTAGAGTAGGTCTATCTCTGAGGATGATAATTTATTGCTCCTATAAAAATGGTAATAATAGATGTGTATATTTTTGTATATTAAGCACGTCAACTGTTTAAGTTTTGTGAAATGTTCGAAGAAACATTTTTACGAAGCAGAATTATTTCACTCGCCTAATTCCCAACAGTACTTTATGAATATTATACAGGGAGCCCCAGTGGAATGTCATGCTTCCCAACATATTATACATACATAAAAAAAAACTTTTTAAAAACCAGTTTTTATTATTATTTAGGTGTACTCAATTGAAAAAATGTATATACAGGGTTTGGTAAGGCGATGCCCAGCTTAAACAGGGAGGTAGAGGGGATCATTTGACCAAACATACCTATATGAGAAATACTACGTTTTTTTTATATTGCGGATTTTGTACTTTTTTTTTTAAATCTCCACATTTCATCAATTGTTTAAGTATTACGTAGTAAATTTAACTCTCTTTTATTTATCCGAAATACATAAACTTCCAAGTTTCTGTCGCCTATAAAAAAAAATGACATTTATTAGAAGAAAATTGTAATGGTAATTAAAAGTGTTGATTTTCGAAGTCTTACAAATTTTTTTTAAAAAGTCATCTAGATATTACAATTACTTTTAAAACTTCTCTATTGTATCCTCTTTAAGTGGCAATATCATACATACCATCAAGTTTTACCAGTCACTAAAAATAGACAAAAAGCTATCAATCGGCAATAATTTTTCATTTAATCAAAAATTAAATATGCGCGTTCTTTCAACAAAAACAAAGATATTGTTTCAAAAACAGTCAGAATCAATGACAACTGCTGTCAAAATAAATTAAATCATATTATGATAATAGCTCTGAACATTTTTGAAAATAATGTCGGATACAGAAGATATATAGCAAGTAAGGCTTGTTTGGATTTATTTCCAAAAAAGTTAAAATATTTAACTTGAGGGTCTGTCTAGAGACATTACCCGGATAAGACTATACAAGTACCCCTCCCCAAAAACCAACTCGCCACAGACCATAGAAGACTACAGAAGAATAACACTCTGCAGCATAGGATACAAATAATACGCACAATCCCTGCTCGAGCAACTAGAGAAGTACATTGGAAAACGCCAGACTACCAGACAGCATTCATCAAAGGCAGATCAACGGACGACCACATGTACACCACCAGAAGAATACTGGAAGAAAAATGGAGAGAAGGAACAAAACTGCACATAGCCGCTACAGATCTCCAAAAGGAATTCGATACCATCAATCACGAAACCATAGTCAACACCCTGTATAACAAAGGAGTGCCGCACTATCTAATAAACAAGATAATAAAGGCCTACCTTCATGAAACAACTGCCATACAATGGTTCGGACACCAGACGGAAACCAGACAAAAGAACAGAGGAGTCAAACAAGGATGCCCCCTATCCCCCCGACTATTCACCACGGTCCTAGACCAAGCGATACAAAACACAATAAGGGAAACACCAAATTTTAACGAAGACACGGAAACACTGAGAATCCCAATCGTATTAGCTGACGCCGATGACCTCCTAATCGTCGCAGAAGAAAAGCAACAAATTCTCAACTTCCTAGAAAACCTGAAACCGCATCTGGACACATCTGGGCTGAAAATAAATTTCAAGAAAAGTCTAATAATGGAGCGAGACCCATCAACAAAAGAGAGTCGGATCAGTGGAGAAGAATACAAAATAGGTGACTACTCCCTAAGAACAACGAACAAACTAAATTACCTAGGAACATATCTGGAGAACCAACTGAAAAGGAGAGAATAAAATCAGCATACAGAGTCACAAGATTGAGAAAAACAAACTATCATGGGGCCTGACCAAACGGCTGTACGTAGCTATCATACTGCCAACAATGACATATGGAGTTAAAAACGAGGCAACAACAAGAGCCAACAGAAGAAGTTTGAGAAGAGCTGAAAGAGACCTCATCCAATTACTCAGAAAAACAACAGGACAAAAACAGCGACATAAAACATCAACACTACTAGAGGGGAAGACAATCACAAAAAGGATAGAAATGTACGCAATGAAGTACTGGGGACACGTCCAAAGAAGGGAACCAACAAACCTAGTGAAGAAATCACTAACACTGAACAGCAGCAAACTAAAAATTGGGAGACCATGTTACACGTGGAAAACAACAATCGAGAGGATCATGAACAAACTGGGAAAGGACCAAACATACTGGGAAAAAAAGGGAAAAAAATGAATTCCACAAAGAAATCGGAGCGATATATACTCTACCAGAATCAGAAACGGAGGAATCAGAAACCTTAGAAGAAGAAGAAGACTTGTAGAAACAGAAGTACAAAAATAGGAGCACAAACAGCAGCGACACAACGTGGCAACATATCTCACAAGAAGACCCAGAATAGGCAGAAGTCCAGAACTACAAATACAAAAAAAGGGAGCTCAAACGCTCCCTCACGACACAATGCTGTAACGCATCTCACAAATACCTACACCTCCCATCCCACATTCCTTTACCATGCGCCATGTGGCTCTCGCTGTTGGCAACAAGCATGACCTTAGTCCAACCCAGCGTGGATGTAGCAGGCCCAGCTGTATAACTTGGGAGTGGCAGCATTGCCTACCGCACGCTGGTAAATCTGAAGTTTTATTGTGAATTCTGATTTGTTGTTGCCTGTTTGTTAAATAAGATTTTAAAAAAGCCACTGATTCATAATCAAAACCATTATATTTTAATTTGGCACAAATAAGTTCATGATTAATAGTGTCAAAAGCTTTCGAGAAATCAAGTAACACCAACACACTAACTTTGTTTTTATCCGTAGCTAATAACATATCATCAGTAACTTGAGCCAATGCCATACTAGTACTATAGAATTTTCTAAAGCCTGTTTGAAAGGCGGGTAAGATATCATTTGAATTTAAAAACTCATACATTTGGATAAACATGACTTTTTCCAGAATTTTAGATATGCATGGGAGTATGCTGATTATTCTAATATCTGACGTGTACGACGGATTATTTTTATGGAACTAAAAAGTTCTGAAACACTTTATATCCCTTCTTCTATGAAAACTCACATTATTTTCAAAATGACGAGACAAACTTGTTTTTTAAATTTGACAGCGATTTTGGCAGCTGTCAAGAATAAAAAAAAAGGAAATGAAAAATCTACTTTGGCAGATCGATTATTATGCATTTGTAAAGATTTAAAATTAAAATTGTGGGAATTTTTACATATCTGTGACCTGATATATGAATATGAATATGATTTTTTTTAGTAAGAATGTAATTTTAGGACAAAATTATAAAAAAAAAGTAGCTAAAAATCAAAAACACCGCTCGACAGATTAATAGAGAATTTCAAAACGAACATTTAAAAAAGATAAGTTTCTGATAACTTTAACTTGACGACAGGAAGAGTGTTTCGGGTGGCACAGTAGGGTTTCGTTCCACTGTGCGACGCCGATGATAAAATTTTGTTTCATAATTTTTAGGAATCATTATTGGAAACGATTCAGTTTTTTTCTTTGAGCAGAATATATTTGTAACCAGAAGCGCCCAGAACTGAATTAGAAGAACTATATCATAGAAAAATCACGAGAAATTTGCTTATCTCTAATGTATCAAATTGTTCGGATTAAGTTAGGAGCAAGTTATTTTTTTCTGAAATCTTCAACATACTCATCTTTGTCACTCTAAGCAATACTTCTTTTTTCTATAAAAACCACCATGCACCATTACAACATTTTAATCAAAAATCTTAGTTATAGTTCATTATATGATGATTATAATTTTAATTAAAATGGTTGTAAAATGTCCATTAAAATTTACATAAGGAAGATATAGAGATACGTACTTAAATTTATACATAAGATTCATGTAAGAAGTACTTTATTAGTCTCATAGTTCATATTACTTGTGAAACGCACTGTGCTAAACACATTTTAACACATAATGGTTTCTGTCAGGGACATGCAAAATATCAATAAACGCAGATTCTACTTTGCGGCGGATATAAACCAGTATAACAATCTCTTCCAAATTAAATAATACATCTTCTCTTGACCTTATGCAAACTGGGGGACGTAGAAATATATTAAGTCATTATTGGAATTTACATATTAATGAGAAAGATAAAGTCGTAATCTTTAAAAATGGAAATTTTATATAAAAATTGGTAATATATAAAAATATAATTTTCAGACCACCTGACACTGTGGTCTTATAATCGTTGGTAGACTTTCGTTTTCATGAATTGTCTAATCTCTGAACTTTTAATTTTGTAACATTTTATTTCTGTAATTTATTGACTGATTATATTTAAACACGACGAATACAATGTACAGCAATAACGCTACAGTTAAATTCAGTCAATTCATTCGAGAAATATACTTTAATTTACTGAGAGATATAGTCGAGAGACCTGTTGGTAGCAAAGTAATCATATTATGGCATAAGAGGTTTACCATTAGCTGTATAAGAATCATACCTGAACAGTAGGAAACAATGTGTTTCTGTAAACAATGTAAACTCAGCTGTTAGTAATGTTACACATGGTGTCCCTCAAGGATCTGTATTGGAACCACTGTTGTTTATATTGTTTGTAAATTACATTGAAGAGAAAGAAATTGTATTTTCATTGAAACCATTAAAATTTGTTTATAAAATAAATAAATCGCTATTTTCTCTTGAAGTTTGGTGTGCATATTTTCCAGTACTTATACTTTTTGCTGTTTAAAAATAATCCAGAACTACAATTATTTTTTTTTCGTGATCAGGATTTGAACAACGATACAATACAATAAAACTTTATTATTATTATATAAATTATAATGTCAGACAGTTGAATGACAGGACGGAGCGGGGTCTAGTCAACTTTCAGAAATAAAACTTTGACCTAAACTCCTTTTGCCAGAGGGGAAATTAAAAAACGTATTAACACACAGGTTTCCAAGAAATGGATAGGAAAACTTAATATTAACTGGAAGTAGAGGGCACTGTTCTAAATTTTCGTATGCTGATACTTGAAAAAGAACCAGATCAAGAAAACCCGCTTCAGAAAATGGTGGTTGTTGAACAAAGCGGATGTCAAGCCACTTAATGTATAGTTTACAATGTTATCAAGTGTGGAAGTTAAGATAAAACTAGAGGAAGCATTATACTCTTCGCCGATTTACTGAGCTTTTTATATAATTGTTACACATTCTATAGGATACTCTTCGCATTTTTCTTGTAAATAATGTTAGTTTTTGGACATTCTAAATTTTGTGATACCAACTTTGTTGTGAAAAAAAATATATGAAAAAAAAAATCACGATGTGGGGGATCGAACCCGGGACCCTTGGATTGCGAGACGAAACTCTTGCCGCTACACCACCATTTCTTATTAGTAAAATTGTTAATGAGTGTAATATATACCATTAGAAAATTTATTGTGATTATTAGGAAATACACATTAGTAAAATGTATTAAAAAAAAATTGTGATAGGAAATACCATTTCGCAAGGTTTCTATTTATTAGAAACCATAAAAAAATGTAAAAAATATTTTTTTAAATTTTAAATTACTAATAACTTTTTTGTTTACCAATTTATTTTGTTGAAAAACAATAGGGTTCTTCCTCTAGCTAACACTAAGTTACTCTCCAAATTTCAATACAATCGGATTTTTCTTTCTTGAGTTATCGTGCTTACAAGAAACGTAACGGACGAACAGACGGACAGACGGACATTTTGAAAGTTGTTCAGAATTCGTTCACTAACATAACGATATAAAAATTTTTTCTCTACGAGCGATATTTACTGATTTAGAAATGTGCCGATCAAATACAATATACTCTTCGTTGTTGCGAAGAGTATAATAAAGGAGAAAGTGCAGAACAAAAAATAAGGAATGAATGTTATTATTAATAATAACCCTTCATTGTAGGACTAGATGGGTTGCCTAAAGATAGGCAAGGATAGGCAATGCTTGGTATGGCAAGGCAAGGTGTGTTTTATTTTAAAGGGGACATTATGCTCTCTGATCTGGGTAATATTGTTTGTTAGCGGACTATCACTCAGTTTGAATTCATAAAATTTTTGAAAGATTAGAAGAAACATCAACTGGTGACTGATACCCAAAAACTGACGTATCTTGATCCTAAATGCAAGTAGGTCATTATATTTTTTAGAAAAATGTTAGATATTTCATTTATTTTCATAATTTGTTGGTAATTTTTGGTTTGTAAAAAAATCCACAGGGTTATTTGAATTTGTGTATGACTATAATTTTGAAAATTATAAACAAATTTCAAAAAAACGGTTTAAATGAAGATAATATTTTTTCTTAATACCATTTTAAAATACATGCAGAAACCTACATTATGAAATAAAAATGCACTTAAACAATAAGCGATCGAAATTATTATTAGTTTCTAGCCGTTTGAATAAATATTTTGCGCTAAAATTTGGCACAAAGGTTTAGTTCAATAAAGGGCATATTTCACCAACTTAAAATTGACGCATTATTATGTTATAGTACTTAAATTGTCATTGGTGGTTTTCGTTTTTTTACAAATTAACAAATTATCAAAAAGTGTTTTCATAGGCCCAAGCTTATTCATAATTTTATTGAGAACAATTTGTTATTTTTATTTTTGCGATGTGATTTCTAGGACTGGAAATAATAAGGAAAATAGTAGAAAATTTTAATGTTGAAAGGATTGTCTAAATTTTACAAAAAGCAATGGACCGATTTAATCCAAAGCTTGTCATAGCACTTGTTACTATACCTACATCAAATTAAGACAATAAAATTGTTGCATCCAGATAATTTATTATTCACCCATTTTTATGCTTAATTTTACTACTATATAGTAAGTTTCTTCATTGACAATCGTATTAACAACATATTATTGTCCTTCGTCATATTTCTTTCGTTAATTATGTTTCTATATTTTTCACTAAAAGTATAGTAAGTTTCTTCCTCAGTGATGATGATTCAACTATTTATTAATTAATTATTTTCTTGTGACCACCCTGTATATTTTTCATTATGGTACATCAGGTTTCTTTCGCGACACCTAAAGTAACAGCATGAGAAATATTATTATCCTGTGTCAAATTTTCATTTTTGTCGTTAATTACTTTTATTAAATGAGTCTGCTCTGTATATTTTTCACTAAAATTATAGCAGGCTTTATCCTTGATAATTGCATTAACTACGTGCCAATTATTACTGTACTCCGTCACATTTTATTCCTTAAAAGGAACAATTAATTAATTAATTATTTTCGTATTAATTAATTAATTACTTTCCACTGCAAGTATATTACAGTTATTCGTGGGCAGTAGCATCAAATACCTACAAATGTTATTAATTCCTGCAGATATAGTGCCAACAGGCACACCAGTCTGACGGATGGACAGACAGACACACCAACCGACCTACATAGTCTGAAACATCAAAATCCGGAGACATCAATACAATTCTTCCCTTCGGTTGGTTAGCGACGAAAGGAAAAACAAATTGAAAACGTCAAACGAAATTGTAGGTTTTGAGATTCTTCCTATTTGGCAGATTTCTAGTTTCTTACCAAATAATAATTCTATAAAAATTTATATCTAAGTAACGTGAGTGGTTTAAAATGCTATAAATTATTATTTTACCCCCATTTTTAAAATTAATAAAGGCTACTGAATTATTTTTAGCTAAATGCGTAATTCTACAGATACAATCTCACAGCTGCTATCTGACAAGTTTGGCAGATGAAAAGAGAACAACTACTACACATCATTAAGTAACCATTTCTTTAAATTTTCGATTTAATTAAGGTAAACCGTTGCTATCGGAGATCGACAAATAGCTGCGAGTCCATTCCGATATCTTAGGAAGGTGTTACCTTAGTTTAGTTGTAGTGTGTTTAATAGAATTTTAATTTAATATCCTTGTATACACCAAAATGTAAGAAAGTTAAATTTAAGATAATGGCGAAGGCGCCGGTAATAAGATAAATATTTATTGTATGCATATTTTGATAAACAGAATGAAAGATGGTACTCAAAAATTGATTATAGGTTTTATTGGTATTAAAACCAGGCTTTATATTTTTGCGAAAGACATTAACTGATAGCAGATTTTTATATATGGGATCAACAGAGTCATATTATATAGGACTACGGATGTGTAGGAGAAGCTACGTTCGAAAAGGGCTGTCTAATTAGGGGGGTTTTACCTTTAATTTGAGTGCTAATGAATGAATTTTGATGAAACTTTGTGTAATGTGTTTCTTCTAATGGCGTTAATAAAAAGGATGAAACAGATATTAGAGTAGGAAATGATCGGAAGGGGTAGAACCTTTTATCACGGGTTCCGTAACTTGTAGAATATTTAAGTTTAGTTTTCATAATATTTACTAAATTGTAATCTATAGTTAATAAATTTCAGAAATAAAGTGTTAATTTTCTATTTTATTATGACTAGTCGTAGAAGAAATAGTGTATGCAACTCACATTTAATGGCTATTAAATGGTCGTTGCATAATATACTATTATGTATTGCACGAAACCTAATATTTCGTGTATTATTGCCCCAAAGTTTTTGGCATGAGTTGAAGATGAGAGATTCTCTTGAATAATATTCAAATAAACAGATGCTTTTAAATAATGTCAGTTATATTCTCAACAGAGTAGAATAATAACTGATTTAGTAGGATTAATTTGAAGGTTATGTTGATTTGAATATTGATAGATGTGTTTAAATCTTGGGTGACCAAATTAGTGGAAATATCTGCATAGTATGATTCAAAACATTGAAGAAATTGGGTATTGTCGGCGTATGTTTGTAGACGCAAACTAGTTACTACGTTAAATGAATTTAGTGTACACATAAGAAAACAAAAGAGGACCAAAAATTGACCCTTGAGGAAAACCTGGCGTTATTGTTTTAAGATCAGATATTTTCCTGCGATTCATGCATATTCATAACGCCCTCAATGAGACTAAAAACATCAGGACATCCTGTCAAATTTATAATAGTTTAGCTTTACACAGAGAAGAGTGTGATCAATGGTATAAATGCCTCGGTGTAGTTTAGTGATACAAGAACAGCTGCCACGCGTTTGTATAACGCACTGATAATATTATCTCTGAGGTTCAGCAAAGCAGTAGTGGTGCTATGTGCTTTACGAAATCCTGACTGATGTAATGAATATAAGTTATACAATAATAGATAGATGGCAATCTAGTCATGAACTATTCTTTCTAGTATTTTTAAAAGAACCAGTACCAAGCTGATAGGCTGCAAATCCTCAGGGATAAAAGATTTGCTACTTTTGTTCTGGGAAAATAATTACATCTTTGCATAGGAAAGTAGTCCCCGTAGCAGAAGTTGATTGGGCCAATATATTGCACCGATATACTGAGTGACAGAATTTTACAATAAACGCCTAGTATTGCAATGAAGTATTGGTATAATATTAGATATCAAGATTAACGTAATATTAGATACCAACCTTGGCACCATATGGGACACCAATATTGCTTCTATATTAGATACCAACATAGGTGTCATATTGGATACTACTATACTAATATAAAGTCGCTATATTGTATACTAACATATAGGCGCTTTATTGGATACCAACATAGGCGTCATATAACTAGACAATGTGTCTAACTTCCTAACTTCCTGACATGAATATTCATGCGGTAGTACGCACAGAGGCGCCTGACTAGATATCGTAACCAAAATATGACAATTTTGAAAACAATATTTATATGAAATTGAGCAAAAACACAGTAACATCAAGTAAAAATTTAATTGTAATAATTACATAAAATATAAAGGAAAACCTACAAATAAAAATCAAATCAATTCTATGAAACATAAAAAAAAATCAATAAAACAGGAACTTAATTATTATCGTATTCCCATTCATCCGTTTCGTTTCTTAAGCAGCTTTCTTTCGTAAAATCAAGAATTAAAAAGTTTTTCCTCTTCCGGACTCCATCCGTGGGCACACTGCAGATAATATTTCGTATCTATATCCACCAATATGTTGTACTGCAAGGGAACCCTGTTCAAGACAGCAGTTTATAATATGAGTGATATGCTTCAAAATTGTTGGCATATATAGTTTTGACTTGTTTAGCATTATTTTATCTTTTCCGACAGCCTTCAATTCTATCTCTTAATTGCATAATAAACTGTATTAGTATTAACAAATGTGGAAGTGAATATTAAATTGTCTTTAAATTTTGTGTTAGTATAGAACTCCTTTGATCTGTGGCAGTCGCCATGCTTGCCAATTACTTTAAGAAAGAAATCATTAAATTCTATAAATTAGGAAGTTCAGTATTATTGCGTTTGTACTGAATATTTAGTTGTTGCAGCTTTTTCCAAAACTCGAGATTAGAAACTTGACTTTCTAACGAACTTAAATATTAAAATGATTATTTCACTCATTAACGGGATAGCCAATAAGAGCCCGTTTTTTGACAACATTGAACAAATCAAATGTCATTATTAGTGGTAACCTAGAACGGCTTTTGACAGTACCAACAGGAAAAAATTATCGCTCTAATTTTTTGTATCGACGCGTCAACAAATATCGCGGTAATATTTTGACATATATTGTTTCGTGAAATGTTTTCCGTAAATAGAACCACTCATGATTTTAAGTTTTGTCAATAAATTTCTTCTCTAGTCTTGTATTATATACGTAGTAATATAATGATATAAACATAACATAAACACACCACATAAGTTGACAACTCCCTGTCTGGAATATATAGGCTAGGGACAAGTCAAACACATCTTTCAATGGCTTATAAAAACGTAATTACAAAATAATTATCATAACTAAAATTAAACATAAATGAATACCAAGCAGGCAAATCAATTATTACATGTTAGACACACTCGCTCAGGAAACAAATAAACTAAAAATATACTTACGCACGGTAACTCATCACCAGGTAAGTTAAGAAAATTAAAACTATTCACTATACAACATAATTGTTTGTACTTAATGTTCTCTCTGCAAACAAGCAAACCTTAACCCAATCATGAAACTTCTTAAATTTAAAATAAGTATTAAATTGGTAAAAATAAATATCAATGAACACTTTAGTATAATAATTCTTCAATAATTCAGAGTACGTAGTTTGCTATGTGGTTCTAATGTAGCGTTACTAGATGGCGGTACTATAGCAATATTTAATCTGATATCGGCAACCTTAGAACGTAAAGTTGGGAGGTTGGTAATATGTGGTAGTATCTTTACTCGTAATGTGATTGGTCAAAGCATGCCCGAGAACTCTTTACATTGACCAGTCTATGCATTACAATAGCTATGGCGTAAGGTATATTGTTTTTTCTACGACTGCCTTGGAAAACGACAAATACCGCACAGTAACCATGAATCGAAACTGTATTTGTTCACACGATGTGTGCAAAAACCCAAAAAACAGTACTGTCATGTTTTTCACAAGTCCTGTCGAAAACAAAACTGACACCTTTTATTTGTACTTTTTGAAGTAGGCTGGCCTATTCAGGTTCATAGCAAGAGACTTATTTAACAACTAAACATCAGTTTTGAAGTCTTCAAACCCCATGACCTTTAAAGAAGTTTATTAAAAATGATTGATCTGTTGACTTATGAAATTGTTTGTTTTCCTTGCAGTCGTTGAAAAAATATTGTAAACAACACATTTGAAAACATCTTTTCATACTTTATTCGACTTATAGAACTCGCCTTCGGCTCGTTCCACCAAACTATCTCTCTCTTGTGAAAAGATTCGTTTTTGAAATTTGTTGTTTAAAATACTATTTCTTGATTGTCATTACATATGGCGAATTCCGTTGACTTTAAGTTTCTGCAGCTGCATTTCATAAATATGTATGCCTACTTTGTTTTTTACTAGAAGAGTAGCTTTAGAAATGCATTTTTATGTGACGTAAATGATGAAATTGAAAATAAACGTAAGTAAATTCTAAGAAATGACAAGAAAACATCTGAAGGCAAATAATTACAAAACATAATATTAAAGATATACTTAATGATTATTTATTCGTGAAATATTCTTCCCAAATGCCACTCGTGCTTTTAAATTTTATTTATAAATTTTTGCTCAAGCTAAGTTGCCAAAAGGTAATATAATTCCTGTAAATTGGGAGTTTTTTATCAAAGATTAAATACTGTCAATTTACACTCTTTATAATGCCAGGCAACAAAGCTTTCGAAAAAATTAACCGATGAAATTCTAAGCACTAGTGATATTAAAATGTTTTTTATATATTTACATAAACAACAGCATTTATTATTGTTATTATTATTTTACCCACCCATCATGAAATTATAATATGCGATAATAAGCGTATTATACTAAAAACTACATGGTAAACAAAAACCCCAAAGTGTCCAGCTCTTTCACTATTCAATAATAATATCGCACGCCTTGAAAAAATCGAAAATTCTTTAATAGTAGTAAAAACTCTCGCTGCAATAAATCTTGTGCGTTCGTGTATACTTATAAGATGATGTCTCTCATTCAAAGAGAGGGGCCTAAGGTTGTGACCCCTGATATGTGGCACAACACATCTAATTCCAGGCACACCCACAAACATCTTACACACGCATAAAAGATATCAGATATCTAATTTTATTAAAGACTCTTCATTTGTATACGAACAAACAGGTAAGCGGTAATTAAAAATATTTCTCCTTTGCGCGCACACAACTCTATGACATTTCATCCGCTTATTTATTACGAAGAATCGTTAATTAGTTATGCGACAGAGGCGGAGATGGAAGTGTCAACAAAAGGTGCATCCGCTTCTGTAAGATTTAGTCAAAATTTATGTCGTGCCCATATTGAACCGCATGAAAATGCAATTTTTTATTAATTAGTGATCATTTTTTTTATAATTTTAATTCGTATTAAACAGACCTTGGATATTGTTAATATAATATTAAGGTCTGATGCTACAATAGATTCAGTTTTATTTCTATGTGTTTATTATTTATCTATTTCAATACAATTGCACATTTTAGTACAAGCAAATTGAATTTCTATAAGGAATAGCCAGGGGACTTTTTAGAAATTTCTGTAAAAATACTTATCTTTGAAGAAACTCATGAGTCATGAGTCTCAAGTCTTAGGTGGAAAATACTTAAAAACCACTTCCCAAAGAATCACTACTTCCACATCCAGATTTTCTATCCAAGTTTCTCACAACGAAAAAAATTTGTATGTGGAAATAATTGCTTATGGAACTTTAATAATATGATATTTGAAATTGTGTACCCCAGAAACCCATAAAACGATATGCCACATCGGTTGTGGAGGTGGGGGTGCTGGAAGGGGGTGGTAAGGGGGGTGGATGAAGTAAAAACAATTTTTGAGGCCTTTGGTTCTTGTACACACACTAAATCAAAATTTTATTTTTTCACCCCCTTTAATAACGGGGTGGGGGGTGATCATCGGAGATGGCTAATGGCAAAAAAATTTTTGAGACCTTAACTTCTCTTATATTTACTAAATACCAATTTTATGAAGTCTTACTTGCTTGATTTACCTATTTACCCCCATTTACCTCAATCTACCCCTCAACCCTTCAACGTAATAAGACCAAAATATAATCTAGTTCCAAATCTCGTTAAAATATATATGTGTACCAAATTTCAAGTCAATATCTTAAACGGTTCCAGAGTAATCGTGCGCACAAAGAAAGTTAGACAGATAGGCAGAAAGACAGACAGAATTTTTTTTGATCAAACTTAAAATTTCGGCATTTAATGACATTCTAAGTCTATTTGAATAATAAAAATTGTTCAATTTTTTTTTGCGTTACTATACTTCCACTGGACGTGAAAGTAAAATAGTCTATGTAATGAAGCATTATTTGACGAGTTTCTTGTGAACAGTTCGTGCAAAGACGAGATTACCTTTCCTACCCGTTTTCGATGGTGCTGAACACGATGGAAGTGGTGGGAGAAGTTTTTGACCTCCGCAACCCCCTGAAACGGCCAAAAACCACCCCATTTATGGGGATCCCTTTATGTTTTCGTATATAAACGGGTCTGGGGAGTGATTTATCAACAGGTTATATATATTTAAAATAAATAGAGTGAATGGAATCCAGACAGCAGGCCTAGGGGGTTGATTAAACTCTCCCGAGGGGTGGAATAGTATATTGTGTATTTAGGTGTGAAAGCAATACATTCCCGGACGACGATGCAAATTGTTGGCCGAGGCGCTAGCCGAGGCCAACAAGCATCGAAGTCCGGGAATGTGCTTTTACATCGAAATGCACATTTTTTCTGAAATCACAATCAATAGTATTATAAATTAAGGAATTTGTATTAATACATAACATTTCTTCATTACAATCTAACTGCTTACTAATAAATGCAATTTTAATGTGAGTTGGTTTGTCTGCGTGTATTTATTTACTGTCTAAAATATACATAAAAAACTGTACGGGAATGTTACTTTCCCGGCCTAGGCCGGGAAAGTAACATTCCCGTACGGTTTTGTTGATCATTGCTTGGCAACGGATCTTTTCCGGTCTGTTTTCTAATAGTTTCTTAGCAACGGACTAAAACACTGGAATTGTGCATTTTTCGATCTGAAATCGCGCCGAAAATGTAGACATTGCCGATCGATTTCAGAAAAAATCTTTTTTTTCAAATGATTCGATTCAAACGCTTATTTCCCGTTTTCGGTGCCGCTGATCACGGAAAAAATATTCATTTTTAGCTCGAACCCTTCTTCATCCCTCAAACGGGCAGAAATCACCCCTCACTCACCAGAAAGCGTGCTATCCAGGATTTACTGGTTTTTCATTATTGATCGTTATTCCTGTGCATATCTCTTCATTTTTCACGAAAGATAAGGTGGTAGCGACCTCGAGGGTTGCTTCAACCCTTCCAAGAAGTGTAAAATTCATTAATTACACTTTGAATCATCAATACGCCCTTCCCCGCGGGCGCTGATCACGATAAAAATATAATTAATGAATTTTACACCCCTTAGAAGAGTTGAAATAACCCCCGAGGTCGCTATCACCTTTTCTTCCATGAAAAATTAAGGGATATGCACAGAAATAACGATCATGTGCCGAGAAACCTTTCTGTCCGTTCGAGGGATGAGGAGGAGTTGAAGCTAAAAATGATTATTTTTCCCGTGATCAGTGACACAAAAAACGGGGGATAAGTATTTGAACCGAATCATTCGAAAAAAAATATTTTCCATCCCTCGGGAGAGATCAACCCCTAGGCCTGCTGTCTGGATTCCACTTAGTCTATAACCCCCTTCCATGTTATTTCAAATATATATAATTCGTCGATAAATCACTCCCCAGACCCGTTTATATATGATAACATAAAGGGATCCCCATAAATGGGGTGGTTTTTGGCCGTTTCAGGGCGGTCAAAAACTTCTCCCACCACTTCCATCTTATTCAGCACACTCGAAAACGGGGGAGGGAAGGTAATCTCGTCTTTTCACGAAATATTTACACCATTTTTGCCTTCATTACATAGGCTAAAAGGTCATTAACGGAATTATGTTTTTTGTCCTTTACACAATACAAGTAAACAACATTTTCATTGATTTAGTTTTATTTTTGTTACCATACGATAAAAATTGACAGAGATACAGCAATTTAAAATTTTTCTGTTATGTGTGGAGTTATGGTTTTTGGCATTCTAATCGGAAAATGCAGATAAATCATAAATCATTAATCAAAAAACATCAAGGAACATTTTTTTTTGGTTGCTGTGCGATAAAAATTGACCCAAATAGAGCACATTAAACTCTATTATTTTGTTTTGGTAGCTCAAAATATATGTCTGTTACAATTCCTTTTTTTTATAATTAAATTAAATATCTTCAATACTTTTACCTTGCATTGTTATAAGAATATTAGGATTTTTTATATGCAAAAACCAGTAAATATGAGCAAATAATAAAAATCGATCATAAATACCTAAGACTTGTGATATTAATTCAGTATTTGCTGCGCTTCTGTTACATCCTTGTGAAATCAAATTAAAACAAACACTGCATTTTCATCAATTCGAAAATTATAGGTATAGAAAATTTATAGGTATTTAATTCTTTTGACACCAAAATGGAGATAAGATTTATTGATAGATGTTCGATGACAGAAAATATATTTTCTCTTTAATTGCACTTGGCAATTAAATAAATGAGTATTTACTAGAATGTAAACATTGGTGTGATCAAATGTATTAGATCATTCGTAAGCACTTGGTAGAAATCATGCCTTGGGATATAATAAACATGAAGCGTTATAAATGTTTTTTCTTGTACTGGAAAACTAGAAATCATAAAATCGTTTATTAAACACAGTCGAATAAAACTGTAGTATTTTCAAATTGCAGAATAGCCACCTTGTAATATTTTGTCGAAATCTATACATTTCCTTAAATCTACAGTGTGTCTCACTTAAAATGAAGATACTCTTATAACAATTTCATTTTGTTTCCGATTTGTATCAAATTTTACTCAAGTAGAGAACAAATTAGGATCTACTTATGACCAGAAAATTATTCACCTGCTCTAAAAGCAAAACCATCTGCGGTACCAAAGTATGAGGAAAAAGATTAAAAATCATATTGATGGGTCTTGACGAATTTCACGTAGCCACCACAAATTGCGGAAACTGAGGATCCCCTTTGCCAGATGAGCTTATGTATGAGAAATCCCCCATCAATAACCAAATCGAATTTCGCTGTATGTACGTTTGTGGCGTCGATCGGATGCATTTTTTAGAATTTCTAACATTCGAAATGTTTTATTTTTTTCAGCATATTTTGGTACCGCAGGTGGCTTTGCCTTCGTAGCAGCCAAATGTTTTTCTGGTCATAAGTAGATTCTAATTTGTTCTATACTTGAGTAAAATTTGATTCAAATCGGAAATAGAATAAAAAAGTTATAAGGGTATCTTCATTTTAAGTGAGTCACTCTGTATATTTAAGGAAATGTATAGATTTCGACACAATATTACGTGAGTAAATATATCGAATGTTGTAAAATAAAGATTGTTTTGTGACTGTGATTTATTAGCAGACCATGGTAAACTGCTTTGATAGAAATATTCAAGGTACATAATTGATTTTTTTTTATTATACATCGATTTTCGCTGGCGAGTATCTCGTAAACTATAACACATAGGAAGAAAATTAATATAAACATTCTTGTAGGAAATTTAATTATGTTTAGTTTTGCATAGATTACCTTTTCCCGTACAACGCATAATTTCCGAGTTATAAGCGAAGAATCGAGAAAAGGAAAAGTTCCACCCCCCTTCGCCCCTGAAACGACGGGGCTATAGCTATACAGAATAATGAAATAACCTATACGATACAAATACTGAATTTAATGTTATACATAATATATCACATACCATCCCAAAAAAGAAAATTATTTATGTATTTATTTATTATTATTGTTTTTATTTTATTTTAAAATTAAAATACACGGAGCTTCTATTGAATACCTGAGAACGTTTTTTCTATGTAATATTTTAATTTACGTTGGGTTAGATTAAATATGCTAAAATTTGATTCATGACAGACACAGTTTACATCAATACACATTCGAACAATTGGCGAGTTTTTTCTTACATTAGTTTTATAATACACTTGGAACATAACTGGTCGGGCTCTAAGTCTGGAAGGAATATAAAAATTAAGTTTTGATAAAATATCTTCTGATACTATATATTCGTTTATTATTTTGCCTATAAAGAGCACATTACTAAATTTCCTTCTTATTGACAGTTTTGCAATATTAAATTCATTTCTTATTCTATGATATTCGTTATAATCTGGGAACTTAGATATTTTTTTCTGTACACATAAGCTAAAAATTTGTTTTGAAATGTTTCTATTTGCTGTGAGGCTACTACAGTTCCGGGATCCCATATTTGTGAAGCAATTCTAATTTTGATCTTACAAAACTAAAATAGAGCATTCTAATTTTTCTCCAGCTAAATTCAGATGCATTCCTCAGAACAAATCCTAAATTTCTGTATGCTTTCTTAACTATATTTTCAATATGTTCGTTGAAATTTAAGTTGTGGTTAAACAGGACTCCCAAATCTTTCTATTTGCAAACACGCTTCAGAGAGTTATTGTTAATTTTGTACGTGTACTGATGATGATTTGTCCTTGTTGTATGCCGAACATTTATTTATGTTTAACGATATTTTATTGTTTATACTCCAATCGAAGATGGTATCAATATCATGTTGCAATAATAACGCATCGTTTTCACTTCTTACATTTCTGTAAATTTTTAAATCATCTGCGTATATCAGACACTTAGAATAAATTAAATATTCGGGAATGTCATTTACAAATAACAGAAAAAATAAAGGACCGAGATTACTGCCTTGTGGAACTCCGGATTTTGCTAGAATAGGCTCGGACAAGATGTTCATGTATTTTACTTGTTGAAATCTGTAAATTAGATAGGAGCTTATGAACATTAAAAGATTAGTAGAGAAACCAAATTTAGATATTTTTTTTAGTAAGGTGTCATGGTCAACCCTGTCGAAGGCCTTCGCAAAATCAGTGTAAATTACATCTACTTGTTGAGAATTATTGATTGTCATACTAATATCATCGGTAAAAATAGTTAAATTAGTAATCAATGACTTTTTAGAAACAAAACTATGCTGACATTCAGTAATATTATTTTTGAAATGGGTATATATTTTGTTGTATTTGCTCAAAAACTTTGGCAACAGCAGATAGGACAGATATAGGCCGATAATTACTAATATTTTCCAATTACCTACTTTTATGCATTGGTGTTACTAAGGTTTTTTCCGCAAACTCGGAAATTTATTAGTTTTTACTGCAAGGTTAAAAATTATTAATAGTGGATATTCAAGCAAACAACTACATCATTTTATTATATAGGATGGTATACCATAAGGCTCTGCAGATTTTTTGGGTTTCAGTTTTTTTATCGAGTCCCTTATTTCTTGTAAGTTGATTTTCACTATATTTAGTGTATGCTGTAATATAACTTCATTCGGCCTGTTCACCATAAACTGATTCAAAATATTTCGCAAAACCTTCTACTACTTCCTCGTTTGATTTTAGCTTAGTTCCATTTTTTTCAAACTCAATTTGACTAGTTTGATTTGGTTTTTTGTTATTTATATAGTTTCAAAAATTATTATTATTATTATGTCTAATTTCATTTTCAATGTTTCTTAAATACTGCGCATGTGCATTTTTAATAGATTTTTTAAGTTTTTTCCTGAGTTCCTCTAATTTCTCCAAATGATATTTGTACTTGTGATGCATTTTTTTTTCGTTTAATATCATTAATTATTTCTGGTGTATACCAGGCTGGATATTTTCTTTTCGTGAAGTTACTATTTATTTTCAGTACAGATATATCAAATACTTTATTCTTTAAATAAATATAATGGTTCCCAATTAACTATGTTTAATGTTTTGTATAGTAGCAAAAAATTTGCAAGTCTAAAATTGTACTTATTTTCTAAATTATTCGAAACATCATTTGCGGATTTTGAGGTACAAGGAAACGTATACAATACTAGTAGTGGTGGGTGATGCAAGTCTATGGGTACGACAGATTCTTTTTCTTTTTTTACATCCAAGTTGACATTGCTAATAACTAAATCTAGTGTTCTATTATTATTTATATCCGATAAGTTCTTAAAGGAATATCTTGAAAAAAGTATTTTTCATAACTTTTACAAAAAGTTTGAAATAAAAATTGTAGAGAATTTAATGCTCCACAAGTTTGCCATTGCATGTTTTTAAAGCCACTTTACATTAATGCAATATTGCATGTGGCATGCAAATTTTTATTCCGCGCATGCGTACATCGAGCTATTTCGATCAGCTGATGGCAATATTTTTCATTGCATTGAATTAGCACGTGTTCTAATTTGATTGCATGGCAGATGCAATATAGTTACTTTATTTGGGAATATTTGGGTTGCCAACCCAAGTATTAAAGGAACTGAAGCAACAAACATAAGTTATATTTTAAAGAGTTATTGTTTGTAGAAAACACAATAGAACACGAAAGTAAACAATAAGCACGTCACTATTTTGTACCAACAGATCAGATTCGGGGATTAATAATTTGCTTGTTTACTGCGAACATTACCTCATAAAAGTTTTTCTTTTCGTTTGGTTGGTAGGCCCAAAGATTTCACAAAATATTGCAGTAGTGTAAAGCGCTTTCAAGGTGCAAAAATTTTCGCGCAAAGTTTTGCATGCCATCCTTTTCATTGCATTGCATAAATGTAAAGCCGCTTTTATATCCAATCGATAGTTAACCAGCTGTTAGTGGCATGCAATTTTTTATACATTCCGTTCGACAAGTGAAAAGATTCTCCACCTAATTTTTTTCCTTTAATTTCTATTAATTTCAAAATGCAGAATTTAAAATTTAATTTTCTGATATTATTACAGAATTGCAAAACTTATATATTAACAGCTATTAAATTCTATGCAAATTTTGGCCTAATTGTTGATTAGTGTTAGAAAAAACGTATAATTTTTGTAACTGATTGTACTTTGTCAGACATGAATTTGTTATTAACATGAACAAAAATAATAACTTTAAACATTACAATACTATTGCGGAATGTATGTTTTAACGATACTCATTATCTTTAAACATCTGCAGGTGTTACTGTTTCTTTATAGATTTATAATTATCACTGTTTATACAATGAAAAGTCAATAACAATAGATTGCTTTGAAAAAATATATATACCTAGCTATATAATTTTCAAAATAAGTACAAAACATATAATATCTTAACTTTTAACTCACTGGATTGTTTGTTATCTTATAGACCAGGAGCCAGCCGACCACTAATTGGTTTACTCACAAAATGTGTGAATTGTTGTTAATTTGGGGCAGTAGAGCACAGAAATGACCATTCCAGCCCCTTTTTTTGGGACAGGGGCGTACGGCAGGCTCCAAAGGTGTAAGAAATATGACTTGTAGAAGTAAAAAAAGTCACAAATAAGTCATAGGTTTACGCATGGCGGTTGGAGGGATTTCTTAATTTACAAAAATCATGAATCCAGACTCCTATTCATTTTAGACGGTACAAGAAAGCGCTACGCTCGCCCAAATTTGAAAAAAAGTCAGATAAAAAAATGCTAAGTTTATGAATGGCAATCAGGAACCTGGTAAGCATGAACCTCCTGAGTGCGAAAAGACATTTGCCATCTTTGAAAGTCTTGCCTTTCACGATAATTGACGGCGTATCAGCTGATCCTACCGCATGTACTAGTTCCCTTGTGATTCGATGAGTATCACAAATTTACGACTAGCAACCATAAACTTGGTAAGTATGAACCCCCTGGGTGCGAAAATATATTTGCCATCTTTGAAAAGTTGTGCGAAGGTCTTGCCTTTCACGATAATTGACGGCGTATCGGCTCTTTCTACCGCATGTACTAGTTACCATTGTAATTCGATGAGTATCATAAATTTACGACTGGCAACCAGAAACTTAGTAATTATGAACCTCCTGAGAGCGAGAAATACATTCGTCATCTTTAAAAAGTGGCGCGAAGGTCTTGTCTTTCACTATAATTGGTGGAGTATTATCGGAGCTTCCTGCCGCATATATTGGTTACCCGTGTAATTAGATGAATATTATAAATTTGCGACTGGCAATCAGAAACTTGGTAAGTATGAACCTCCTGATTGCGAAAATACGTGCGCCATCGTTGACAAGTGGTACAGGGGCCAGCTAGAGGGATTGAAACGTCTAAGCGCCTGATTCCACTATAATTATTTATTTTCATTCTAATAAAGTTTATTTTCCTCTGATTAGTTTCTCTTCTAGTTTTAATTATTATTCTCTCTTTAATTATTCTCTCGTACATGTGACACACACACAAACACGCACGCGCGCACAAAAGTTTCTGATTGATTTACACGGATAACCAGTAATCACTCTCAGGAGGTTCATAATTATCAAGTTTCTGATTGCCAGTCGTAAATTTATGACACTCATCGAATTACACGGGTAACTAGTACATGCGCTAGGAAGAGCCGATACGCCGTCAATTATCGTGAAAGGCAAGACGTTCGTACCACTTTTCAA
This sequence comes from Rutpela maculata, assembly GCA_936432065.2. Lineage (NCBI taxonomy): Eukaryota > Metazoa > Arthropoda > Insecta > Coleoptera > Cerambycidae > Rutpela > Rutpela maculata. The sequence goes on along the minus strand of OW386286.2, from coordinate 29,583,145 downwards.
AGATGACGAATATATTTTCGCTCTCAGGAGGTTCATAATTACTAAGTTTCTGATTGTCAGTTCAAATTTGGGCGAGCGTAGCGCTTCTTGGTACCGCCTAAAATGAATAGGAGTCTGGATTCATGATTTTTGGGGGTAAATTGACTTATTTGTGACTTTTTTTTAATTTTACAAGTCATATTTCTTACACCTTGGGGGGCCTGCCGTACGCCCCTGTCCCAAAAAACAGTGCTGGCGTGGTCATTTCTGTGCTCTACTGCCCCAAGTTAACAATTCACACATTTTGGGAGTAAACCAATGACACCCAATTAGTGGTCGGCGGGCTCCTGGTCCATTATTATGTCTGTTTTCGAAACTAAATTTGTGTAATTATCATGTATCATGTTACTGCTTTTATTTGCTTACCATTGGATAGATATTTGCTTTTATAAGTGATTGAGAAATATAAATTTGATTAGATTGAGTTATGATCTCTGTGTACCTACGACAACTAATGACAACAAGATAAATTTTAACAAACTTAAAAAGCAAGGGTCCATATCGGTTGGTGGAAAGAAAACGAAATAATATTTACGTCAATAGCATACTGTTTAAGCAAAATGTAATTTTTCCAAAACTTCAGCGAAATCTGACAACGACCGTTTTTCAAAGATAAAGGAAATCAGAAATTTTTCAAACTGCGATAAAATCTGATCTGATTATTAATTTTAATCAACGTATTTGAGAAGTACAGCAAAATCTCACAATACGAGAAGATAGACGGATCCATTAGGGTAGTTTGAAAGAGAAGCAATATCCCATTATCATCATCGCTTCATATGCCATAAGTACGTTTGCACAAATTTGAAAACCTTGTATAACTTATATATTGTCTCTAAAAAGCACTTGAAGTATTCAATTGTCAAGCAAACTAAAATTTGAATACCATCAATTCCAAATCCTCAACGCCAAAAAACTTCTCAAATGATTTTCATCTTTTGTACCAGTTGATTTTCAAACTCTTCTTCTTCTTCTTTTAACGAGGCATTCAGGGCTTATAGTCCAATAAAGAAAAAAGTTACTGCTCCAAGGGCTAAACCTATCGTGCCATGTTAAAAAACCGTATTTACTCGAAATCTACGCGGTAGAAAATTTTTCAATTGAAAATTCGGATTCAGCACACAAAAATACTTAAGGCATGATAGGTTTAGTCCTTGGAGCAGAACTTTTTATTTTGTAGACCTGTGTTTCGGCGACAAATTCAAGTCGGATTTTGACCAAAATGCCAAAATCCTTCCTACGGGGCATCTCTTATTTCCTCCACTGTTTATGCCTCAAGTTCATAAGACTAGGACAAGGAATTGCATTCCTGATTGTCAACCACCCCACTAGTGAGTAGATGTTTTCAGAAGGAGCCGTGTCAAGTCAAGAAACTGACTACAATTCTGACATGTTTCCTACTTAATCGCAGCATTTATTCTGCTCTCTTCTACAATGACCCTGAAATAAGGAGCTTCGCTAGCCAGAATCCTGGGAGGAATGCCAAGAAATCAAATAACTGGCAACGAGTCCAAGTTCTCTATTGCCTTCTTGGTGTTTAATTTAGAGTAATGGAGAGCTGGCTCCGGGCCCAGTGGAGGCCTCTGAGAGCCGCCTCTGGCCAGAGCATTTGCCAGTTCATTACCCACACTGTTACTGTGTCCAGGAACCCAGGGATGTTTGGACTAGTTGGATGAACCAAGTTCACAGAGAGTGTGTTTACAGTTTTGAACCAGTATTGTCTTGGTCCTAACTGAAGCAAGGGCCATAAGGACCGTTTGACTATCGCTACATATGTGTGTGTTAGAATATTTCCAGTAGATATTCTCCTTTACACAAAACCAGAAGAACAAAGATCTCAATTTGGAATACCACGGCAAATTTACTCGACCTCAATCACTAGGTGGAAGGAGCACAAGGTCTACAAGGACCTCCAGACCTACTGCGGGAGTCGCATGTATTGCTCTTGCGACTCAAAGATTAAACATCTTCGAGATGTGTCTCTAACTTACCATGAGTGTTATGCAGATGTAATTTGTTACATACTCTTATTTCGTTAGGTATTGGATAGTTTTCGTTTTATACAAATTGAATTCTAATCAGTATATGCTGATAATCTTATTAATTTAATTCAAGGCATTTATTGAACTCCTGCACCTTATGAGATTCTGTAGGTTGAATCCGTATCTTATTTCTAAGAAACTAAACCAAAGTAAAAGTGTTTAGTATTGAAATATATATCAGAAAAAATATAGCGGAGAGTCACGAAGTAGCAATTTAAGGTAAGTAGAAATTGTTTTTATTCCTCTTTTCCAGGACTAAGGTCCTAAATCGTATTCTACTCTGAGATTGAAAAAATCGCCAGATGCTATAGAAGCGTGCGACTGGCACATCAAAAATATAAATCTTCATTGTGTCCTTCAAACACAAGCCGGTAGAAATGTCCACAATACCTACATTCATACCAATTCATTCCCATCCATCAACCTAATATCATTTCTCCTGATAAATGGATGTCGATCGAAGTCATTAAATATAGAAGAAATTAAATTACTTAGGTCAACCAACTATAGGCATTTGAACACACTAGAAATTCTTTTTCGGTTTCCGTTTTTTCTAATGGTAACTTTTTCAGAGATAAAATTAAATTCGTTTAAATTACATAGCTCGAACAAAACTATAAACAATTTTATTTTTTCATAAATATAAAGATACAAAAAACTGAGAGGCGTAAAAAACTATACATTGTGTAAATTCCACATTTCATTATCTAATTTACAAAGGGTATATTTTTCCTTTTAGGGCGAGTTGTACCAACTAAGTTCAAGCCAAGTTCAGCTTGATCCAAGATCAAAAGCCAAGGTTACGATTGTTACAACAATCATAATCATGGATTTTGATCTCGGATCAAGTTGAACTTGATTTGAACCTAGTTGGTCAACTCGCCCTTAAGTGTTACTCATTGCGTTCGAATATTTAAAAACAACAAAACGTGAATTTATTACTACTATATGAATGAATTCTACAACATCAGCACACAATAAATACGTTTCTTTCCTACATCAAACATTATTATTTTACTCTGTGTCCTTAACAACTACAATATCCAAACTGAAACACACGACGTCAGTATTGGTATCCTTGTCAATAATGGTAAATTTCAGTCCAACTTCAACCTAAAACAGAAATTATAATTATTACTAGACGCTATGTGAACTAAATCTATTTAAACATTTAATTTAATTATAAAATTAAGTTAACTGAGATTATTAACGTTTATATTGTTTGCATGGTTCAACCATTAACAGAATAAAAATTAAATCCAACAACATTTATAGTTATCTATTGCCTAGTGTCTGTCTGTACAGATACACAAATTCCGGCGGCAAATTATATATCCAAATATCATATAATAATGATAATAGTAACAATAATAATAATAATAAAACCGGGCTAAACGCCAAGAACAAACTCATAGTAATAAACACTATTGCAGTCCCCGTAGTTATTTACAGTCTTGGAATTGTCGATTGGCTTTGAGTGACACGCGAAAATGGACAGTAAGACGAGGAAAATCCTAACAACCACCCAAAAGCAGATGAGTACAGGTTATACGTTCAAAGGAAGGACGGCGGCTGTGGATTAATAGAGCTAGAATCTACTTATGTTTCATCCATCGTGGGACTGAGCGCGTATATTCGACAGGCGAAGGACAAATTCACACGGCTAGTTAAAGAGCATGATAAAGACAGGAAGTTGTATTCCATCCAGAAGGAAGCGCGAAAAATCCAGGAAGAGTAACTGGGAGCCGAAACCATCGACGAGGGTGCCAAGAAGAAAATCAATACCAGCATCGAAAAGAGGAAAACAGAAGTACTCTTCACAAAGCCGATGCATGGAAAATTCTTCCGCGATCTCGACCGACCACCAATCGGCAAAAAGGCGTGAATGCGGGGGAAGACGAAAGGGGAGACGAAAGTTTAATAGTAGCAGCACAGGATCAAGCACTAAGTACCAGATACCACCAGAGGATGGTCTTGAAAGATCTTGTTGACACCAAATGTAAGATATGCGGCCTAGCAGAAGAATATGTCAGTCACATGGTGGAGGGATATACTACGCTGGCACCATCGGAGTACATTCACAGGCACAACCGAGTGTCCAGATATCTTCACTGAGTCATGTGCAACCAGTTCGATATACCAGTACCGGAAAAATATTGTGAATATACCTCTGAGAAAGTTGTCAATACCAACGACGCCACAATTATGTTGAACCCGCCAATTATAACCGACAGAGAAATTCGCGCGAGTCGACCAGACATCGTCGTTCATAATAAAAAGGAAAAATGCTGTTTTCTGTATTCATCCAGAATGACGCCAACGTGATACTCAAGGAAGCAGAGAAGTTGAGCAAATTCAAAGACCTCCAAATAGAATTTAGTAGAATGTGGAAGACCACAGTCGTGCCAGTAATTATAGGAGCCCTTGGAACTGTTAAGAAGGGCTATGACCGGAGTTTACAATAACTGCCTAGTCAACCAAAAAGTACAGAAAATCACACTATTGGGAACCGCGCATATTTTAAGGAAGGTTCTGGACTAGGAGACTCTGTGGCCCCTTATTGGGATCTGGACTCTGGACTGTTGAAGTAGACATTATCAAAGCCATCTAGAGGTCCTAAAAACCTGGAACGGACTCCAACAGAGCCGATCTCAAACGCGCGTGAGGGATCGATGAATAGTTTCCAGCTATTGCTGGGAAAGTATATCGTCGCTAAGTCCATGATGATAATAACAATAAATAACATTTTCCCCTACTCTATCACACACACTTCCGACATGTCCTATATCACTAGGCACAACGTAGCTCCTAGGGTTTTTTATTTATGGTAAGTCGTAAGACAAATGACTACCTTACTTCCCTAATGAACCTACCAGGTAGATAGGAGTAGAATAGTTGTGACAGTTTATTTTATTCTACCTCGACCTCGTTCCTGCCCAGCCCTTGAACTGCCGCGGAGCTTTGGCTAGAGCACGGAGTAGAAATTGTATTTTTTAAATATGCAATAAATCTGATTTGATTTGACTTGATTGGGTGCTCTGCCACCTTATTAAGCACACTTATGGCAAGATCCTGCCGTGCTGTACGTGCTCCAAAAAATTGAGGCAGTCATAGAGAACAGCAAGTGCAGGATATATTGAAATTACCCCTTCCCAACAACTCAAAAACTGAATGCCAACAAGCCAGACATAGTGCCTCTGGATTTGATTGAAAAGAAAATGTATGTTACTAGCTGATGCCCGTGACTTTGTCTGCGTGGAATTTCGTCCGCGTGGAATTAAGAACATTGAGATACTAACCCACTGCACATCCATTGCATTTAAGGAAACCCACTTCCCATCCATTGCACAAGAGGAAACCCTCTGTGCATCCATAGTACTCGAAAAAACCCACTGCGCATCCATAGCGCCCGAGGAAATCCACTGCACATCCACAGTACCCAAGGAAACCCACTGCGTACCCATGGAAACCCACTGCGCATCCTTAGTACTCGGGGAAACTCACTGCGCATCGCAATTTGTCTATTTTTGTGTAAGAGCGAGTTAAACGAAAAAAATGATTAAATGATTATTTTAATCGACAATAGAACACATGGGCGGGTATGTGTCAAATTTCATGCTTAAAAACATCCCTCTCCCTGTCCACCCGTTCGAGGAAGGGAGGGGATGGTGTCTCCTTATTTCCTCAGAAGAGCCTGTCACTGAAATATCACGTTTCTGACTTACGCGATTTCAGAGATGCGGATACCCTTTAGACCATCTACCACCCCGGTCTTACCCCTTCAAAAAGTGAAAATCGAAATTTCATCTCATTAGTGTCTAATAGATGTCAATAAAGAGTATTTCTGTCAAATTTCACTCTTCTAGGTCTAACCGTTTCCGAAAAGTTTAAAAACCACCCCCTCCCCGTTTACCCTTTCGGGTAAACGTCAAATACATGTCTTCTTATTTCCTCAGAAGAGTTCATCGCTCGAATAATCATGTTTCTGACTTACGCGATTTCAAAAATACGGTGCGCTTTAAACCATCTACCGCAAACCACCCATTTTGACCCCTTCATAAAGTGAAAATCGAAATTTCGTCTTACACGTATCTAATAGATTTCAACAAAAAATATTTCTGCCAAATTTCACGCATCTAGATCTAACAATTTCCGAAAAAGACTGAAATTTCAACCCCCTTTTTTACAACTTCGGGGGTCGAATTTCTAAAAATCCCTTCTTAATGGATGCCTACGCCATTCGAGGAACCCTTTCTAGATTCAGCGGTTTGAGCTGTGCGTTGATAGATGAGTCAGTCAGTCAGGGTATTCTTTTATATATATATAGATTGAGTTCTCTTGCCCAGCAGAGAAATGTTACAGAAGCAAAATAAATACAAGAAATTGTTGCTCTTTAGTAAAATGTACCCGGGTTTGCAATTAAATGGTGGTCTTGGCAATTGACAGTATAGGTATCAGACGGTCTTTTCTCATAGTCACATGAAATTTTGCTTAATATTAATGTTATTTTGAACTTACCTCTGGAAAAACAGTTAGAAGATGCATAGTATATTGATATTGGACATTTTCGTTTTGCACTATTGGGCAGTACGTGTTGTAAATTCCATCACATGCATTGTCTTGAAATAATGGATAATCCAAAACCACGCCTAATGATGTAGCTTGTATGTTCGGTTTAATGTTCGCCAAATATCGAGCTGTAAAATAATATTACTTAATTTCTTATTCTTTCTTACAGCCAGTTTCACAATCGTTGGTTAACTAATGGTTAGGATTTGACCAATAGTTTATGATAAAAATTCGTTACATTAACAGCCAGTTTTACAATTATTGGTTAATTAATAGATAGTTATTATTTGACCAATGATTTATTACTATAAAGGTAAGAATATCTGTGCTTACTAAAAATTATAACTTTCAGGTTCTGGTTAGTAAACCAAAAAGATAACCAACGATTGTGAAACTGGTTGTTATTATTAAAAAATGTGGTTGATGGTTTTTTTTTTGGAATCTTTTAATCAAATCTGACTTTATTTTTATTATATACGCACACCAAAATACTCTTGAAGACAAAATAAAATTTACGTTGTATTTTTTAACCTCCTGGTGACAGAAGCGTTTATCGCGTACGTATATCCGTGTGTCTGTGGCTTCGTTACTGAAAAATCCGTTGACCGATTTTGATTGCGGTTTTATGGAAATGATAAAACACCTTCCCGGGAAAGTTCTTAGGTAAGAATCATGCTCCAATAGACATCTTTGCCTTACGAAAATAAATGCAAAGAGCAAATTCTATCCTCGACGTCACTATGGGGATAGTCGTAGTTCCTCAGCTTAATGTCAGGGGCGTGACGATTGGCTAGTTTAATCAAAAACCTGAATTCAAAAATTAATCTTTACCCTGTTTCGTGTTATCTTTTATTTCTCGGTATTTTTTATATCTTTTTATGTTCTTCGGTATTCATAGTAAGACACGGTGTTTAATTACAATATTTAACACTACCCTTGAAAATCAATTATCTATACTTAATTTCTGCTATCGTATATATACTTACGAGCTTTGAATGTGATATCTAACTTTAAATCTGAACCTGGATGGACATCACATGGTGGTTCTGCACAAAGAACATCATTTTTCCCAATAAATCTAACAACAGGTAAAATGGTATTCTCATTACCTGCAATTACAATTATGGTTAGTTGTTTGAGATGCACAAGAGTTATGTTACAGGTAAACAATTATTATATTAGACATTATTTTCACATATTAGAAAAAATCAGACAGATTCGTAATCGTGTAACTTCCTTACAAAATATCCCTTCAGGACTTGTGTGACTCTTGAGGTATCATTTTATTAATAACCTAATACAGCGCCTTCATAAATGATAGATAAGATAGTTAAGATAAGATAAGTTTTATTCTGTAAAACATCAATACAAGGCATAGAACATACATTATTTCGGTTTTTTCAATATTCAATGTGAGCAAATTTTTATCATACCAGTTGTTAAGTTTTATAATTGATTAACTTATATTGTTTTTCAGTTCAGCAATATATTTAACTGACAATATTGCAGAATTATCATCGCCATAAGCAAAAATAAGTTCTGGAAGGACATTTGGTAGGCCATTCACATACATTACAAATAGAAGCGGTCCCAAGACCGATCCCAGAGGAACACATCGAGAGACTAAGTTAGCGTTTTTAGGTTTGTTTGTTGTAGCAGGGAGTGCTAGTGACATTTGCATCTAAAATCACATTTTCGATGACCTTTTTAATTATCTTTGCTGATGATTCGTTTCGGAACGCTCATTTCATTGATTCTGAAACTGAACACGCGCACCAACGTGTTGCGTCTGCTGAATACCTTGAGCAGTATATTGTAAACGCAACTTAACATTGAATTGTTGATTTTATTCTGGCATGGCCATCTTCATAGACGTAGACACGTATATAGTTTTCATCTGGCGTATAGTCAGTTATTTTTCACTATTTTTATTTTTTTGAGTAACACTAGTAGGAATAATTCATTTACAGTTTTTTGTTGCAAATAACATAGCTAACTATTTTTTGTTCATCGGGCCACATAATTAATTGTTTCAATAAAAAGTGCAACTTTTAGTAAATTATTTTGAAGTTTTGTTAATATGTGCAGTAGAAACATATAAATCTAAACACAATCTGAAAAAGTATCAGCCAGCATAATTACACAAGTCCACAACGAAAGTGGTCTGTGCGGCGGACCAAACCACTGTATCCTTATGTATTTTGACTTTTGACCCACTGAATCCGAATCCGATCAGAAATGTCGTTTTTCACCTCAGGAAACACCTGTAAAAGGCCGGTTTCTCGCCTTCCACACTCAAATGAGAGAATTAGATTTTTTTTAAATATGTTTACTTCGTAACTTCTTAACGCCATAATCTCATTATAACCCCCCACTGTAACTCCATAATTCTAGAGCTCCATAATCCTACAATTCTTTAATCGGGGCGTGCTAACTTCTATAACCACCGGAGTGAACAGAAATTTTACATATTTGACTTCAAAAACCATAATAATTCGGAGTGTATAGCCTCCTATAACTCCATAACAACTAAATCCTGTAACTTCATAATCCCAAACTCCATATCCCGATAATTGACACAATTTGACATTAGCCAAATAAATAACGTCTATACGATAGGTAAGCAACAAACTAATCGACCTATCGTAGTCGAGTTCCTATCATTTTTAACCAAAATAGAAGTGTTAAAAAACTGTAAAAAGCCAAAAGGTACCACAATAAGCATATCAGATGACCTAACTAAAAGCGATCAAGCTGTACGAAAATGCTTACTGAAACATCAGAAAGAAGCTAAGAATAAAAACCTAGATACACGTTTACGTGGAAATAAATTAATAATAAATGATAAAAACTTCACATATTCCATACCTCGCCAACAAATACACAACCTGATTGAATGCAAATAATATAAAATATGTGATGATTATAACTAAAACAATGCCTATTGACACAATTTCAGTTAATTAGCATTATATTTCAGTATATCAGCCTGTGTATGTATGTCCGTCCATACGAATATGTGTGTATGTGTGCGTGTGTTTGTGTATATACTATATCCTCTCTTAACATTTTACTTTTAATGTCATATTCCACTCAAGAATTTACTTTACGGAACTACCGGCATTTTATTTTATTCACTTCACGTTATTTTGTTAGTTGTAGATTGATTATATTATGATTTATGTATTATTGATGAATATTTTTATCAAAAATTTGAAACTTTTGTCATACTCCGCTAAAGGAATTTTTCCTTACGGAGTTTGTCTTGTTTATTGTGTTGTATTATTGTATTAATATATTATTAATGTACTTTTGTAATGAGCAATAAACAATTTTTATTATTATTATATTATTATAATCTGGGGCATTCTTTAACACCATAGGCTGCTTGATGAATCTTAAATTGCATTTCTTGAATCTCATATTGACTGCTTCCCAAAAAATCTTAGTTATTTCAGTGAAGAACAGGGTGAGAGATTCCGACAGGACCTCAAAGATGCGGAGCGTCGATACCTAGGCAGGTGGGATAAACATATTATGGCAGTAATCACTGGATGGTCTCCTGAAATGTACCTGACAGAGGACGAAAACTTAAAAAACGGCCATTATGCACAGATCTTTCGAGAAGTCGATCACAAAAAAAGAAAATGAATTGTATACACTATTCACGAACAGAAGTTCAGATTTGAGCTGATGAGTACTAGATATGAAAAATAAATATTCTCTGGTGATGTATTGACAAAAGCCTGCTTGCCCCGGACCATGGCGTTAAAGGATGCCCCGGATTATGGGCTCATAGAGTTTGGGGTCATGAAGTTGCAGGATTTAGATGTTATGGGGTTCTATGGTTTTTGACGTCAGATTTCTGTTTACTCAGAGTTTTGTGGTCATAGATGCTTGTACGCCCCGATTTCTCGGGTTATAGAGTTACAGAGTTGTAGGGTTATGAGGTTACAGTGATATGAGTTATGAGGTTATGAGGTTAAGAAGTATACATATTAAAAAAAAATTAACTACCCGTTTGAATGTGAATGGCGAAAAAAACGCGGGTGTTTTTTGAGGTAAGGGATTCGGATTCAGCGGGTCAAAATACATAAGGATACACTGGTTTGGTCCGCCGGACAGACTACTTTTTTGCGGGGCTGTATTATCTGTAAAACAATTGAAACATGTATTTAATTAGAAACAATTTTGTAATAAATTTAATGCACAACTTTTGTTTTATGAATCAATGAAACAATGAACGAATGAACTAAACTTAATTTTGAGAATCAAACTCAATAAATACTTTTTAGGGCAGTAGGCAACCACTAAACAAAATAAAAAAAGAAAAACAAAACACATTTACATATTATTCTCCAGATATTTTAAGAACACGTTAAAACCATACAAATGTGTAATAAAAATAAACATAAACAAATTTTAACCCAAAAATACATATTATTATTATTAAATTCTGCTAACATTTAACTTTTAACTAGAACGCTTTGAGGATATTTTGTTGGTGATTTCTGATGTACCTATAAATGATTGTCTATATTTTGTGCCATGCGTCTCCCGGCCCTTGATAAAGACTGTATTAAACCCAAGTATTCCATTCAAAGATTGATTTATTAACGCATATTACATATTTTTTCTGTGTGATAAGAAAATGATAAGTAACATAATGGGTTTAACGCACTTTATTAGTGATGAGAAGAATAGATATGAAAATAGATTAGATGAATGATTAGCCGAATTATTAATATCTGATCAGCCACTTAACTTTTTATGGGAATTTTCTGTACATAGTTTCTTAATGATTTAATAATATTTTATTTTGTTTTGCATTTCTGCAAATATCGTACAGTTTGAAAACGTCATGGCTTCATACAAAGATAGTGTCCGAAAATTTATTTCTACAGTGGATTCTGTGGGTCAGAAAAGGACAAAAGTCGAAAATGTACAAAAATGTATAAATATTTCTTCTAAAGAAGTTATAAGCACTTATATACAGGGTGACTCACCGGGAACTGAATCGATCAATATAGAGAAAAGTACGTATCAAAAATTTTTGAAAATTTTGGGAGTTACTAAAGTCAGTGTGGCCATTCCAACTAAAATAATTACAAGCAGCTGGCACTTCCGCTTATACCGGAAGTCGATATGCTTATTTTAAATGGAACGCCCTATATATTTCAGGGTTTTCGAAAAGAGCGTAAAATTCTGAGTCAAAAACATGTAGGATACCCTATGCCTAAATCCATCAATTTCAGAGATATTTGACATTTTATAGAAAATTTGACAGGTGCAACGGTTTGCAAGAACCGTTATAACTTTCTTCGTGTAAAAGATCCTCATTTGCTTCTTGGCACATAAAAAGAACACAAGGAGAACTACGTTCTACGACTGAAATAAATTCAATAATATCATACCAAGTGTTCCGTTTTTCGCGTTACATTTTGCCAACTTCAAACCGCGAAAACTTGTTTAGGTCAAATGGAACACCCTGTATTTTTTTACGTCAAGTTGTGTAAAATTGAATTTCCTTTTTTCTGATATCAGCATTGTGGGGTTAAAGTTTTCAACTTTTTGAAATATTTGCAATTTTATTAGAAATTCATGAATTGTTGTAATCATTTCATCAAAATAGCCATGATTAGAAACAATCAGTCATTATCTTATGTCAAGAAATGCCAGCACGTTTAAATTACACCCACGAAGACTTTTTAAATTTGTTTATTATTTATGGAGAATGTGATAAGGTAATATCAAGAACTTGCAGCACATTTGCTAATCGATATCCAGAAAAACGGAAAATAACAATAACACTGTAACACGCGTATTAATCGAATTGAAGATACAGCATGAACTAAAATAGCAGAGATAAGATCAATTTAAAACATGATTCCATTTTAATTTAATAATTGCTCAAAATTCCGCCCTCGAACCTCGACACGTTTTTCGCACCTTCGGATTAGTTCCTCATGGGAAGCTCTTCTAATTGAATCCTGTGATATGTTCTGAAATGCATTTCTTACTCTCTGCATACAATCTTCAATGGTTGTTAATGGTCTCTCATAAACTTTATTTTTAATAGTTCCCCAAATAAAATAATCCAGAACTGATAAGTCGGGCGAGCGAGGAGGCCATAAGAAAGGTCCATTATTGGCAATCCATTGATCATAAAAAGTTTCTTGTAAATAATTATTAATTAAATATGCGTTGTGTGGGGGGCACCGTCGTGCTGATAAAAAATGTTTCTATGTTCGGCGAGAGGTAAATTTTCTAAATAGTCATTATTCAAATTTTGTAAGATATTCAGATATCTTTCACCTAAAAAAAAAACAAAAATGTACCTATACATATTAGTAGATGAGTAAATTTAATTTACCATTTAAATTTTCCTAATAAAATTGTAATGCCACCACTCTATCGTTTCTTATGGCACAGAAAACATTGAACTGCCAACTTTCCTGAAAGTTTCGCTCTCTGAACATATGAGGATTTGAGTCACACCAATAATGCGAATTGTGTCTATTAAAAAGTCCATTTTTAGTAAATTTTACTTCATCTGTCCATATAATATTTCCCAAATAAGAATCGTCACCCTCAGACCTCATTAGAATAAACTCACAAAAATTCTGTCTTCTTAGGAAATCTGTTTCTTTTAATCCTTAAACCATATGGAATAAAAACGGGTGAAACTTATGTTTTAATAAGATTCTGTGAATTGAATCCTTGCATAGTCCCGATTCCAGAGCAGCTTGTCTTAATGATATCCTTGGAAATGCATGAAAATATCCCAGAATGACTATTTCAATGTTTTCGTCATCAACAATAGGCTTTCTTCTTTGCATTTTTGCCTTGACAGAGCCATAATTTTTAAAATTTTCCAGTATGCGTTTTACAGTGTTTGGTGACGGTTTCCGTTTTTCTGGATATCGATTAGCAAATGTGCTGCAAGTTCTTGATATTACCTCATCACATTCTCCATAAATAATAAACAAATTTAAAAAGTCTTCGTGGGTGTAATTTAAACGTGCTGGCATTTTTGACATAAGATAATGACTGATTGTTTCTAATCATGGCTATTTTGATGAAATGATTACAACAATTCATGAATTTCTAATAAAATCGCAAATACTTCAAAAAGTTGAAAACTTTAACCCCACAATGCTGATATCAGAAAAAAGGGAATTCAATTTTACACAACTTGACGTAAAAAAATACAGGGTGTTCCATTTGACCTAAACAAGTTTTCGCGGTTTGAAGTTGACAAAATGTAACGCGAAAAACGGAACACTTGGTATGATATTATTGAATTTATTTCAGTTGTAGAACGTAGTTCTCCTTGTGTTCTTTTTATATACCAAGAAGCAAATGAGGATCTTTTACACGAAGAAAGTTATAACGGTTCTTGCAAACCGTTGCACCTGTCAAATTTTCTATAAAATGTCAAATATCTCTGAAAGGGATGGATTTAGGCATAGGGTATCCTACATGTTTTTGACTCAGAATTTTACGCTCTTTTCGAAAACCCTGAAATATATAGGGTATTCCATTTAAAATAAGCGGTATAAGCGGAAGTGCCAGCTGCTTATAATTATTTTAGTTGGATTGGCCACACTGACTTTAGTAACTCCCAAAATTTTCAAAAATTTCTGATGCGTACTTTTCTCTATATCGATCGATTCAGTTCCCGGTGAGACACCCTGTATATATTTGGCATGACTGCTGAGTTATAAAGTTATATTTGTCATAGCCTTGCAGCAATAATGTACCTGTTTAAAGTATTGATAAAAGAAGATTTTCCATCTATTAATATAGAAAAATCACGCTTTGAAATATATCAATTACTTCCACATCCAGTGGAAGTATAGTAACGACAAAAAATTTTTTAAAAATTTTTATTGTTCAAATAGGCTTAGAATGTCACGAAATGTCGAGATTTTAAGTTTGAGCAAAAAAAATTCTGTCTGTCGGTCTGTCTGTCTGTCGGTCTGTCTGTCTGTCGGTCTGTCTGTCTGTCGGTCTGTCTGTCTGTCGGTCTGTAACTTATTTTGTGCGCACGTTTACTCTGGAACCGTTTGAGATATTGACCTAAAATTTGGTACACATATGTACTTTAACGAGATCTAGAACTAGATTATATTTTCATCTTGTTCCGTCGAAGGGTTGGGGGTAAATTGGGGTAAATTTGGGGAAAATAGGTAAATCAAGCAGGTAAGAGTCCATAAAATTGGTATTTAGTATATACAAGAGAAGCTGAGGTCTCAAAACAAATTTTGGCATTAGCCACCCCCACCTCATTATTAAACGGGATGAAAAAAAATTGTGATTTAGGGTGTGTACAAAAACCAGAAACCTCAAAATGTTTTTTTACTTCATCCACCCCCTATCACCACCCCCACCCCGCTACCGATGTGGGGTATCATTTTATGGGTTTTTGGGGTAGAGGATTTCAAATATTAATGTTCCATAAACAATTATTTCCACATACAAATTTTTTTCTTGTGAGTTGACTTAGATAAAAAATCTGGATGTGGAAGTAGTGATTCCTTGGGCAGCGGTTTTTTTCTATAAAGTGAATACACAAAATTTTCAGAGTAAGCATCAAATTTATATAAAAAAAAATGTGTGATGCGCCAATTTTAGCACTTGAACATAATGTTGTGTACGCTCCTTCTTAATAAGACCTTATTAAACGAGTCCAGTTCATGGCCGAGAAAGCAAGGCCACAAAGATGTTTATAATTATAAATAATAATTTTCTAGTTTTCTCCATCTTTATTGCGATTCTGAGACATGGATCATTAGCAAAGCAGACAGACGACGTATTAATACTTTCGAGATGTGGATTAGGAGACATTTGTTACGAATTTCCTGAAGAGCCCAACCGATTCTTCAAGAAATACGTCCCTAAAACCGGCTCTCCAGCATCGTCTCTCTAATCCTCTACCATTTTTTTTGCCTTATCAAGAAATAATAATAATATCGTGAATAATTGGCATTAAATTTACACAAAAAATTTAGTTATGCATGATACTGTTTAAATCATAAGTTTCACCACTGCCTTAGTTAAGAGATACTGAATATTTTCTAATGAATTACTTGAAGAAACCTCTGTTTTTTAAGTTTTTCCTCGAATAAAACGAAAATGGTTGCAATTAGTCATAGGGAAGTATTTACAAAAAATTTTCGTTTTTCATATCTTCATCACATCGTCTAAAAATATATAGGGTGTTCCATTTGAAAAAATTGAGAAAATTAAATTTAAAAATTTCTTAATTTAAAAATAATTTTTTGCTACCCTGTACATTTTTCGGAAGTAAAAATGATTCAAAAACATTAATTAGATGTCTCATAACTAGCATTGACATAAGTTTTTCTTAAAACCCGTAATTGTGACGTGATTTTTTCAATATTCATCTGCAGATGGCATTAATTCAACAAAAAAATTCATTATATCCAAGTGGTTGGGAAATAGTCAATAAAAATATAGGAATAAATAGAGTCTATAAAGAGGCTTCAAAATTGTACTAATATGCATAGCATTCCATATAAAAAAAGAACAATTTCCTGTTATAGACTTTCTTATCTAATTTACTTGTATTTTTTTTAATTTCTAGCTATCGTAGATGTATAGATGTACATAGAATAAAAAGAAGGTTATGTGCAATAATTTAATGTATAATACTATTGACTTCGATTCTTACTTTGAAATGATTCGATTCTTTTATGTGGATACTATTTTCTTCAGTTATTTATTTATTTAGTAATAGTTATGCACCTATGTATTAAATTTTACAAGCGAGCCATGACCAGATGATATTCGTAAATTTTTATAGTTCAAAAGACGCTCCTAGCTCGACTGTTGGTTTGTCTTACTACCTTTTCTAATATTTGAGCAGTTATTCTTGCAAAAGTTTCGCGGATCTTTATTTCCAATTCCTAGAGCGTCCTTGATGAAGTTAAATAATCCCGTTTTTGAATGTAAAACTCGCTTTTAAAATTTAATACATATATCAACTTGTTTCGTTAAGTATAACTGCAGAAAATACTACATAAAGAAATAGAGTAATTTCAATGTAAATGAGTGTCGAAACTGTTCATTTCAAAATGTTGTGCATCGAAAATTATACTTACATCTAACCACATTAGTCGTCGTTTGTGCTTTGACAGAAACTCCTAATAGCAAAAAGATCCCACACGCCAACACTTTCATTTTTATTTTCCTAAAGCACGTTTAAAATACAAGAAATTATTAGTCGTCTTGTTGTCTTTTATAACGAACGAGTATTTGATAAGATAGTAATTTGATTACCTGCTTATACTTATCAAATGATATCACATTAATATGTTTACCAATATGTTAACTGCAGCTGCCAAATTACAGAAGTAACCATATCATGAAATTTAGAAGTTGTAGTTGAATTTGACACATAAAAATTGGAGATCTTTGAATAACTACACCTCACATCTCAAAAATACCAAATAGAATGGCAAGTTTCTTCTTAAAATGAAAAAATGCTTTGCTGTTAATTGTTTTCATGGTGTAACTGACTTTTTTATATAAAAAAAACTTTTGTTCATTTTCTATTGTATTTAATTTGTTCTCGATTGTCTACTTCAGGAACTTGAGAACGAAGGTCTTTATGCGCAAGGATATGCAGATGACATGGCAGTTATCATCTCAGGAAAACTCCTAAAAACGGTTAGTGGGCTTATGCAAAGCACCCTGCAAATAGTACATAGATTGAGCAATGACCAGGGCCTTTAAGACAGAACTGGTAATTTTCACGAGGAGACGCGAGCTAGTCAGTTTTGTCAAACCAGTAAAGAGAGAAAATATACTATCGCCGCAACAGCGTCACTACCAGCGTTTGGGTGTGTAGAAAGATCTATGGTAAAACATGGGGGCTAAACCCCAGGATAACAGTGTGGTACTAGACTGTTATAGTAAGACCAATAATTGTTTATGCTTCGATTTTTTGGCGACCTGCTGTAACCAGGCTATGCATTGAATAGAAGCTAACACAACTGCAAGGATTCACAACTATACGTACTTCCACAGCAGCTCTGGAGATCCTTCTGGATCTTGAGCCGCTTCACCTCGCTATTGAAACCGAGGCTCGGAAAGCGGTCTACAGGCTGATGTGTAATGGTCAGTGGAAGGATAAAGGAGAACTATTAGGGCATCCAAGGGCCCTATCCGATGCGATAGGGTATACTCACTTTTGGAGGCCAGAAGTGATGATATGATGCCTTCTTTCTCCTTTCTGGGCCCTTGGAGGTTGACATCTCCAAAAGGTGACTGGAACCCACTCGAGGACATACTCTGATCTGCAGATAGCGTCTGGTTCACAAACGGAGATATGACAAAAGTGTTGGAGGGTTGATATTCGGTGAAAGACTGAAATTAAACATTCTTATTCCATGGGTATATTTGCCACGGTATTTCAAGAGAATAAAAATGGACCTACCACTGTTGCGTTTCTTAGTCTTACAATTAAGTCTACTTTACGCTCTCAAAAGTTTAGACACCTTGTATATATGCAGCGATTGTCAAATGGCCCTTAAGGCTGTTGTATCAGTTAGGACCAAGTCAATATCGGTTTAAAACTGTAAACTGGTTATCTGCGAACTTAGCTTATTCAATTGGGTCAAACTTCTCTGGGTGTCTGGACACAGTAACATGGGGCTAGACGGGGCTCTCAAAGGCACCTTTTTTTTCTTTTTAACTGTTTAACGTCGGCCTATTTCCGCTACCAGGGCCTATCACCGACGCCAGGAGACGAGCTACCCCCAACCTGGAAATTTTGCCGAAAACTGTAAACTGGTTATCTGCGAACTTAGCTTATTCAATTGGGTCAAACTTCTCTGGGTGTCTGGACACAGTAACATGGGGCTAGACGGGGCTCTCAAAGGCACCTTTTTTTTTCTTTTTAACTGTTTAACGTCGGCCTATTTCCGCTCCAGGGCCTATCACCGACGCCAGGAGACGAGCTACCCCCAACCTGGAAATTTTGCCGAACCTCTTCCCTTAAGAAGAGTAGGGATCTTTTACTTGCCTAACATTTAATAGACAAGGGGCCGCCTGCTTTACATCCCCTCCGAAGGATGGTATATCCACTACGTAATCCTCGTCTGAAATTACGTAACTTCCGAGTATACACTGATATACAAGCCTCTAGAAGATGGGACGAGAACGCTGTATAAAGGCACCTTCTGAGCTCGGAGACAGCTCTTTTTTACCCTAGCTCAAATGCAAAGAAGAAGAACTGTACTCGTTCCCAGTTATTTGACTTCTGGATCTCCCACCCAGAACTCCGGCAAGCGAAGCCCATGTCGCAGCGAGCAAAACAAATCCTACGACTAAGCAGGAAACATGTTAGAATCGTGGTAGGTCTCTTGACTTTCTTTCAGAAAGTTGAGAGACTGCTTATTATTGGGGTGGTTGATAACCTCGACTGCACGTTCTGCGGGGATGAGGAACAAACTCCATCCACATCATAACGTCCTGCCCTGGCTTCAAAAAATAAGGCACAAACGCTTCAGCATTGATTTTCCGGTGCTGGAAAAAATAAGGGTTGGGCTATAGGAGAGATTTTGGCCTTTCGGTTAGAATCCGGACTTAATGGAGGAATTCCCTGGGTTTGTAGCAGAAGCACAATGGGCCACAAAGCCTGAGTGCTAAAACCATTCTTCGCGCCGCTAAAAGAAGAAAAGAATATGTGCTTATTCTAGTATTATCTAAAAATTTAAGTATGAACACTAATTTCTTAATTCTGTTCTTGCTTCACATAAAACTTTTTTTAGTACATTCGACTTTGAAAAATGTATAAAGGGTACTGGTAGCGCAGCTTCATAATGAAATAAAAATTGCTTTAGGTAAACCGTCTTCTCCGTCCAATAGAGAAACATTTTGTCATAGAAGCTTGCTCGAAATTAAAAAAATATGGCAACGTACTTTTGAAAGCTATATGAAGATATTTCGTCTTGTACTTCAAGCTAGAAAATGCTTTAAGGGTGGGCAAGCCATTTTTCAGAGGGGGCCCGTGGGCCAAAAATTCGTTTTTTCCATTTAAAAATAGTACCTCATTATTTTCAGCGGTCGCCGTAGATCGAGCGAAAATTATTGCAGGACGGGCTACGCCCGTCCTGGCCCAACCCTAGCTACAGGCCTGACTTCAAGCAATCTTGGAAATCACAGAAGTGAACATTTCTTTTCTTTTACTATATCTCTTTTGATCTTAACCCACAAATATGGAAAAAGCTGTTGAGTTATACGTTAGTCTCATTAGTTAGCGTAGAAATTAACCTTTAATTTAAGTTGTCACATGATAAAAATAAATAATTCATCATGCACCTTTTTTTGTCAAAATATGTTTCAGCTACAACGGGCTTTCTGCTTGTAGACAAGGCGAAAACCTCGCCTTCATATGAAAAAATTTTCCCATTCGATTTTGTTACATATTCACGTTCAGGACATGCCCCTGAATAAGGATCAAGAGTTTGCCGGACGAAAACCTGGTCCCAATTTGTTTAAACTAATATTTTTTAAACAAATTGCAAAATTCGCTTTTTTTGACCCGAATGAATTTTTGAGGTTTTTTTTGGTCATTTTAAACAAAAAATGTCCTTTCTCAGCTACGGGCTTCATGTTTAAGAAACTATATTTACATTCCAAATCCGAAAAGAAATAAAGGAAGACCATCGACAAAACTATCTGATGAAGTCTGTATCTCATTCAAGCGGAATGAGTGTAAACTTAGGAAAGATTCCATGTACGTCTGATGCTTTTAAACTGCACTGAGCGCCATTGCAAACATATATCTGGAAAAGTTCCTTAAACCCTAGATATGAAACATTAAATTTGAAGATTTTGGATACATCCTGCATGAAACAGGTGTATTGTTACCTAGATTTAAGTTAAAAAAATCAGTACCTGATAATCTTCTTTCTCAGTGCAAATGTTTAAAGACTTGCAAAACCAAAGCATGCCACTGTAAAAAAAATAATATTACTTGGTTGTAGTATAGATGAATGCAAGAATATACTTAAATAAATTTTTTGCTAATTCAAGATTTTTCAACTTTTTTTTATGTTTAATTTACCATTTATATTTATAATAGTTTATGACAAATTATATTGATTTATAAAACATACAACAATAGTAACTAAAGCGTATGAAAAAGCAAAGTATCGAAAACACTATTACCTTTCTTCTGTGCTACTACTATACAGGGTGTCCCACGACGAACTGCGGCGATCAGTATCTCTAAAAGTAGACATTGTAAAATTTTGAAAATTTGGTAGTAAACTAATGTCGATGAGGGCAACTCGGTTAAAATATTCTCAAGATGATGTAGTCTGGGGTCCAACAGTACGAAATCGCTCTAAATTCCAAGTAACCTGTTCCGACATGACGTACATTTTTCAACTTCAGATTTGCAAAAAGGGTTATATAGGACACCAGAAATGACTTGTCGGATTCTTATCAGCTCTTGCATAACTTCTTAAATGATAAGAAAAGAGACGAAATGATGATTCCTAAAAAAATGTTTTCTAATACATAACACGTCCTGTAAAAGAAACTATGAGTGCTATCCATCTAATTTTTTTATAGTATACACTAAAGACATAAGCGCTTGGATGAGGCTCGATGGCATTGTTTAAATATGTTTAGTTTTTTGGGAAAAAAATATGAAATCTGTAACTAAAATATTGTAGTAAGAATTTCGACATACGAGCAAGTACTTCAATTTTAAATTTTTTGTGTACAAACTATGCTAAAAAACATACTCCTCAATATATTGAAAATGTTTTTAAGACAAGAACTAAGTGGATATTGCATATAGTATTCGAGTTGTGAATTTTTAAAATGGGTGCATGATGCGACTCGTGTAATAAAGGCGACAGCTCTTCCAAAATTCATATAGCGCATGAAAACAGTTTACAGTGGAATTAGCTGGTATGTTTATGTTTACTAGGCGTATGTACTTATGTATATAGTGTGAAGTTATTTGTCTTAACATTTTAACATTATAAAAACTATTTGTGTTTGATTGTTTAAATCGATTGATTATTGTTTGCGGTTCATATTTATTATTTACTAGCTATGCCCGCGGTTACGTTCGCGTGGAATTTTGAAATTGACTAAAAAGCTTCTTTATAAACGACGTTTGAGGTAGAATCACCATTCTGGAATATTTCAGAAAACTCACAAATTTTCTGGAATATTCCAGAGTACTCTCGAATTTTCTGGAATATTACAGAAGTTTAATCTTAAAAGTTTATGCCGTGCAAATACGCTTATTGTAGAGATCAAGCTGTATCTCCTGTTCTACTAGACCGATTTTCATAAAACTTGGCTTAGTCTAGGCCGATTTCGATTAAATAAGAACTAAATGTTACTCCAAGCTTATATGAACCTCATTGGTTAAGTAGTTTCTGCGTGATGCGCGTTCAAACAGACAAGCAGACAGAGAAAAATTCCAAAAGCTGTCTTAATGTATTCCATTACTCATCTTATCTCACACATCAGTTTTTTGCAAATATTTTCAATGTACATTCACGTCAACTTTACAAATGTATTATATGTATACGTTTGAAAATTATTAAAAGGTAAAATAATTTAATGAAAGTTATTTACGCTCCCTACAGTGTTGTGAACCGTCATTCAAATTGCACAAAATTTTGGATGCAGAATTGGAAATCAGGAGCTGGTACCGATAATGTCGACAAAAAAAGTTTATCTGAACTTAAATTAAAAAGTGCAACTGTAAAATAAAATGCGACACAAAATGTTCTTGTGAGTGGTATTCAATTGCGTGCTCGTGTGTTGCTTTTCCTGAAAATTGTTTTAAGGGAAAAAGCAATATGCATCATTTTATAATGATAGTGATTCTGACTAACATGTAAGAATAGTTATACACAAAAATTACGTAATATACAACATTAATGTTTTATTTAAAATATCTCCCTTTTCTGCTTTCTATTAAATATGCTAAATACCTAAAATAATATTTCTCACTAATGTTTTATTTCTTAAACAATATAAAAACGAGTAGAAGTTGTACTCGGGCATGGCCAATTGCGAATACCTATTTGATTAATTGATTAACATTTTGCCTGAACACACAATTCACTTTGTATCGATTATTATTTTTTTAAATGAGTGGCCGCAATCGGCAACGCCCGACTACTACTTTCATTCGATTTGTTTTATTATTAACATAAAGTAATTCAAATTTGCAATTATATTGAACAATATAGTGCTTTTTACTGTTACACTGTACCGATTCTCGTGTAGACTATTTTTATTTTAATGCTGCATAATTACGCGCCTCGTAAAAAAAATCATAAACAAAAAACTGTATACGTTATCGACAGGATCTTTTTTAAAAAAACATTTTCAATATAGGTACCATATTTGGTAAGCAATTGTATATAAGAATTTCATAAATTTAACATAGTTGTCCGCATATCGAAATTTTTAGAACGTAAATATCAACCTTTTGATTTTAATTATTTTTTTCCAAAAAAAATATTCTTTTCAAAAATACCAATAGCTTAGTTAGCATCACGTATATCTTTTGAGTATACATACCAAAAATCAGATCGGTAGGTTACATAGTTTTTTTTTTAACGGAGAATAACCATCGTAAAACATAATTTTGTAATTATCAATCCGCCATCTTTTTTGCGATTTCTGAAGTTGCGCAAGAGCAAAAATTAATCCGACAAGTGTTTTCTAGTGCCCCAAGTAATGCTCTCTTCATTACTTATATCAACATTTGTACGTCATGTCGGAACAGGTCATCTTGAGTTTGGAGTGCTTGGACCCCGGACTAATGGCACTTCCTGTTATACCGGAAGAAGGTCAATTTGCTTATTTTAAATGGGACACCCTATATATTATTACATTTTTGGATTTTACGTAAAATTCTAGTCTGATTTTGTGTATCATGTATTTTACCTAAGTCTTTCCGTTTTTGACATATTTCAATTTTTATATCAAAAATGACTTTTGCGGGCCCTAAATGAATTATCAATTTTTCCTATAAGGAAGCCTTTATTATCTGATTTGGGTTGGATTATTTGTTGAGAAAGACCTACTTTAATAGTGTTTTTATAATATTTTGATAAGTATTAATACAGAGTGTTCAAAAAATAAGAATAAAAATGAAATTGAGAGAACTGTCAAAAATCAATTTTTTCAAATGGAAATCCCCAGTTTTTATAATCTTATCTTATTTACCATTAAAAATAAAGGTAAATTTGTATATGGATGTCTATTCCGAAAATTTATAGTTTTCGAAATATTGCCAATTCAATATTTTTATATGGGGATTTTGCTATGGATTTTAAGTTCAAATACTCTTAGTTGGCTAAGACGGCGTTGGGTGCTAAACAAATGTATATAGCTGTCACTTACTATTTGACAAGTATTAATTATCATGCCGGGGCGCTTAAATTATACGCACGAGGATTATTTAAATTTCTTTATAAACTATGGAGAATGTAACAAAATTTTATCAAGAACATGTAAAATATTTGGTAATAGATATCCAGAGAATCGGAAACCGTCTCCTAACAGTATTAGACGAATAATGAAGAATTTTAAAAATTTTGGCACCGTTAAGGCAACAATTCATAGCAAAATCCCCATATAAAAATATTGAATTGGCAATATTTCGAAAACTAAAAATTTTCGGAATATGCATCCATACACAAACTTACCCTTATTTTTAATGGTGAATAAGATAAGATTATAAAAATTGGGGATTACCATTTGAAAAAATTGATTTTTGACAGTTTTCTATATTTTATTTTTATTCTAATTTTTTGAACACTCTGTATTACTACTATCAAAATATTATAAAAACACTATTAAAGTAGGTCTTTCTCAACAAAGAATCCATCCCAAATCAGATAATAAAGGCTTCCTTATAGGAAAAATTGATAATTCTTTTAGGGCCTGCAAACGTCATTTTTGACATAAAAACGGAGAGACGTAGGTAAAATACACGATACACAAAATCAGACTAGAATTTTGCGTAGAATCCAAAAATGTAATAACATATAGGGTGTCCCATTTAAAATAAGCAAGTAACATCTACTTCGACATTAGTTTACTGCCAAATTTTCAAAATTTTACAATGTCTACTTTTCGAGATGACCAAAAAACCTAAAAAAAATTCATTCAGGTCAAAAAAAGGGATTTTTGCAATTTGTTTAAAAAAAAATAGTTCTAACAAATTGGGACCAGATTTTCGTCCGGCAAACTCTTGATCCTTATTCAGCGGCATGTCCCGAACGTGAATATGCCAAAAAATTAATGGGAAAATTTTTTCATACGAAGGCGAGGTTTTCGCCTTGTCTATTGCTACCTACGCCCGCTTTCTTCTACTATTTGTACGGTTGAAAAAAGTTTTATAATAACTTCTGCTAAGGGTATTGCTTTTTTATGCAACTGTATAAATTAAATTTAGTAACTCAGTTAGGTATGTCATTTACCTTTTCCACTGATTTTGATTGACAATGTTTTATCTATATAAGTGTTGTCGAGTACTAAACTGTTCGAAATAAAAGTGTTAATAGCCTACGTTTGGCATTTGCTAGACGAAGGATTAAGTAAATGAATCTTATTAGATAATAATCAGTTTATTTATGTAGTAACCAACTGTGTGACATTCGCGAGTTAAACAATATTATCTTAAATATACGTTTAATGTTTGCTCACCTGCATGTGAACACCTGGCACACAAAATTATTTCTGTTGTTTTTATCAAAAAAACAATAAAATCACCGTTCTGAAAAAAATGATTTATGAGAATATTGCCAAAGGAAATTAATATTTAGCTAACTCAAGATCAATTATTGAATAACTTAAAAACCGAACTAGAGAGAAGTTTCAAATATTTAAAATAAATTTTTTGTAAATAATTTTTTGTTTGGTAACAAACACAGCCCTGTCTGACATCTTTGTCAACTTTGCATCTATTAGATTTACTATCGTCGATTATCACCAAAATCGTATTCTCTTCATATTATTTTTTTACTTATGTTCACCCTTTATACATCCAGGTTTTCTATCCAAGTCTCTTACAACGAAAATTAGCACTCTTGAAAATAATTGTTCACAGAACATTAATAATATAATATTTGAAATCGTCTACACCAAAAACTCATAAAATGATACGCCACATCGGTAGTGGTGGTGATGGTTGACGGTTGACGCAAAAAAAAATGAGGCCTTTGGTTCTTGTACATACTCTAAATCCCAATTCTATGGACCTTTACTTTCTTATTTTACCTATTTACCCCCATTGACCCTCCAACCCTTCAAAGAAATGAAATCGAAGTATAATCTACTTCGAGATCCCATTATTGTAAATAGATGTACCAAATTTCAAGTCAATATCATAAACCGTTCCAGAATAATCGTATGCACAAAAATAAAGTTACCGACAGACAGAGAGGCCCACAGAGAGAATTTCTTTTTGCCCAAACTTAACATCTTGCCTTTTCATGACATTCTAAGCATATTTGAACAAAAAAATTTAAATATTTTTTTACTGTTGGCCGCGTAGACAATTTAGTACAGTTCATATGGTCAGATAGTTATATTAGTGCGAACAGATCAAGGAGTAACAAAGTGATAAAGGGACTGAAGTGGTGAATTATAGTACACAGTGAAACATTAATGAAATAATTATTTGTTGTAATTAGTACGTAAGTTAATAAATTAGTGTTTAGTGTTACCCTGGTGTTATAATTTCCGGATCCACGATACAGGGTGTTTACAAAAGTAACACTATGTTTGTACTTCACTATATGTAAATAATTAATCATAGAACTTTAATAATATAATATCTGAGATCGTCTACCCCAAAAACCTATAAAACGATATGTCAAATCGGTATTGAGGGTGGCTGATGCAAAAAAAAATGGTCTTTGGTTCTTACATACATACACTATATAACAATTTTATTTTTTTACTTCCTTCATTAATAAGGTGGGGATGGTAGTGGGGACAGTGAGGGTGGCTGATGCCAAAAAGATTTTGGGACCTTGGCCTCTCATACATACACTCAATCCCAATTTTATGAACTCTTACTTGCTTGCTTTACCTGTTTACTAGTTTACCTAGTTACCCCCAACAGAATAAGATCAAAATACAGTCTAAAGTCTATTCGCCGAGAAGCGACAATATGGGTAGACTGATGTTGTGTGACCTCTAATCTCGTCGGCTATCAAATGCTGCACGGGCCTATTACAGTTTTTCCATTAGAAATTAAAAAGTTCTTATTAATTATAAATAAATATAAATGCTAACAGGAGAAAATTAGGTTTGGGAACATAAAGAAAAAAACCGCTGCCCAAGGAATCACTACTTCCACATCCAGATTTTCTATCTAAGTTACTCACAACGAAAAAATTTTGTATCTGGAAATAATTGTTTATGGAACTTTAATAATATAACATTTGAAATTCTACCCCAAAAACCCATAAAACGATACCCCACATAGTCAGTGGGGTGGGGGTGGTAGTGGGGGTGGATAAAGTAAAAAAAATATTTTGAGGTTTCTGGTTCTTGTACACACACTAAATTACATTTTTTTTTCATCCCCTTCAATAATGGGGGTGGCTAATGCCAAAATTTTTTTGAGACCTTAGCTTCTCTTGTATATACTAAATACCAATTTTATGAACTCTTACCTGCTTGATTTACGTATTTACCCCAAATTTACCCCAATTTACCCCCCAACCCTTCAACGGAACAAGATGAAAATATAATCTAGTTCTAGATCTTGTTAAAGTACATATGTGTACCAAATTTCAAGTCAATATCTCAAACGGTTCCAGAGTAAACGTGCGCGCAAAAAAAGTTACAAACCGGCAGACAGACCGACAGACAGACAGAAATTTTTTTTTTCGCTCAAACTTAAAATTTCGACGTTTCATGACATTCTAAGCCTATTTGAACAATAAAAGTTTTAAATATTTTTTTTGTCGTTACTATACTTCCACTGGATGTGGAAGTAATAGAAAAAAGATAACTTGAACGATTTTCACATATTTTAAATAAGATTGTTTGTTAAAAATTGTATTAGAAATTTAATTTCACATAGTAAAGACTTATTATTCCTGATAATCTCATTAAATACATTTCCCACACATTTCTATACCACTTTTAGCAACCAAAATAATAGACAAAGAATAGCCTAATGGTAGCAGGGTAGATTTAACGCAGGCGTTGCTGATTCGATCCCTACTGACGGCATTTGGTAAAAAGATAAGTAAATAAACATAATTTGAAGGCAACCCTCGTGAGAGTAAATTGGAGTGTGGTAAATAATAACAGATATGTTAGTGTAAATAAAATACATATACAATATTCTTTATTTTTCTTCCATCCGAAAGACAAAAATGTTCATATAAAATATATAATTAGTACTACTATTCTTATGCATACTTTATACTTTTACATGGGCTAATCATATACAAAGATCATGTAAAGTACCAAAAAATTAGAAACATTTGCAACTAAATTGCATGTAAAAAGTAGGTCGTTCTTTAGAGAAAGTATGCATTCGCATATACTTTGCATGAGTACGTACTTTGATCATACTTTATATATAACTGTGTTATGTGGGTGATCAACTGACAAATCACGAATTGTTTTTAACTAATCGTGTTATGTTGACTAGTCTGTGATTTTTGCAGAAACATACCTAATATTGCAAACGAAGAAAACCCCTGTTACACTTATAGTGAAGAGAAATGTACAACAGTGTCATCCAAACTGCAAAATATGCACTCCTCCGATTAAAGAACTTATATCTAGATACATAATGGCATGAATTTTATGATCCCGAAAGACTCCCATTCTAAGGCACTTCTTCCCATAAGTTGCTGATTGGCCCATCGGCGTATTCGCGGCCGCTCGTACACGATCGGCTTCAGTTCGATTATCATAATCTCAGTTGACAGTTCGGCCATTAATGTCAATAAATGTTTTTCGTGTTCTGCGACCAAAAACTGGTGAAAAAGTAATTTTATTTTAAGTTGTGATTTGCTTAATACCTAAATAATATTCTCTATTCATATTTACAGAGTTTAGTGACAATATATTTTGTGCAAATAAATAGTGAAGTGCTGTGCCGTTTGCAGAAAGCAGTTTAGAAAAGAAGAAAATCGATCGTTCCATAGTCGTAACATGAAGTTCAGTTTACAGTTATAAAGTAAATAGCAATTAAATTTTAATATCCTTTCAATACATATTTATCTTACTGTTTTATCTTACTGTAATATAGTATGCCTACATCACGTTATATAAAGAGCCGGTAATGCAGGAATTGCAATAATTCATTTTAATGAAAATATTTACCATTCTACACATTTTCTACACACACAACGCCACTGTTGCCTATGGGAAGTGATGTTCATCTATCCATTTTAATGGACATATAATGTGAGTATGTTAGGAGCAAACAAGGTATATAGTGAAAAGATAGCCTGTTATGTATCTAGATATAAGTTCTTTAATCGGAGATGCACTCTGTATTTATCAGATTCGAATAACTTTCCGTAGGATCATATGTTTTTTTAAATTTTACTTTAAAATATTATTAGAAGATATTTTTAATAAGAGAGTAGTAATAGGATGTTATCAGTTGTGAATACCTATTTGAATAATAAAAATAAAAACGGCATGCCACTGAATGTAATCTCAATGGCACGCCGTAAAAGTGAATTGAGCCGTATTCGAGGAAAATGTCAATCAAATAGGTATCGCGTCGACCACGCCCGACTGCAATTTCCACTCGTTTCACTTTATATTGCTTGCCATTTCAAATTATTTTACGATATAAGTAATTTTAGAATTTTTTTTCTATGTTTTTGTGACAAAATGAGTATTTTTGCCTTTGCTCGAATAGTATGCTATTACTGCTGTGCTAAAGTAAAACTAATTCTTATGTAATTTGTAATCTTCTCTTATTCGTTGGTATTACATACATACTATCCAATTACAAATCGCAATAAAATAGAAACAATAATTATACCTTAAAAGTTACATGTAAACAAAATGCTTAAAAGGTTTCTGTTTATTTCAGTAACTATTAATATTGACAGTAAAACCATAATATATTACATTGCTCAATTTAATTGAATTTCAACTAAATGGTCGGTCGCTCCACATGAATAATCGAATGCAAATACGTGGAATCCCATCAAAGATCGCACCTGCAGAAGAAAAGAGTTACTTACATAGCTTCGTCCTCCCACACAAAACCTATGTTTCAGAGCAACAAGTGTTTAATGCAGAGGCGTGTACCTTAATATTTCCGTAATATTGAAATTCATTTCATAGTATATTCGATTCAAATGCCTTATGTATTTTTTTAAATAATTTACATTCGTCAATAATGAAAAATATACATTTATGTCAGTTCGAATAGATAAGAATTCTTACCACTAAGACATCTGTAAAGAGCTGAAGTCACGTACAGATAGCAATAATAGTAAAAATTTGTTTCAAACAGTTTTAATTTAATTTTGATAAAATATAAATTTAAAGTCAAGTATACTGGTAGTTACATCATTTCGATACACTTTTTATGTATAGTTAGCTGCCTAACCCATCATTGGACGGAGTTATGCAAATTTTAAAACCTTTGTAACGCTATAGCTAATAATTTTTACATAAAATTAAAAATTAAATTAAATAAAAGTAGTAAGCACTGAAACTGGAACACTGGTCACACAAACAAAACATAAATTAATCAAATTAATTAAGCGCTCTAGACACTTTTTTCTAATATCTCCAAAATGGTGTGCTGGTACCTTTGGTACTTCACCTTAAATTTCATAAAATTATGTTAGGTACGATGTTGTCTTTCGTGTGTGTTTATCCTGTATAGTTGAACAACAATTTCTTGGTAATTTTTAGACATGATTTTCTTAAAAAGAAGTACATTACTTGGCGAAAATGAACAATGTAACCTAAAATATCTTTCAATTATTCTTCCTCATTCGAGGTTTATTTGGCGCGAGTCAAGTAATCTTATAAGTTAATCTAAAATTTAAGACTTGTAAATGCGTTCTGTGATTGGTCAAAAAACCCATATATGGAAAGCAATCTCTTTTTCTTTCGAGGAATTCGGCAAAGTAAGATGTGGCCTTGCTAATTTAGCTGCTGCATTTAAGTATTACGCCATAAGCTTATTCTTATTCTATCGATAACTTGGGGTAAGTTAAGTTACATCAAATTTAAATTATTTTATTTTCTTATATGATATTCTAAGAAATATTGTCACGTCCTTAGGGTTGTAGTTTTCCTCGTGAGTGGCCCTGTTTATTCTTTTAATTCTTCCACCTCATGGAGAATAAATCATTACCTTGAGATTTCTACTAACGAAGAGCCAGAGTTTTCATTTTGTATTTTTTACCGATAATGTCAATGATGAAAGTTAGCTGTTAAGCAACGTATTGTCCAGCTAGGGATGCTGGGATGCACAACATTGTCCTGTGGATATCCGAAGGACGTCCTCCACGGACATACGGGACATCAGATGGACGTTCATTTTTGGTTCAAAATACATCCGACGGGCAGCTGAGGGACTTCCAAATGTTTACGCTAGTACTTACTTAAAGACTGTATACTCAGGAGTAGGCACAACGGCTAAATTTATTATGTTCTCGTTAATTTTCATTTTAATCAAATTTTATGAACTCGATACCTGTACAAAATAAATAAAATTTAGTAAAGGAAATGTTAAAAATAAACTAACTTGCCGGATCTCAGACTAAGATAGCTATTCATTTCAAAATGTAGAAAGTATTAGAAGATTAATAAATGTTTAGTAACAAATAATATCACTAATAATTTACAAAAAGGGATAAAATTAAACAAAAACATTGTAAAACTGAAAAAACAGTTTTCTTAACGTTTTTTTGTTTTTGTTTGGTAACATTGACATCGTAATTATGACATCTTAAATCAACGGACACGAAATGGACGTCCATCTCCTGTCCCTTTATGGACATAAACTGTTCATACATCCTGTACATAAAATGGACATTCAGAGGACATCCATTCCCTACAATTTCAAAGTAAATCCGATGATAAACGTCCGGTGGTCGTCCAATGTATGTAAATGGACATCAGTACATTAAATGGACATAATACGGACGTCCGGCGGACATCATGTGCTATTGGGGATCCTAGATGTTGACTGAGTCAGTCATAACAATAGTCGTTTCATACTATGTCTATATATGTCACGTCATACTAGGGTACAATAGTGATGTCGTGAAGACTAAAAACCAAGAGCAAGCGCATTTATAAGAATAACGGAAAACCGTTCAGCAAAATGGAATGACACAAGACACGCTCCGGGTGGCGCTGATAATACATCTTTATATTTTCATATTTTGCCGCTAATTTTACCACCATTAATGTTCTCTTTGAGAATAGAGAGCTACCTTGTGTCTGCTTCCTTTCTTTCACTTTTACGGATATAGTAAAAACAGGGCGTACTTTTCCTTGGTATCTATTCTTCATCGGCAATGCAATGTAACTCAGTAATAGGCTCTATCTGTGTGTCTACGCTTTAATTGTTTGAGTGCTACCAGAGATGCTGGAATATTGAAATTTTTCAATATGCCTGCCTAAACTTGAGTCAACTTATACAGTTTTTTCTGGTATTTCTGAATATGATGTATTTACAGATGGCCATTATTTGAATAGTTTTGTTTTTGTTTTGTAAACCGTAATCAAATATTTTGCAAGATACGGAGGAGAGATCAAGGAAAGGGTGCGGGATACGCATGAGCGTAACCGCGAACATAAATTAATGAATAAAAGTTAGCTAGGACTGGCAACACTTATTAATGTATTTTGTATTGCCTATTACTATTTTATACTATATTCTTTATCACTTAGATAATAATATATCTTTCTTCTTGATTACAGTGAATGATTTATTGTTTACCTATTAAGTACCTAAAAATAAATATTTTATTAGATAAAATGATGCCACTACATATTGTTTAGTTGTCATTAAAATTTATTTATTATGTATATAACACAAAGAAGAAATTTAGCAGCAATTCTAGACTTTCTTCTTCTTATTATTATTAATCGCAATATCTTGGCAGACGTTTTGTGATCCATGTACGACTCTAGTTGGCCCTTTTCTGTATCGCACGTCCAGCAGCTTCACACCATCTGTTGCGGTTGCCTTTTTCGCTTGAATTATATAAGAGGTTATAAACCGGTTTTTGCTAATTTTGTAGTATGTGATTCATTAGAGACATAGACTGATCAGGATATCTTCAATAAGCGTTGATATGTCTACATTTGGAAAGCTTTTAACTTATCCTTGTCACTTAAGAAATCTGGAGCTAATTGACGATTTGCACGAAAGAAAGTTTAGTAAAAAGTGTCATGGCGCACAGTATATTGGTATCACTATAGTTCACTGCACATGTTGACCAACTCGTCTAATTTCCAAACTTTGCAACAATTAAATACCTATAATATAATAATCATAACATTGTTTCATTATCTTTAATGTTAAACCTACTTCCATTGAATATAAATCATCTTTATTAGGTTGTTTCGTAGTCTACAATATTTAAAAAATGTGGAATTATGCAATTTGTCAAACACTGTTTCCAACTCTCAGTTTAGAAGAGTTGGCAGCAGTGATTGACAAATTGTAGAATTCGACATTTTTTAAATATTGTAGACTACGAAACAACCTAATAAGTATGATTTATATTCAATGGAAGTAGGTTTAACATTAAAGATAATGAAAATAATGTTATGATTATTATATTATAGGTATTTAATTGTTGCAAAGTTTGAAAATTAGACGAGTTGGTCAACATGTGCAGTGAATTACAGTGATACCATTATAATGTGCGCCATGACACTTTTTACCAAACTTTCTTTCATGCAAACCGTCAATTTGAATGCATGACCAAACTCACTGACTCAATGCCAATCAAGCGTGACACTGACTGCCCATTTGATGTGCTGATTGAAAGCTGTCAAGCGAGGAGGGTCGAAGCACTGCGGTTGGAGAAAGAGTCACTCATATGGTATATAGATGGATCTAATATGGCCAAAAGGGGTGGGTGTAGCAGTGCCTAAATGGAGGCTATCTAAATCCTTTGGCAATATCCCGACTATCTTCCAAGCAGAAATATATACTATAGATCTGTGTGCCCAGGAATACCTTAATAAAGGCATTCGAAGGGCAAAGATCTAGATACTTTCAGATAGCCAGGCAGCACTAAAGGCTCTCAGGTTCTATGCTTTCGAGTTTGAAATTGCCTGGGAATGCAGACAATCCCTGAAGGAGCTCGCAAAAAACAACAAGGTTGCCTTGCAAGAAAAGGAGCTGAAGCCCCATTTTTCGGACCAGAACCATTTTGTAGTTTATCTAAGGGACACATAACGGAGGAAGTCCAAAAATGGGAAAAGGAAGAAGAAGTCTTACTGGAGGAATTAATACTCCAGGTCAAAGACAAAAGAAAAAGTTTATAACCTATTCTACAAAGAATGCCATAAGGCTGCTATAACTTGAAAAATCCGACCTAAGGCTGATCACAGGCCTTCTAACTAGTCATTGCCTCTT
Organism: Rutpela maculata; assembly: GCA_936432065.2. Taxonomy (NCBI): domain Eukaryota; kingdom Metazoa; phylum Arthropoda; class Insecta; order Coleoptera; family Cerambycidae; genus Rutpela; species Rutpela maculata. The sequence goes on along the minus strand of OW386286.2, from coordinate 29,548,855 downwards.
GAGAAACCATCTAAAAAATATGGCGGAAGATGATAAATGGAGATATTGCTATGCAGCAACTAATACTCTGTAAATGGAAAGTATTAATCCGCATTAGGCTAGTACCTGGAACAGGTGGAATTAACGCTTGAAAATCAAAATAAGATTGTATTATAGCCAGCAGGATCCAAATATGCAAAAATACACAGGTTGTCCCATTTAAAAATTTGATTTTCATGTCAATTGCATCGTAACTGGAAGTCGCCCGTTTTGTTTCTTTACATCATATAATTGGAAATTTCATCCCATATGACTGCACCAAAGAAAAAATCCACTAGCCCATTCAAAAGTTACAAGAGTGTCCCTATCGACTGAGCCACCCAGTATGTTGGCTAAGATGAAAAATACAAGTGTTCGACCTTGAGGAAGGAGGCGCAAAAAATGGTTTTTCAAAGTATTTCGGCAACGCTCGATCCTACAAGAAAAACGTTTCAAGTAAATTTGAAGAGGATAAAGTTTTCTACATTTTTTTTGTATCTACATTTTTGTTGTGAATCTAATGTGTAACGAGATACAGCAGCAGAAAGATGAATTTAAGAAAAAAAAACTATATTGTACGTAAAATAACATATTTTATATAATTTATATTATTGTATATCATTTCTTTTTATTTTTTGACGGTCCCGGTTGATTGATGTTCACGTCTTCATTATTATGTTCGTCACTACTCCTGGGATTCTGGGCCTTCGTTAACAAAATTTCTTCACCTTCATCCTCACTCTCTCTCTCTCTCTCTCTCTCTCGATGCGAAAATTTGATCTATTTTCACATGATTCACCATTACAGAATCCACACACAATGGAACACTTCAACCCAGCTTTTGCTCTGCCACGTCCTTTTTTGCATTTACATGAAATGACATTTAATAAGGTCTCAGGTGTTTGTTTTTCTATCATTGTTACTGGAAGGAGCTGCCAAATTTCCAGCCCCAGTTTTCTGGACTCTTATGGATTCCGTATCATTTTTGGGCTTGGTGGTACATTTTAAACGCATGAAATTTGCTTGTTGTTGTGGATTTTATGAAACGTTGGTAGCGGACTTCTTCTAAAGTTTCCTCATCCATGCTGTAACTCCATATGAATCAAAGAGAAAGCATACTCCAGCGTCTCCAATGTCTTCAGGTTTGGCATTCTGATATTTGAAGATGCCAATAATATCATTGTGTGTTTCTGAACAAGCAAACAAAATTTTGGTTTTCCTTGGCCAAAGAGTGTCGCAGCCACAAAGAGCATGCAGAAACAGAATATTATCAGCAGCTTTTCTTATGCTTTAAACAATTCACGGAATACAGTATTTCATCAGTTTTGCCTTTCCTATGTTTACGAAGACAGATCTTGCTTCACGAGGTGCTAATGCTGTTAGTAAGACAAGGAGGTTGACGCCTTCACCACCCTGCCAAAAATTCCACATAGAAACTTATAAAAAAAAAGTGATGCGGTTTTATCGTTCCTATAAGTTATATTAGTATTATACAGACAGGATTTTATCTGTTTTATTAAGTTTTAAATCGGTTATGAAACAGTAATTCCGAATGAGCTATTTGGAATTATCATGTTGCCCTTTCATGAGTACTTATATGAAATATACATCAACAAATCTACAGTTTACGGTCTGCAAATGCACCCTTGCCCTTGTATCTGTAAACATATGGAATTACAGATACAACTTTAAAGAGATTCTAAACTTTTCTATAAGTAATATCATAAGAGTTCAATCCGTCCTTTCTCCAGTATCTATCGTATGTAACACACCATTTATCAACATGTTTTTATTGTAAATTTCAACATTGTTTTTTATTAGTATTAATGTGGATATACATGTCAACAAATGTACAGTGTTTCAATTGTATATTTTACAGATGTATTTTTATTGTAAACTTCCATTTTGCTTTTTTATTAGTATTAATTTGGATATGCATGCCGGCAAATGTACAGTTTAAATTGCATATTTCAAATAGAAATACTAATATTGTGGTAAACACAAAATACTGCTAAGTCCTCATTTCCTCGGGTGTTCTTGTTCTAGCCTAGAAGCAACGAATGAGTTAGCAGTGAAAGAGACTGCTTTACTTTTAATTTAACACACACGTCAGTTCCTTAGGTCACATTACATTAGATATGAATTAGCGACACGTATACAGCTCCCTCTACTGGAGCCTGGAGTTAAAGTTGCTGCTGAAATTTCTATCAGTTTCTACCAGAATGGAGCAGCAAACATTTACTTATACCACATCAATGAGAATTTATGAGAACAGTATCTAAGGTAAAACGTGCGGTTTTCCGTGGTTAAATGGCAAGTGTTTCTATAAGAAACGAGCTGCATTAGGTTAGGACAGTTTTGACTTGCAATTGAAGATTACTAATTATAATGTTTGAATAGGGATTTATGAGATCAGTTTCTATGAGTATTAATGTTTTTTTCAGTAATATATTAAATGTGTTTTCATTTGTTTGAATGGGTAAAAAGAAAGGTCAGTTTTCAACTGCAATTACAAATACAAGTTTAATCACTTTGAATGGGGTTATATGCGATTAATTTCTAAAAGAATTTATGCTGTTTTCCGAATATAATTGTGATGAGGTTTAATCAGTAACAAATTGTTCACTACTTGTTATGATATGGTCGGAAATTCCAAGTACACATTTAGTATTCCTTCAAAAGGATTGATGAGAGCAGTTTCTACGAGTATCTATTTGCTGTTCCTCTAGTAAATTATATAAGTCTTTACATTTACTTATACTATCTCAATGAGAATTTATGAGAACAGGATCTAATGTAAAACGTACGGCTTTCCGTGGTTAAATGGCAAGCGTTTCTATAAGAAACGAGCTGTATTAGGTTAGAACAGTTTTGATTTGCAATTGAAGATTACAAATTATAATGTTTGAATAGGGATTTATGAGATCAGTTTCTATGAGTATTAATGTTTTTTTTTCAGTAATATATTAAATGTGTTTTCATATGTTTGAATGGGTAAAAAGAAAGGTCAGTTTTCAACTGAAATTACAAATACAAATTTAATCAGTTCGAATGGGGTTATATGCGATCAATTTCTAACAGTATTTATGCTGTTTTCCGAATATAATTGTGATGAGGTTTGATCAGTAACAAATTGTTCACTACATGTTACGATATGGTCGGAAATTCCAGGTACATATTTAGTATTACTTCGAAAGGATTGATGATAGCAGTTTCTACGAGTATGTATTTGTTGTGCCAATAGTAAATTATATAAGTCTTTATCAGTATGTATTCGGATCTAATTTAAATATGAAAATTATATCAGAATAAAGCAACCAAATATTTTAAACAGTATCTATTTGTAAATCCAGACATTTACTTATACTATCTCAATGAGAATTTATGAGAACAGTATCTAATGTAAAACGTGCGGCTTTTCGTGGTTAAAGGGCAAGTGTTTCTATAAGAAACGAGATGCATTAGGTTAGAACAGTTTTGATTTGCAATTGAAGATTACAAATTATAATGTTTGAATAGGGATTTATGAGATCAGTTTCTATGAGTATTAATGTTTTTTTTAGTAATATATTAAATGTGTTTTCATTTGTTTGAATGGGTAAAAAGAAAGGTCAGTTATCGTAACATGTAGTGAACAATTTGTTACGGATTAAACCTCATCACAATTATATTAGGAAAACAGCATAAATACTGTTAGAAATTGATCGCATATAACCTGATTCGAAGTGATTAAACTTGTATTTGTAATTGCAGTTGAAAACTGACCTCCCTTTTTACCCATTCAAACAAATGCAAACACATTTAATATATTACTGAAAAAAAAACATTAATACTCATAGAAACTGATCTCATAAATCCCTATTTAAACATTATAATTTGTAATCTGCAATTGCAAATCAAAACTGTTCTAACCTAATGCATCTCGTTTCTTATAGAAACACTTGCCCTTCAACCACGAAAAGCCGCACGTTTTACATTAGATACTGTTCTCATAAATTCTCATTGAGATAGTATAAGTAAATGTCTGGATTTACAAATAGATACTGTTTAAAATATTTGGTTGCTTTATTCTGATATAATTTTCATATTTAAATTAGATTCGAATCTTTACTGATAAAGAATTATATAATTTACTAGAGGAACAACAAATAGATACTCGTAGAAACTGCTCTCATCAATCCTCTTGAAGGAATACCAAATGTGTACTTGGAATTTCCGACCATATCATAACATGTATAGTGAACAATTTGTTACTGATTAAACCTCATCACAATTATATCCGGAAAACAGCATAAATACTTTTATAAATTGATCGCATATAACCCCATTCGAAGTGATTAAACTTGTATTTGTAATTGCAGTTGAAAACTCTTTTTACCCATTCAAACAAATGAAAACACATTTAATATATTACTGAAAAAAAAAACATTAATACTCATAGAAACTGATCTCATAAATCCCTATTCAAACATTATAATTTTGAATCTTCAATTGCAAATCAAAACTGTTCTAACCTAATGCAGCTCGTTTCTTATAGAAACTCTTGCCATTTAACCACGGAAAGGCGCACGTTTTACATTAGATACTGTTCTCATAAATTCTCATTGAGATAGTATAAGTAAATGTGTGGATTTACAAATAGATACTGTTTAAAATATTTGGTTGCTTTATTCTGATATAATTTTCATATTTAAATTAGATCCGAATCTGTACTGATAAAGACTTATATAATTTACTATAGGAACAACAAATAGATACTCGTAGAAACTGCTCTCATCAATCCTCTTGAAGGAATACTAAATGTGTACTTGGAATTTCCGACCATATCATAACAAGTAGTTAACAATTTGTTATACTGATTAAACCTCATCATAACTATATTCGGAAAACAGCATAAATACTTTTAGAAATCGATCGCACATCACCCCTTCGAAGCGATTAAACTTGTATTTGTAATTGCAGTTGAAAACTGACTTTTCTTTTTACCCATTCAAACAAATGAAAACACATTTAATATATTACTGAAAAAAAACATTAATACTCATAGAAACTGATCTCATAAATCCCTATTCAAACATTATAATTTGTAATCTTCAATTGCAAATCAAAACTGTTCTAACCTAATGCAGCTCGTTTCTTAAAGAAACACTTGTCTTTTAATCACGGAAAGCCGCACGAATTACATTAGATACTGTGCTCATAAATTCTCATTGATGTGGTATAAGTAAATGTTTGGATTTACAAATGGATATGGCTTGACTCATTTTGCTGGTCAATTCGGATATAAACTGATAACAATTTCAACAGCAACTTTACCTAACTCTTATAGAAACTTATTGACCATATAGGTTCTCATAGATACTTATTAATTTTTGATAATTTTCAATACGGATTGATGAGATTTTTTTGACAGGGCAAGGATGAAAACAGCATCTGATGTTGAGCACAAGGATATCGCTGTATTGACAACCAACATCTTCTTAAGCGTGCTTAACCCTAAAAGCAGCCTATTCGAATTTAGTTTTCAGCAACGAAATAAGACGAACTCATTGGCTAAAAATCGTTCATTGGAAATTTGAACCGGCATTGTTACATCGAGAAGAACATCTGGCGAAGTCTTTCTACTGCCCTTGCATTTTTTTTATCATCTAACGGATATCCGTCAAAAACAACGATTGTGTGTGCTACTGTGCTGCTCTTTCTAAAGAGGGAGTAAAGAGACGTCCTTTTCGACCACTACAAAAAAAAAGACACACGAGGGACAGACTATATCATACCTGCTCTACATCTACTACAAAAAATAGAATTAAACTTAAAATTGACTCTATCGTGGCCGTAAGAAAATGTATAAAACAAGAAAAATCACTGAAATTTTAAATAGTTTCCCTATATAATCTCATTGTGATGTAGAAAAACATTAAAAATAATAAAATGTAATTTGCTCATTGATAATTTACAAACAAAAATGGAGTTTGACGATTTTTTGAGAAAAACTTTGTTAAACTTCATATTCCCACCGCTGTATTTTGTTACATATTAGACTTATAATAAAAATGTATAAAAAAAACATAGGAAATTTTGCCCCCTTCAACTTTGTCTCGAACATTTTTCTCGTAGTATCGAACGTTGCCGAATTATTTTAAAAAACAATTTTTTGCACATTTCAATCAAGATGGCGGCTCGCGCCTCCCATGCTCGAAAACTTGTATTTTTTATCAGGGCCTCGACTTAAATAACTATATTAAAATCCACCTTTTATAAGCAAAGGCCATTTTTTGTCCCTACTGGCTGGATTATTATATTTATTTGTTCTAATTTGATCAACTATATGATAATTTAATGCTGGCGTCCTTTTTAATAAGGAGCAGGTAGCATATTGACAAGAGAAATCGGTATATTTATTGACTACACAGTATTACATTTTTTTATCGCAGTATTTAAGACCTATAATTGGAAAGTTCATGCAGTCCTACTTCTCACGAACCGCCACTGTTGTCAAGAAGACTACATTGCTCACATAGTACGGTATGGTATGCCGGACTAGACCAACGCTTTTACCTTCGCCTCGTACGGGGGTGGTATATGAGCCCAGCCGTGGCCCGCGCCATACATCAGCCCCGGTAATTACCTGGTTCACGGGGCGATCGGGATTTACGACTCACACAGCTCGACGGGGGTCTCGCGCCTTTTCCCGTCATTTGTCGCGAACAATCGCGCCCAGCTGGTCAATTTCACACTTTGCTCATGATTTGTGGCCAGAAAACAGATTTCCCACTTCGCTATCATTCAGGCCGATTTAACGATTAGCTAAACGGAGTGGAGGGCATGCAGCGAACGCGATTTATGTGCCCATCGCGTCGGTGATGCCGGCAGACAACGGCGGGATGAAGGGGTATTTTACCCCTCGACCATCAACTCATTAAGATAATGACTGAGTCGAAAAATTAACGATCAGGAGCTCTAGTGCAAATTCAACAAATTTATTTTAATTTTTCTCTTGTATTCTTTATACAGGTTCCACTTAATATAATTACTATTATTACTTTGTTACCAAGTTATAGCCTAGAACAGCGGTTTTCAACCTTTTTCGAATCACGACCCCCTTACTAAAAGAAAAAACAAGTTTGCCCTCTCGCGATCCCCCAACCTCGATCTCTATTAATAAAATCTAAAATCAGGCAAAATTGTATGTGTGTAGTATTTAAATTTTTAGATTTTAGAATAAATAATATAACTTTATTGGTTTTTATCTCAATAGCTCGGGACCCCCTTGGAATTGCTTCGCGACCCCCAGGGGGTCGCGAACCGTCAATATATGGCTTCTACACGGAATTAATTATTGTAAAGTTGAAAATTTGCAGGATTGTAGCTTTGGTCAGAACAACACGTACGAAAAAATCCCTTACTCTCCCCCGTCGGCTTCCCTGTTTTTTTCGGAGCAAAAATGGCCTAAGTTGCAGAAATTTTAGAGCTGGCTATAAAGTGCAGCAGAAAAGTTGTTACTGGTCCGATTTGGGTCGAAATGATCATAAAAGCTTCGGAGAAGCATATCCGAGTGAGTGGAGTAGCTCCGTAACGGGTGACGCTACAGAGAAGGTAGACAGACCAATGTAAAGCCCAAAGTATGAAAAGAAAAGTTTATTTGGGTACGTTTTCCCCTCCGAGTCTTCAGATATCCGCAATGGCGTCATTTCCAAATTTTTTCAATTTTTGAAATATTCACAGCACTAGAACGAAAAATTATGAACAAAATATGCATGGAACATCTGAAATACGAACGGATATGATTCTCGGAAGCTTTTATTATCATTTCGACCCAAATCGGACCAGTAACAACTTTTCTGCTGCACTTTATAGCCAGCTCTGGAATTTCTGCGGCTTAGGCCATTGTTGCTCCGCAAAAACAGGGAAGCCGACGGGGGAGAGTAGGGGAATTTTAGACAGTCCTGCAAATTTTTAGCTTCATAATAATTAATTCTGGGTCAAAAACTAAAATTCCTGGGTTATTACATAACATAGAGCTTGCGACTGACCAACAGAAATCGAGTAGATTTAAACCTTTCTCGCGATTGGGGTCGCGATTCATTAGGAAATACCAGAAATTTAGTTTTCATTCTCTTACGCCTCTTACTCCAGGGAAAAAGAAGAAAATATTTTATTGAGTTGTATATGTTTATATGGAATATGGTATTAAATAGATTTACATTAAGAACGTACCTTGAGCTTGACATATCTAAGAAGTCTCGTCAGCTGAATTAGGTTATTTATATGTATTTATGCACTTCCAGGCGCGGATTTATGGGGGGGGTAACGGGGTAATTACCCCCCCCCCCCCCCCCAAGATTCTGTAAATCATCAACTTTTGTTTTAAAATGTTATGATTTTTGTTAATTTTGGGAAGAAAAAAATTTAACAGGGTAATTACCCCCCCAAGAAACTTTCATTTTAAAATCTTATTTTTTAGGATGAAATAAATTTTTTTTCGGATTTCTCCCCCCCGCTCTTCAAAACATTTTGAGTTCAGTGTTACCCCCCCCCCCCCCCCCCACCAAGCTCAAGGTCCAGATCCGCCCTTGTGCACTTCTAGTTGCATTTTTGCTTTGGTTGAAGTTTAACTATTATGATGAAAACGTTGATGTTACCCTAGTCAGTGAATTATATGATTTTGTTTAAATGCAAATAATTTGTCACTGTTAAATGTCGTAAAATATTTATATTGTCCCGCTATTGAATATGTATTTACAGAAATGGTCAAGAAATATAATATAATATAATATAATATAATATAATATAATATAATATAATATAATATAATATAATATAATATAATATAATATAATATAATATAATATAATATAATATAATATAATATAATATAATATAATATAATATAATATAATATAATATAATATAATATAATATAATATAATATAATATAATATAATATAATATAATGGTACGAGTATACACCTCTTGGGGATAGGTAGCACTAAATACAAGTTACGTTACGCCATCTGTGACACACCGGTAGAAACGTTCTGGAACATTGGAGAAGGAGATCGAAAGTTCTACACTGCTCTAGATGACGCTCGCGTTATTTCTAGAAGAACAGACAAGAACATTTCTAGAAAAGAACATAATTTTTGTACGTATATGGTCTTATTTTCCTTGAAATATTCATTTGCGGAAAAACTACTTACTCTATGAATAATTGCAATGAAACTTTGTGGTAGAGACATGGGCGCAGCCAGGGGGGGGGGTGCCATGGGGCCCGGCCCCCCCCCAAGCCGTCTTCCATGAGTTAAAAAATTAAGAAGCAGTACAAAGCAGTATCTAAATTATCCCTTGAAATAGATATTTTGTAATTAATGTCAATATTATCTAATAGAGGAATCTACATACACATCCGTTTTCAAACATTTTCTGAAAAATTTTCCTCATTCTCTGGGGAGGCCGGTTCTATTGCCCCCCCCAGATGAATTTTCCGGATGCGCCACTGGGTAGAGAATTAAACTTGTTTATTTTTTTACAACTTCTATCATCGTCCATTTCTTTGTTTTTAAGATATAGCGGGAAAACCATTTTCGGACACGATCTTCTCCTTTCCTCAGGACTAGCAACATCGCAACGTCGAGAAATTGCTGTTGTTAATATTAAAATAAACAACTTTATGGAAGTTCGAATCATGCCCAAATTTTTCTGCTAGTTTTCCTTTTTTGACTGACCTAATGGGCAGGCCATTTTTAAGCAGGCGGGGTTGGGTGGCCAAATGGCCACCCAATGAAATGAATTGGCCGACCAGTGAATTGAGTTTGGATGGTCAAAAATTTAAACAATTAAAGTATTCTTACAAAAAAATTTTGATAAAATACCTATACTTATTAAGATAAATTTAAAAGAAGCCAAATATAAGAAATAATTGAAACAATATTACAGATCTCCACTTTTTCTAAAAAAAAATTTAACGTAGTCAAGTGCAAGCTAAATTTGAAATTGTGGTTCTCGGTATCGTATATCCTTTTGTTTCTAAAATTCTGCTATTACAGAGGTGAGGGACAGAGTATGGGCTTCTAATTTTTTTTAATGGAGACGTGATTTAAAAAAAAACGCTAAATTTTGTTAGGACTTTGATCCGTCAGTGTCCGTGGCCACCTCGTAAAAGTTTCTTAAAAAATTATCCGCTAATGAGATTTGCAAAATATTCTTGAAGTGAGAAACGTAAGTATACATTTGAAAAGAGGCCGAAAACCCTAATTCGTTCCACATTAATCAGTAACAAATTAAATCTCCTTCAGTTTTTTTTTATGACATTTCTATAATTATTTTAATAGGTACGTTTCATTCACTTCAGATTTAGATTATCGAAGGTGCAAATTTTGTATCCATAATCCCAAGCGTTATCAATTCAAAACTCATTCTGAATTTTCTTGTCCCCTATTTATTTCATTTTTTTCACTTTTCAGAGTTATCTCGAAATTAGTTGACACGGCATTCTCATCAACTTAGTGACACCACCTTGAAAATCTAAATTATTTACAAATATCGCTTACAGAATAAAAGAGCAACAGCCTCAGGCTGTGCTGGTCATAATAAAATGTTTTTAAGTAGGAATTAATTAATAATTAACAATAAATCACAATTAGAAAGTTGACTAGCTCTGGATGAATCTCACGTAACATCTCTACGTATTCAGTTTTACAATAACACTTGTGTTGGTAATATGTTTATGTATCTTAGAATTAGGAATCCACAAAGTTTATAGCATTATATTGAAGTCGTAATTGATTATTTCTTAGTATCTGATCCGTAGGTGTATACAGGGTGATTCATTTTGAACGTCTATTAGAAAGTATATGGGGGAAGAAACATAATATTGATTTGAAAATCCTTCCTAACTGGGTAGTATCTATTCGACGAAAATATATTGAAAATACACTCAAAGAAAATGATAGGTAAATTCAACCAAAAAGAGCATATGAAATCGCGCCTATCTAGTTTCATAGTTAAATCAATCAGAAAAGAATAGTCATACAACTTTGTTTGTTTTCGTAAACAAATAGTAGTTTAATAATCATATCTTCTTGTAACAAATTAAATAGTACAATGACATTTTTTTATGTTCACTAACCATTTTCAATTTGGTCTACAATTAAATAGTACAACGACTTTGTTTTTTGTTCACAAACTAATTTTTAGGTTGATCTACGCTTTATTGTATGATGAAGTTTTTTTTGGTTAGCCAAAATCACAGTATTGAGACATCAGACCACCCAAACTGAAGATTAGAGATCGTTTATAAGATCCATCCAAATCCATCCAAATATATCGTTGATTCCTGAGAGAATTTGAACATTGCAATCATGTTATTAATTTTCTATAAATTAATAAGAGTATAAGATAATGCATGATTGATTATTGTCAGTGATTTGTATGTGGCGTCATCTGGGAATAATTTTTGTAATAGACTACGTGGTAAGCAAGCAAATTTTATGGTAATTCTTTTAGAACTTCCAGAAGACGACAATAATATTGGTTTGTCTACCAAGTACAATAATACAGCGAACAATACTGGGTTAGAATTACAATTCGATAATAGTTAAAAATAAAATATACTATTATCTAGTTTAATTTGACAGAATTCAACAAAATAATAGTCAGACGAAAAAATAATAATCTTATTCATCTATTTTTTAAGTTAATGTTTGTTTTGTTGTACGACAACTTTTTATTAGTTAAAATAACAATCACCTCTTGTTTAAAAATACCATCAATATAATTTAGTTTAACAAAATTAACGATATTGTTAGTTAACCATTTTTATACTCTTCGCAAAAACGAATTATTTGATCGGTACATTTCTAAATCAGTAAATATCGCTCGTAGAGAAAATTTTTTTATATCATTATGATAGTGAACGAATTCTGAACAACTTTCAAAATGTCCGTCTGTCCGTCTGTCCGTCTGTCCGTCTGTCCGTCCGTCACGTTTCTTGTAAGCACGATAACTCAAGAAAGAAAAATCCGATTGTATTGAAATTTGGACAGTAACTTAGTGTTAGCTAGAGGAAGAACCCTTTAACAAAATAGATTGGAAAATAAAAAAGTTATTAGTAATTTAATTTTTTTATGGTTTGTAATAAATAGAAACCTTGCGAAATGTTATTTCCTATCACTATTTTTTTTTTAATACATTTTACTGTGTGTTTCCTAATAATCAAAATAAATTTTCTAATGGTATATATTACACTCATTAACAATTTTAGTAATAAGAAATGGTGGTGATGCGGCAAGAGTTTCGATGCAATTGTTTCTTCGTAGTTTTAGCTATTTCTAAGTATTTTAATATCTTCCCGGATTATTGTTCAACGAAATTGTTAGGTTTAAGTTTTTTATATATGTTAAACAGGAGCCCAACGCCCAATTGCATCTGTCGTTACAGCCGAAGCTAAACCCCTCCACCCGATCACCTACTTACCGCGACGTTGCACGCCGCGGTGGGGTGATCGGCTCTAGACTGGACCCAGCTGAGGCGCATTCATATCTTTAAACTTTAATAAATATCTTTGATTTGATTTGATTCTCGCAATCCAAGGGTCCCGGGTTCGATCCCTCACATCGTGATTTTTTTTTCATATATTTTTTTTTCACAACAAAGTTGGTATCACAAAATTTAGAATATCCAAAAATTAACATTATTTACAAGAAAAATGCGAAGAGTATCCTATAGAATGTGTAACAATTATATAAAAAGCTCAGTAAATCGGCGAAGAGTATAATGCTTCCACTAGTTTTTTGTTGAATTTACCCATACTATTTCTTTGAGTGTAGTGACGTTTCCAGTTACATCGGAAGTTGACCCGAAATTTACAATTTTAAATAGAATTCATCCATCTACAGAAAATTTAAGGGACATTTCGTTGAAGGTCCCCTATGCCTACAGTTAATATTTTCCGAGATATTAATTTTTTTTCTTAAATTTTTACAGAAAAGGTGTAAAAAAAATGAATACAGTGTGACCCATTTAAAATGGAAACAACTTTATAACTTTTTTATTTTTTGTCCGACTTGAACCAAATTTTAACAAATGATAGAACAAATTAGGATCTACTTATGGCCAAAAAAATATTCGCCTCTTTCAAATGCAAAGCCATCCGCGGTACCAAAATAAATGGAAAAAATAAAGAAATCATATTAGACATTTTTTTTTTTCGAAATACTTTATTAATGAAAGTTGTTCAGAATTGTCCAAAAACCTAAAGCCCAAAATTTCAGCAATATTAAAAAATATTGAAATTACGTTTAAAACAATGTACGAGTCCGAAAATATAATTTTAATTGTTTTTTATCTTTAGAAAAATTGTGCTATGTGGTATGACAGTTTTGTTTGAAATTAAACGCAAGCTGTCAGGTAGTTGTCAAGTGGTTTGTATTTTTTTTAATTTTGTCGAAATTCTGGACTTCAAAAACAAAATTCAGTATTTTTTAAGATTGCTGGAATTTTGGACTTTAGGTTTTTGGACAATTCTGAACAACTTTCATTAATAAAGTTTTCCGATAAAAAAATGTGATTTCTTTATTTTTTTCATTTATTTTGGTACCGCAGGTGGCTTTGCATTTGTAGGAGGCGAATGTTTTTTTGGCCCTAAGTAGATCCTAATTTGTTCTATAATTTGGTTCAAGTCGGACAAAATATAAAAAAGTTATAAAAGTGTTTCCATTTTAAATGGGTTACACTGTATATCTTTTTTTGCATTTCGCTCTAGAATTAATAGATCTTTCAGAAAATGTAATAAAAAAATAATGCTAAATGAGCCCATTGACAACACGTTGATTCTTTCATGAGAATATTGCTATTGAAGTTATCCATCATTTAATAAAAATTATTGAAATATCCACTAAAAGGTTTTTAGAATTATAGTACAGTGAATGAAGGTAAAAATCAACTATTACCTCCGATTTCGGTGAACCTCCATCGATTTGCATGAAAATTTGGGATTGAGTATATTTTACCCTCAACTTCAAAAGTGACATATGCTCGACTTGCGCTTTTTGCATTTTAGGGGAGAAATCCACCCTTTTTGTTAATAATGGGAAAAAATGCAGATTTAAGCATTCTGGTGTAAGTAATCTCGTTTAATTAGATAAAATAAATATTTTTCAACACTTATATGCATGATTTATGATTTTAATTAATTTTTCAACCCTTTTAGCAACCCCCTCGTAAATCGAAAATCATGAAAAAATCATTTTTTGTATTTCTGAAATATGAAATCGCATATTAACATTACACACATTGGCGCAACTAGAGGGGGGCAGGGTGGGCCGGGCCCACCCCAAACTAGCCACGGCCCACCCCAGAGGAAAGAATAAAAATTAGCAAAAAAAATTTAAATTTATCGACTAATGTATCACTAAATTATTCGGAATCCATGAATTTAAATATCAAAACGTTTTGTTTTAATGTTTTTGTTCATTAGTTCATTGGTTTAGGATTTAGGTTTCAGTTTCTTGTGAATTTTTTTAATAAAAATTGAAAATTATACAAAGAATTTGTATCATGGATTTGCCTGAACTCATTGGAATTTTGAATAAATATGGATTTTTAGTGTTCTTAGCAACCATCGTTCTTTATAAATGAGCTTTATCTCCGCATAAATACGTTTTAAACATATTGTCACTTTTACATGATGCCAATGCACAACGCATTTTTATACCTAACTAAAGGTTATTGCAAGAACACTAAAATAAGTAAAATAATCCAAAAACAACTTCCACAGACGTCGGCAAACTCACTTTTACGAAGGAAGCGGGCAGAAAATTATCACCGCGTGACGAAGCAACTGTCGATTTGGCTCCGCCCACATGCGCAATATCGTACCTTGTATTCTTTGTATCATGGGGCCTGGCCACCCCCAGGAAAATTCTCTAGTTGCGCCAATGATTACACAGACGGTTTGTTTAATGTTTATGATATAATTTTTAGTTGACTGTGAAATTTCAACCCTTAAAAACCACCCTCTTAATGCAGAATCATTGAAAAAATTGGTTTCAAGAAACTTTAATCATTTGAATAATACATTACTAAATTGAAATCTCATTTACTGAGTATTAAAGTAATTATTTATTTATGGCGAAATTTTCCACCCTTAAAAACTACCACTTGTCATAAAAATAATGGAATTTTTTTTTTATCAGCTTTAATAGCTTTAATTATTTAGAATCTTTTTTATTACTTATGATAAACTTTATTAATATATTTCAAACTTTATTAATATTATTCTTTCCACATTCCCCAAACTACCCTTCGTGCACAAATTGATGAAAAAGCATAATTTAACGTTGGAAACAATTTTTTCAGTGCTTATGTGACTTATAAAAATTTAATTTATTAATTAAGAGGAAAATGTATTAAAATAAATATTAAAATCTATGAAAAGTTTATTCATTTTTTATTTAAATAATGTTTCATAAATTAATCAAATATTAATAGTACATACAAAATCTCTGCTCAAAGAATTTTTCCAAAAAAATGTTATTGATTTTTTTACAATAACTCCGTTAATTTTTATGATATCAGGTTCATCCAAAAACCATTTGAAAGGTAATTTCAAGGGCTATAAGTTCGTATTAAATTTAATCTTTTAAAACCTTATTTTTTTAAAAGATAAAAGGTTAAAGGGCCCCGGTTACATGGTTCTCGCAGTAAAATTTAAACGTTTCTATCTCGGTTATTTTTTATCCTACAAAAATTAAAAAAAACTAAAATCTTTGTTAAAAAAAAAACTCAAATTTCGTTCTGTATTATTTTTTATGTATATCGAGTATTTTTGGAGTTATTATCAAAAGAAAATGAAATTTACGAAAATTTGAAAAATTCTGATTTTTTTTAAATCATATTTTTTTTCAAAAATATGCATTCTAAACCGGTCAAAATTTTTAAAGTCATTACTTATGCTAAAATAAAAAAAGTCTTATAGGGGTTACTATCAATTTTAATTTTTGTGGAAATGGCGTAGATTTTATTTTTCACTTTTTCTTAAATAATTCGAAAGGGTCCTCTTATTTTCATCATAACTTGCTTAATTTTGATGCTATCAACTTCTTCTACAGCTCATTTGGTAGGTATTTCTGAGTACTTTGAAAAGTGTTTAGTAAGTATATTTTATAAAATGCATCGTTTTCTCGTTATTTAAGCTTGAATACTTAGATTTGAGTACTTGCCGAAAAAAAAATATACATTCAATTACCTATAGCTCACTTTGAATTAATATTAAAAGGTTTTTTAAGGAAGGAATTCATTCGTTTTTTTACTAGCTTCAATTTTGGTAATGACAACTTTTTTGTAAAAACTTATAGTTTTTGAGTTATTTATGAAAAACCGCTTTAAAACATGCATTTTTTTCACGAAAAATCAAAATTTTTGATCTTTAATAACTCAAAAAGTATTGATTTATTTTAATAACTTTATGTAACAAATTTTGCTTAAAACTGGTCCCTCTATCGATTCCTGGGGTTATTTTTCATAAAATAATTTCCACCCCCGAGAAGGGGTGGCATCCACCCCCAGGGTAAAAGCGCAAGTTGGCACTATGTCACTTTTGTTTCTTGAGGTATCCTCTAACTACTCACAAATTTTCATGATAATCGATGGAGATTCAACGAAATCGGAGATGAAAACCTTCAGTGACTGTACTATTAGTGACATATGTAAATGATCTTGCTATCTGTATTATTCGCCGAATTTCATATTCGCAGTTATCAGTATTGTCCCAAAGTATTCCAAAGTATACCATCTTGTTTACTACTTCAATCACCTATCCTTAGCGTGTCTGGATGGTTATGATTTGCAAAAACTTCCACAATGTGTTTCCCAATTTCGGTGTAAAATGAAAAAAACAACTTTCAAAAATTATAATTTTAATAAAAACTCCCTACAAGCTAAGCAAATAAATAATACATATAAATACATATAAATAACAAAAACAAAATATATCACAGGCTGTTAAACTGGATACACATCCAAATCGAAGCATACTGCAGTTTCGTTTAAGATGTTGTCGACTATACTGAACTCCAAAGTGAGTGGTAACTGAAACAATAAAGTAGGTATTTATTACAGCCATCAAAAATGGTTAAAAACGGCCACAGTCGAAACTTATCTACAGCAGTTTAATGTGACTTTAGAAGAAGATAAAATTTGCAATTTCTTAGTATTCCTCTTGGTTTCCTAATTGTACGATTAGGATGTGCGTTGTGAATATTACCATCATTACTAGAAACGCACTGTGCTTACAACAAATGCTGATGAAGGGAATTCTGTCGCTGCCGCACAGTGGGAAAAATATGCCCTTTTTTGGACAAAAATCCGCCGACAGTAGAGATTTCAATCAAATTAAATAAAAAAAATGGCAAATACTCTTAAGACATTAAGTACTTTAGAGTAGTGCTGCAGCAAAGTGGTTTTGGATTAACCTAACCTAAAAATCGCAGATATTACTTCCACATCCAGTGGAAGTATAGAAACGACAAAAAATTTTAAAAAAATTTTATTGTTCAAATAGGCTTAGAATGTCATGAATGTCGAGATTTTAAGTTTGAGCAAAAAAATGTCGGTCTGTCTATAACTTTTTTGCGCACACGATTACTCTGGAACCGTTTAAGATATCGACTTGAAATTTGGTACACATATGTATTTTAACGAGATCTGGAACTAGGTTATATTTTCATCTTATTCCGTTGAATGGTTGTGGGGTAAATGGGGGTAAATAGGTAAATTAAGCAGGTAAGAGCCCATAAAATTGGTATTTAGTATATACAAGAGAAGCTAATGTCTCAAAAAAATTTTAGCATTAGCCACCCCAATACTACCCCCACCCCATTATAAAAGGGTGTGAAAAAAATTATTTCATCGTAGATGACCATTCGAAAGCTTTTAAAGAGGAAGATTAAATGATGTATTTATTAGAAAAAAATTGAAAATTTTTTTGAATCCTAACATAACCTCAAAATTTGCCAAAAAAGTCATTTTTGCAGTATTAGCAGTGTCTATAATGGTCAGTGAGACCTTCCACAACATTATGCGATCTGTTGCGAAGTTGCGAACGACGGCTCTTGGCATTTTAGCCACAACCACTGTTTCAAATTTGCCACGCTTTCTCAAGCTTTAATGCGCATATTCTTCAAATAATGAGAAGACTGACACGTGTAAACACACAACAAGAAGTCATTTTTTAATTGTTTTTTCCGTGCACGTTTGCTACGATAACACAGGTTTACAAAAAAAAGTTTTGATCTGGGAATGGGACCCCAGGTAGCAAGGTGACGTCATTATGACGTCTTTTAAAGGTGATTTTTCGTCGCCGACGTCATTGTCCCAATAAATGGCGTACCAGAGACGTGATATTTATAACGTACTTCTGACGTCATCATGAAGACGTCAAATATACGTTTCTTTTAGGTCATTATTTTGACGTCATTAATAAATGACGTACCAGAGACGTGATATTTAATACGTACTTCTGACATCATCATGAAGACGTCAAATACACGTTTTTTTTAGATCATTATTTTGACGTCATTAAAATGACGTGAAATAAATCATTATAAAATAAAAATAAATAGAAGTATTTAGTGACTAGTTCAATTTTTGCCATATAGTAATAATAATTTTGTTTTACTATTTCTAACTAGGTATACAGCTTTTAAACATATTTAAAAAAAGATGTTCAATGGTTCAGTGAGTTAAGTGTTAGGTTGCAAATGCGCCGACGACACGGCCATGTACGCGCATTCACACAACGCACAAGCAGCGAACTTGCTGCTGAAGGCGCACATGGCTCGTGCCAAGCGTATTACGACAAGTGGAAGATTCGGATCAACGCCGAGACATCGGAGTCGATTCTTTTCACGCGCCGCTTTACCGAGAACCGAATTCTCACACCACTTTCGATAGGGGGCCGCCAAATTCCAATTAAGCGGTGCGTGAAATATTTGGGGGTCAACTTAGACAGACGGCTGACTTTCAATACACAATCAACGAGACGGTACGCAAGGTCTACTCCATGTCCAGGAGTCTGTACCCGCTCCTGGCGCGGGGTAGCGGACTAAACAGGACGAATAAAAAGCTGTTGTACACGATGGTGATCAGGCCGGCCATCACATACGCGGCGCCAGTGTGGTGCAGCATCCCGGCCACGACAATGAATAAATTTAAAGTCTTGGAACACAAATTTATGCGCCTCATTTCAGACTCAGATAGGTACACCTCCCTCAGAGATCTCTATGCACGTTGCCACGACATAACCCCACTAGCGGACTTCGTCCGGGAAACCTCCCAAAAATTCTACCAATTCAAATTGAGCGACAGTCCGCTAACCCGAGACATCACACGAATCAGCCAGCATAATGCCATACTTTTCGATCTAAAACACCCATTACCATACCAGGCGTTGCCTATCTTTCGGCAACTTAGCTAGCCAAACCTTTCCTATACCACAATTTCCCTTTCACCACCCTTTACTTCAATTTAACCACCTTTTACCTCAAACCCCTCTCTATTCCCTTTATCCATTTTTTGTTGTTTTGTTAAATTTTGTTCTTTTTGTCCCTTTTTGTCCTTCCAAATCCCCTTTTGACCAATAACCTCTAGCAAATCCCAACTTTTAAAATCACACTCTCCCCTTCACCCTACCTTTCCGGAGGCGAGCAGACCACCGGATGAAGACTGTGACTTGTTCGAACGGGTTTTTTCATTGAGTTTTTCCCTGTATCACTAACCAAAACTATAAAAACTAGTGCGCGTGTGTTGTGCGCGCGCCCTCTAACCCAAGTTTTTAAATCTAGCCTTAAGTAGCTTTAAGTGTTTTTAAACTTAGTTTTTAGTTATAGTCAACCGCAATTGTCAGGCTTAAGTTTTCACTATTTTTTAAACAGGAGGCCTAACCCTCACTATGTGACCTATCGTTAAAGCCGAAAACCGACCCCTTTCCATCCGACCACCCATCTACCACGGCGCTGCGCGACGTGGTGGTGTGGTCGGCTCTAAATCGGGGCTCGGTCTAGGCGCATCTTTGTAAACAATAATGTTTAATAAAACTGTTTTGAATTTGAAAAATTTGAAATTGTTAGGTTGCGAGGCAAAAGGTCCGCGGTTCGATCCCTGCACATTCCGGTTTTTTTTTCGTCAAAAACTTTATTAATAATTGTGGAAAAATATTATAATGAGAGGTTTGCATCCCTCATCGCAAAATTCACTGATTACCAATACGTCATATTGGCGTCATATATATGACGTCATTGGGCTGTGACATTGTGACGTCTATTTCACGTCATTTTTACGTCATGCTGAAGGTGAAATTGACGTAATTAATGCCGAAAAAACGACGTCATAATGACGGCACTTTGCTGCCTGGGACCTATCACGCCTTAAGTATTTTTGTATGCTGAATCCGAATTTTCAATTAAAAAAAATTTCTACCACGCAGATTTCGAGTAAACGTCAAAAATTGTCAAAAAAAAACGCATTTTGACGAGAAAAACCGGGATTTACTCGAAATTTACGCGGTAAAGAATTTTTTAAATTGAAAATTCGGATTCAGCACACAAAAATACATAAGGAATGATAGGTTTAGTCCTTGGAACAGAAATTTTTTTTGTAGATCTGTGCACAGGTGCACTTTGCGCCACAGGTCTACAAAAAAAAAATCTGTTCCAAGGACTAAACCTATCATTCCTTATTTATTTTTGTGTGCTGAATCCAAATTTTCAATTTAAAAAAAATTTTACCGTGTAAATTTCGAGTAAATCCCGGTTTTTATAGTCAAAATATGGTTTTTTTGACAATTTTTGACGTTTACTCGAAATCTGCGTGGTAGAAATTTTTTTTAATTGAAAATTCGGATTCAGCACACAAAAATACTTATGGGCACACGTACGTTTAATAAACGTTTGTTAAACATTGTAGTTGTTGATTAAACGTTTTACGTTTAAATAAGACGTTTAAAATACGTTACTACTACACGCATTTTTAACCAATAGTAGAAGGCAATACTAAAGTGTGTGTAAGCACGTTTTTTTCACAAATATGTAACAACGTTTACCTACGATCACTACTGTAAATAGTAAAAAACACACTACCTGCCATGTATGTAAGTAGAACTTTACATATTGTAAACAAAACGCACTGTAAACAAATCGCACGGGACACGCAATTATAGGTGGCTTATATCGCTGACGAGGGGTTCAAAAAAAACAAATGCGCCTACTTAATTTTCAAACACTGTCAAAACTGACAATATTTGTTGAATAATATTGTTTAGTAAACTAAATCCAGATTTTACTAAATAACTAAATAAATATGATCGCAGGTAAAGTATAGTACATAATTCGAGTTGTAAGGCAATTACGCACTCATGGAAATACGCACTAGCCGCTACGCGGCATCGTGCGTAACTTTTCCATTCGTGCGTAATATGCTTCTTACATCACTCATTACGTAATATACTAATAAAACACGTTTACATTGTAAGGAGTTTCAACGACTCGCTAAAGGTAACGTTTGTGAAACGAGAATGTTTAACGTTTTTTTTATTACATATATTTAATACAGCGATTCGTTTTATTTAAAGGAAAAAAAGTTATCGTTACAATTCTAAAACGGTTTCGAACTGTCAGAAGGCTCTACCCCGACTGAACAGAAACAAGTTGACTCTGGTCTGGATACTAGGTCACTCTGACATGAAAGACAATGAAATAGCCGACTCCTTGGCCAGGCAGAGTACGGTATCGAGATTTATCGAACCAAAATAAATGCACTCAAAGAAATAGTATGGGTAAATTCAACTAAAAAAAATGGCTAACTAACAATACCGTTAATTTTGTTAAATTAAATTATATTGATGGTATTTTCAAACAAAAGGTGATTGTTATTATAATTAATAAAAAGTTGTCGTACAACAAAGCAAACATTAAACTAGATAATAGTATATTTTATTTTTAACTATTGTTGAATTGTAATTGTAAACCCAGTAGCAGTTTGCTCTACTATTATAATTGACAGATATAAACCAATATTATTGTATAGTTAACCAGCAGTTCTGTTTACATAAACATAACATCGTTCTGCAATCCACTTTTATGAATTAAGACGTCGCGTCAGCGCTTGTGTTTGCAAACAGTATCAATCAATAAAAATTTGTCACACAACAAAATAAACATTAACTTAAAAATAGGTGCATAACACTATAATTTATTCATCTTACCAATAATTTGTTGAATTTTGTCAAATCAAACTAGATAAATAGATAGATAATAAGTTCTACATAAAATTTGCTTGCTTACCACGTAGTCTGTTACAGAAACTATTCCTAGATGACGCCACATACAAATCGCGGACAATAATCAATCATGCATTGTCTTATACTCTTATGAATTTATAGAAAATTAATAACATGATTGCAATGTTCAAATTCTCATCGGATCAGGGATCATCGATATAATTGGATGGATCTTATAAACGATGGTTTGGGTAGTCTGATGTCTCAATACTGAGATTTTGGCTAACCAAAAAAAAACGTCATTATACCAATATAAGTGTAGATCAACCTAAAAATTTGTTGGTGAACAAAAAACAAAGTCGTTGTACCATTTAATTGTAGACCAAACTGAAAATGGTTAGTGAAAATGTCATTATACTATTTAATTTGTTGTTCTACAAGAAGATATGATTACCAAACTACTATTTGTTTACGAAAACAAATAAAGTTATGGTAGGACTAACTTACTTACTTAACCAACTGAATTTCAATTGTTGTTGTTCGACTATTCTTTTCTGATTGATTTAACTATGAAACTAGATAGGCGCGATTTCATATGCTCTTTTTGGTTGATTTTACTCATAATTTTCTTTGAGTGTGCTTGGCACATCGTCAAGCACTGCGAAAACAACCATCTTGGCTTGGACTGAGAGTAAAATACTCCAGTACTGGCAAGAACCACCAGGATTAAGTCACTCGAAGAAGTTTATTACATATCCTTTGAAATCAAGAACTAAAGAATTACTAGAGTTAAGCAGGTTACACCTAATATAATTGGCCACTGCAAATTAAGTCACGACCTACGCAGACTTGGATTAGATGATACCGTTTGTATTTGGAGGAAGATGAAACGAGCACGTTCTATGTACATGTCCCGCTGCATAAAGAACCAGAACCAGGTTCTCACTCTTTGGCAAAAGGCAGCTGTTGCCAAAGGACCCAATACGGTTATCAGCTTTGTTAAAAAGTTGAACTTACTGGGTGAAACATAATTAGGAGTGAGCCGCAATAGACCAGTTGATCGCAGTGTAGCATCTGATTTAAACCAACTTCAATGAACTCGTACCTGGAACGAACCCGACCGTTATTGAAGTCTTGCAAAACTGTGTCAGGCTCAACATCCTAATGTGACGGTAACTTGTCTCTCTTCGAGTCATAACAAATAGATGAGCTTATTCACATAAGTTAAAACTGAAGTAATTAATGACATACGTTCTTCCCATATGACGCAATAACATAGAATGAGACAGGTCCCTTATAACATAATAGGGTAGAGAGAGACGGATACCTTTCACGATTGCAGGTTGCCTTTTTTCGGATTTGTCTCACTTTTATCGAACTACGAGTCCGTTGCAGGTAGTATAGAATAATTCACTGGCCCGCTCACATATCAACCTAACCAAGATTTGTAAAGTATAAGGAACGGGCTCGCAGTGACACCCGCTTAAGGTTGGGGGTAATTATCCTCGCATTTTGAGTCACTGCTTTGCATGGTGGTGGTAATCAGGATAAGTTGTAGAATGTAATAGTACAGATCATAGTATGCTTCTGTCCATATTTCGGGCCAGTACGGACCGTCCTTCTAGAGAGAGATAACTGCGCCGCTACTGCGCGTTCGAAGAACAACGATAGTCTGACTTTTCATCGCCGCACTCACTTCTCGCCTAAAAGCTGAATATTAGGGAACCTTATACTTTACAAATCTTGAACCTAACCTAGGTCTCTGCTACGCGGTTCGTGGAGGTTCGATCGCAGTTGATAAAAATATAAAATTTAGTATTGTTATACAACTTACCAAGGGAAGTACAACTAACTGTACAGAATATTTGTATTCGATTATTTCTTGAGGTACCAAGGGACAAAAGGTATTTAAGATTCCATTACATGCATCCACTTTGTCCATGGTTAACTCCATCTCCCCTAAATCCGTTCTCCCTATGAGTTCTGTTGATATCGATTCGAGATAATATGCTAAAAATAAATTATAATACATTTTAGATATTATCATAGAAGCAGAAATATTATGATATTAAACTACTCCTTGAAATTTAAATTTATTGATAAAAATGGTTAAAGTACGAAATCTACATTTTCCACATTTTACATTCTTGGGGCCCGTGGATTGGGATTCAAAATACTAATGAAATTTTTCTATATTTTTATTTCAGTGGAATGGAGATATTGAATATATGGAAAACAATGCGACAGAAAATTCGACCTAAAAATAAAAAATGAAGAAACTCGTTGATAAGCGTAAAATTTGTTTCTACACTTTGCATCTTCCTAATTAGAAAACTCTTATTTAAAAACTGTTGGACATGGCTACCTTAACACCTAATACCCCTATTTATCATCAAAACATTTAAAATTCAATATACAGTCATAGTATATAGTATAGTATTAGAGATCAAGAAACCATTCTGAGATTTTCAATAAGATTTTTTGATCAGGAACACACAATGTTTATTTGAAAAAGATTTCAGCTAATTTGACCAATTTCTTTCAGTTTGCTTAGGACGAATTTTCTGTCGCCTTTTTCAAAATCTTTCAAACTTTATTTATCTTACGCTATTTTTATTAAAACAAAAAATTTTAATTAGAGAATATTATTTAGGTATTATGCAAATTACAGCTTACACACTTTTTTATTTATTATGAAAATACCTACTTTCTGTATATTGTTGCCCTAATCTGGGCACGCTAATATACTAGTTAGGTAAATACTTTAAAAGTAGGTATTTTCATAATAAATAAAAAAGTGTGTAAGCTGTAATTTGCATAATACCTAAATAATATTCTCTAATCATGATAAAAGCAAATAAATAAAAATAATTTATTGTAAAAAATAAATCAAGAATAGGCTTGTAAATAATGAATGAATGTTTCTATACTCTACTGATGAGAACTAACGAGTTCGAAAAAACTTGTACAACTTTTCTAGAGTTGAAATAGAATGTAAGGTTCAATAATTCTTGTGAGTGACTGAATTTCAATAAATAATTTAAGTATCTTCAATATATTTTTTTGCCTTAAAATGCCAGGAATCCTATCATGTAATTCAATACTTCGTCAGTATTAGCTAGAAGAGTAGTTGTTTTGATTGGTTTTCCAATAATGAGTGTTTTAAAGTGTTTTCCTACGTAGTATATTAGCGTGACCCGATTAAGGTACCAATATACAGAAAGTAGATAATTTCATATTAAATAAAAAAAAGTGTGAATGACTAAATGTAAATAAATGATTTAAGTATTTTCAATATATTTTTTTCTTTAAAATGCTAAGAATCCTATCATGTAATTCAATACTTCGTCAGTATTAGCTAGAAGAGTAGTTGTTTTGATTGGTTCTCCAATAATGAGTGTTTTAAAGTATTTACCTAACTAGCATATTAGCGTGCCCAGATTAGGGCAACAATATACAGAAAGTAGGTATTTTCATAATAAATAAAAAAGTGTGTAAGCTGTAATTTGCATAATACCTAAATAATATTCTCTAATCATGATAAAAGCAAATAAATAAAAATAATTTATTGTAAAAAATAAATCAAGAATAGGCTTGTAAATAATGAATGAATGTTTCTATACTCTACTGATGAGAACTAACGAGTTCGAAAAAACTTGTACAACTTTTCTAGAGTTGAAATAGAATGTAAGGTTCAATAATTCTTGTGAGTGACTGAATTTCAATAAATAATTTAAGTATCTTCAATATATTTTTTTGCCTTAAAATGCCAGGAATCCTATCATGTAATTCAATACTTCGTCAGTATTAGCTAGAAGAGTAGTTGTTTTGATTGGTTTTCCAATAATGAGTGTTTTAAAGTGTTTTCCTACGTAGTATATTAGCGTGACCCGATTAAGGTACCAATATACAGAAAGTAGATAATTTCATATTAAATAAAAAAAGTGTGAATGACTAAATGTAAATAAATGATTTAAGTATTTTCAATATATTTTTTTCTTTAAAATGCTAAGAATCCTATCATGTAATTCAATACTTCGTCAGTATTAGCTAGAAGAGTAGTTGTTTTGATTGATTCTCCAATAATGAATGTTTTAAAGTATTTACCTAACTAGTATATTAGCGTGCCCAGATTAGGGCAACAATATACAGAAAGTAGGTATTTTCATAATAAATAAAAAAGTGTGTAAGCTGTAATTTGCATAATACCTAAATAATATTCTCTAATCATGATAAAAGCAAATAAATAAAAATAATTTATTGTAAAAAATAAATCAAGAATAGGCTTGTAAATAATGAATGAATGTTTCTATACTCTACTGATGAGAACTAACGAGTTCGAAAAAACTTGTACAACTTTTCTAGAGTTGAAATAGAATGTAAGGTTCAATAATTCTTGTGAGTGACTGAATTTCAATAAATAATTTAAGTATCTTCAATATATTTTTTTGCCTTAAAATGCCAGGAATCCTATCATGTAATTCAATACTTCGTCAGTATTAGCTAGAAGAGTAGTTGTTTTGATTGGTTTTCCAATAATGAGTGTTTTAAAGTGTTTTCCTACGTAGTATATTAGCGTGACCCGATTAAGGTACCAATATACAGAAAGTAGATAATTTCATATTAAATAAAAAAAGTGTGAATGACTAAATGTAAATAAATGATTTAAGTATTTTCAATATATTTTTTCTTTAAAATGCTAAGAATCCTATCATGTAATTCAATACTTCGTCAGTATTAGCTAGAAGAGTAGTTGTTTTGATTGGTTCTCCAATAATGAGTGTTTTAAAGTATTTACCTAACTAGTATATTAGCGTGCCCAGATTAGGGCAACAATATACAGAAAGTAGGTATTTTCATAATAAATAAAAAAGTGTGTAAGCTGTAATTTGCATAATACCTAAATAATATTCTCTAATCATGATAAAAGCAAATAAATAAAAATAATTTATTGTAAAAAATAAATCAAGAATAGGCTTGTAAATAATGAATGAATGTTTCTATACTCTACTGATGAGAACTAACGAGTTCGAAAAAACTTGTACAACTTTTCTAGAGTTGAAATAGAATGTAAGGTTCAATAATTCTTGTGAGTGACTGAATTTCAATAAATAATTTAAGTATCTTCAATATATTTTTTTGCCTTAAAATGCCAGGAATCCTATCATGTAATTCAATACTTCGTCAGTATTAGCTAGAAGAGTAGTTGTTTTGATTGGTTTTCCAGTAATGAGTGTTTTAAAGTGTTTTCCTACGTAGTATATTAGCGTGACCCGATTAAGGTACCAATATACAGAAAGTAGATAATTTCATATTAAATAAAAAAAGTGTGAATGACTAAATGTAAATAAATGATTTAAGTATTTTCAATATATTTTTTTCTTTAAAATGCTAAGAATCCCATCATGTAATTCAATACTTCGTCAGTATTAGCTAGAAGAGTAGTTGTTTTGATTGGTTCTCCAATAATGAGTGTTTTAAAGTATTTACCTAACTAGTATATTAGCGTGCCCAGATTAGGGCAACAATATACAGAAAGTAGGTATTTTCATAATAAATAAAAAAGTGTGTAAGCTGTAATTTGCATAATACCTAAATAATCTTTTCTAATCATGATAAAAGCAAATAAATAAAAATAATTTATTGTAAAAAAAAAAAATTTAGTTCAAAATATTCTAAAATACTTTTAGAAAGTATCACAATATGAAATATATTACGAGCATTCAAGGTGAAGACGGTTTTCATAAAGTGTCTGCGTAAGTAGAAATTTTGTTGGACATAGCTGTGTATATGTCCCCTATTCTGGCGCCCCCGCTCCTTCTGGGGTTGAAATCAATTACAGCCCAACCAGCAAATTTGTTTTATAATTTAAACGTTATCCGATTAGTTTGTTTTATTGTTATTTTATTAATGCTTCTAAAATGCTTGATTATATTAGAGTTGCGGAAAACATTATCTGGTTGCCTGCAACTGAACTGTTTTATAAATTTATCATCAAAACGTCTTTACAGCAAAATTATAAATCTTATAAAGCAGTTAATAAATTATTTTAGAAACGTTTCCGTGACTAAGCTATAAATCATTTCAGCTTATAAATCTAGATAATTTCAGTACCGTTATAAATATATGTTAAGACTATTTCATGATCGTTTCCTATTATCTTATAAAACAGCACTATTTGGGACAGTTTTGATATTAAACGTAAATTGTTGTTCCAGAGTCTGTTACATAATTATTATATAGCGTTGCAATCTGCTGCAATATGACAACGCCAATAAACTAATTACAAAGTAAAATTTTATTAAAGAGTTTTTTGATCGGGGACACAAATTTTACATAAACAAAGTCCAATTTGGCCGGTTATTTTTTCACTTGTTATTTTTAGGTTCGCAAGATGTCTCAAACTTGTTTTTTTTTACGCTATTTTTATTAAAGCAAAAATCTTTTTAGTGGAAAATATTCTAAAGGATTATTAGAAAGAGAATATTATTTAAGTATTATGCAGAATCACAACTTATACACTTTTTATTTATCATGAAATTACCTACTTTCTGTATATTGTTGCCCTAATCTGGGCACGCTAATATACTAGTTAGGTAAATAATGTGTAGGATTGTGCCACACTGAGTGTGGCACAGTGGCAACGAAAAAAAGTGGTCTGCGCGGGGGTACTGACCACACCTATCCCTTGTATTTTGAGTCAGTACCCCGGCGCAGACAACTTTTTTTTTTGTGGGCCTGTGTTATTTTTAGTTTTATAAGTGTGTTCAATCGTTCAATGCCTAAAAGTGTGCTTTTTATGTTTAAACACAGACCTATATTCTTTTGTAATTGTCAAATAAATATGATAGGGAATATGTTATCATTTAAAATGCCATGGTACAAATTCTTATTTTTACCAAACCTAAATTTAAAATTCCTAATATCGTATACTAATTATTGAGAAAGGCGTTTCAAGCCTTCAAAAGATATTTAGAAAATATAGTTCAGATTTCTTTTTCGTGGGGCCGAAACCGAAATTAATTTCGGTTAGGGTTAAATAACGTATACCATTTTCAGTTTTCATAGCAGCGACAATTTGGTTTTCATTTACGGTTTCGGTTGTCAAGGCTGCGACAATTCGGTTCTCGGTTATGGTTTCGAATTTAGTAATTACGGTGTGGTTTTAGGTTTTGATTTCGGTTTCTGGCTTTTTTACTTGCCTTTTACCTTATATAACACAGGTCAACATTTAGTTTAAAAAAATACACCGGACTCTACCTAGGTACCCAGGGGTTTTTGGGGTCGCTGATTCCGGTGCCGAGGTCGGTTAAGCTCTATCACATCAGGTTCAAGGTCATTTGAAAGTCAGATTAAGAAAAGGTGGCTGAAAAGTCTGAAAAAATTCACACGTAGATTTTTGGGTCGCTGAGCCTGAATCCGGTGTTCGCTTACCCTTAAAAGGCATCCGGAGGTCATTTCAAGGTTAATTTAAGAAAAACAGATGAGAAGCTGTAAAAAAATTTGAAAAAATTTATATATAGGCTTTTTGGGTCGCTGAGTCGTCTGCATCCGATGCCGGTTGACCTCTACCATGTCAGTTTCAAGGTCAAGGTCAAAAAAAGGTAGTTGAAGAAATCTGAAAAAATTCACACGTGTTTTCGGGGTCGCTGAGTCCGAATTCGGTGTTCGCTTACCCTTAAAAGGCATTCAGAGGTCATTTCAAGCCAGCATTTGTCCGCCAGCTTTCACTGCACATGAGGATTCTTCTACAGTTCAAATATATTTAACTCAATGAATCACCTACTTATTTTTTTCTGTGAAAGTTGACGAGCTTATATTCGCGACATAAATCCCGTTGAACAAGACTCTAAGACTGGCCTTTAGGTATAGTTGCAGAAGCAGAGCGAACATGAAAGTAGAGAGTACCTTGAGTATTCGATAGATGCTCACTGCAAGTGAGTTGGGGCAGAGAGGGATATAAGTTCGTCGCGAATCACGGGCGTTGGCTTCACTCACTTGGAGCTCAATCATTAATCAAAGTAATTTAATGGTTTTTTGGGTCAGGGTTTTTAAATGTAAGTACTTATAGCATAAAGTTTTGGAAATTTCAACACATGTCAACAGCAAATTAGATCATTCCAGGAACAACGTAAACGTTCTCGGCCGAATTTCGTTTAATAAACTTATGCTGAGAGAAGCGAATTGATTTGTTGAAGGCTTTCAAATTTTTTTTTTAATCTAGTTTTTGTACAATCACGCAAAACAGAAAGAGAATGGTAGGCAGAAAGGTAAGAAGACAAACTAACAAGGAGGCAGACAGACTGTCAGTGGACATTTAGAAGGATGGTGGCAGAAAAACAGACAGATAGAAACATTTAGTCATTTAGTCAGACAGGAAGATAGACAGAATTACCGACAGAAAGGCAGGTAGAAAGGCAGGATGTCAGCTAGGTGGGCAGAGAGGAAATGCAGGCGGACGAAAAATACAGACTAACAAGCAAACAAACAGGTGTGCAGGTATAAAGGCAGGCAGATAAACAGACAATAAGTAGGCAGGTGAGCATTCGTATAAGTTTTTTCCAGTTTTCTTTCACCTCCTATTCTTACTTTAACCTTAAAACGACCTAGAATGTCCGACATCGGATTCGGACTTAACGACCCCAAAAACCTGTGTGAATTTTTTCAGATTTTTTCAACCACCTTTTCTTAGTTTGACCTTCAAGTGACCTTGAACCTGACGTGAAAGAGCTTAACCGACCTCGGCATCGGAATCAGCGACCCCAGAAACCTCCGGTTATCTAGGTAGAGTCCGGTGTATTTTTTCAAACTAAATGTTGACCTGTGTAATCTTTTTAATGGACGAATCGACTCGATATGGTTTTCAACATACAATTTGGCATTTCTACATCACGGTTTAAAGATTTGAATCTTTGATTTCAACCATATTTTTTGAACTTTAAATTCGTAATTAGAGTGCGAATTTCGGTTTCAGTTTCGGTCCCTGCAGAAAAGACACTTTGAATATTGAAAAAAAAACAAAAAAGCAGGCTTTTATAAATACTGCACTAAAAAGCAAAAAATAATCAGCGAACATATTCTCCCTGTCTGACCCGTAAGGGTAAAAGCACCCCACGCTGTTATACGCAAATATTATACTTGATTACAAACACGGCTTACACTAAGGCCCTTACGGGGTAGACAGAGAGAGCAGGTTCGACGATTACTTTTTGATTTTTAGTGCAGTATTTATAAAAGCGTGTTTTTTTAGTTTTTTAAACTATTAATTTATTTTTTTTTACTTTTAAGGAGGGAATTTTGGCACTTTCGACATTTATGTAAAAAATTCGACTAAATATTTATAATCTGCGACCTCGAAAATCCCCAGATATCGATTTTCATATAAATCAGACCGTAAATTACAAAACTTATCCGCCATTTTGACGCCACCATTTTGTTGTTAAATTTGAACCGGATTATTGTAATCTGCAACCTCGATAACCCACAGGTACCGATTTTCAGTCAAATCTGACGATAATTGATAAAACATATCCATCATGTTGACGCCGCCATTTTGAATTTTTAAATTTTGATCACATATTTGTTTTCTACTTGATGTCCATATCAAGAAATAAAAAAAATGATTATCCGCCATCTTGGGGTGGCGGCCATTTTGAACATATTATAATATTGAGTATACTATATTGTATTGTCATCAGAACTACACACAATTGCCAAGTTTCATGATGATACAACAATTAGAAGTGGGTGAAATTCAGTTCCTTAGACCTCATTACTTACATACATACATACATACATACATACATACATACATACAGGTCGACCTAATAAAAGCATGTTAAAAAGAGTCTGAATCTTGCGCCTTTTAATTTAGTATATAACATGTTTGTTGTACTATTTGGTGTCAAACGCGATTTTCAAATTTGTTTATACATTGTTATATATTTAAATTAATAAAGACATTTATTATTATTATTTTTTTTTCCTTTCTTTCAAAACCAGTCGCCCTTCTCTCTGCCTCCAATACCAGAGAGGGTACGCTGGTAATACCAGTGACCACTCCCTACGCCGTAGAGTTAGTGATCACTGGGTCCGCGAATCGTGTGCTCTGAGTAGGCGTAACGAACCAAGGATAACGGCCTTCTGCATTTTTCCGGCTAAGATTTCTGCCGACTCTCGGCATGCCGGTATCGTCTTCAATTCCGAAAGCAGTGTGCGTCTCACCCCACCGAGGCATCCTATGATAAGAACTACTAGTTTAACAGTGTGGTCCGGATAGAGTCTGCGGAGTTCGAAGAGAAGATCTCGATATTTAGTCCGTTTTTCCTCCTCTTTCAGAACAATGTTTGTTTCCCCTGGGGCGGAGAATTCAATGACAAACATTGTCTTGAGTTGGTGGTCGAGGAGGACTAAATCAGGTTTATTGGCCTGTATTTGCCTGAGGGTGGGAAACGAGTAGTTCCAATAAATTAGACACCGCTCATTCCCCACTACGGACTCAATATCCCCCGGAGCGTAAGGCAGCACTGGTGTCTCGTCTATCCCATACGAGTGCCGCAGATGATAGTACAGCACTCGTAGTGCTCCATCATGTCTGTGGATATAGGCCGAGACAGCGTATGTCGGACAAGCCGACAACAAGTGCATAAGTGTCTCCGGCGCCCTTCGACAGGCCCTGCAGTTTACATCAGGGACCTCTATACCCAAGACATGACTTCGATAGACGAGTGTGTTAAAGACACCATCCTGGCAAGCCATAATGAACCCTTCGGTCTCAGACTTCAGCCCAGCTGACCTTAGGAAAGCAAAAGTCAGCTTCTCAGATAAGCCCCTGTCTTCAATGTTCTTGTAGAAGACCTCATGCAAGGGCTTATCTTTATGCAGTTGCAGAAATTTGCGTTGCTCTGCTGCTTTTGTATGGTCTTTTAGCTGAGCGGGCTCCAGCTCGGTGACAGAGCTCGGGTTTACCCGCCCAGTGTCGAAGTCGAGGCCAAGTTCATCGGCTGCTCTTTGCGCTGCCTTAAATAAGAACGCTCCTATCCCTGCATTTTCATGGTCGCTAACCATGCAGAGAAGGGGATCCGAACTCTTGATGATCTTGCAAGCTCCATCCAGAGCCGACCTGCTATGTAGATACTCCAAACTCAAGAGTCCACGGCCTCCCTGTTGTCGTGAGAGATATAACCGTGGAACGGACGATTTTGGAAGCAGCTTCTGTTGAGATACATCATCTTTCGGGTTCCTACATCGAGTTGGCGCAGCTCGCCTTGTGTCCATTTCACTACCCCAAAGGAGTGAAGGAGGATTGGAACGGCAAGCATATTAGTTGCAGACACCTTATTCTTCCCCGACAGTTCAGAAGACCAAATCTGCCGGAGGAGGTGCTGGTACTTGCCGCGGAGAGCGTTTTTCACTGTTGACACTTCTTGGGTGGAGCGTTGCTCAACACCCAAGTATTTGTACGTCTCTCCGGCATCTAGGTGGTGCAAGATGCTTCCATCTACAAGCTGCGCATCCTCTCCGTAGTCACCGCATCGTCCTCTCTTGAGGTGAACCAGTGCACATTTGTCCAAGCCGAACTCCATTCCGACAGCCTGAGTGTACTCATGTACCACCCTGAGAGATTGACGTAAATCTCTCTCGCTAGAGGCATAGAGTTTAAGGTCATCCATGTAAAATAGATGGGTGACCTTATGCCTCCTATCTCCGGGGGTACCGCAATTGTAACCACGGGTTCTGCGAAGTTCAACGGATAACGGCAGTAGCGAGATGCAAAATAGAAGGGGGCTGAGAGAGTCTCCCTGAAACACATCCCTCTTAAACATAACCGGCTCTGTTTGGACTCTAACATTACCAGATGTTATAGTAAAGCGAGTCCTCCAGAGCGGCATGAGTTGTTCTATGCATCTCACTACGGGACCGGGCACCGCAAGACATTGGAGCAAGTGAACAATTAGCTCATGAGATGTCATATCAAATGCCTTGCGGTAATCGATCCAGGCCATAGAAAGGTTCCGCTTATACTGCACGGAGTCCTGCGTTATTATTATTATTATTATTATTATTATTATTATTATTATTATTATTATTAATAATAATAATAATAACAGGTCTTTATTTAGGGCGAAGTTCGCTTGTAATGCGCTCTTCCACTTAACCCTTAACCCTATTATTATTATTATTATTATTAGATAGGATACACAGATTATTTAATACTTACGAGCTTTGTACTTCATTGTTATATTTAACCTACTATGATACGCTACTTCACAGATATTAACAGCAGATTCACAACCATCAATATGAACTTCTTCTGGTTTTGTACCTTTACTGCCTGAAAAAGATATTAGCAATAATAATGAGATGGGCATGGCATGGTATGAACTTGTATATTCTATACGTCAGATATTTTTGAATAAATTATTAAGCTGGAAGTATTAAACAGATAAGTGGCTCTCACTTGGATGAAGTAATACTCTGGGATGGCAATGAAATTGTAGACTTAATAAACAAAGACACTAAAAACTGTGCAATCACTGAAAGAAAATACATAGTTCTACTGTTTTTAATTTTTTTTTTATTGAAAACTACTTTATATGCCAGTCTTTTGTTATTTTAATAGAACCAAATAGTTCGGAGCTATCTTTATTCTATATTTATATCTACTTTGTAATGATGTAAGTGCAAAAAACTGATTTAAAAATTATTAATATAATATTGGAAAATATTTTGTGGTATCAAATGTGCTTTCCCAATAGATAGATATTATTATTAATTAATTTCAGTTTAGCTAAGGCAAAATATACAACGTGATGTTAAATAAAATTAAGCAAGAAATATATGCAAAAATTACATTACTACTTGATATTATATTCAATTTCAAAGAAAAATATTTCGTTAACTAGGTTTAACATGATGTATATGATAAAGTAAAAATATCTTAAGTTTAGGGCCATATCTTGGTATTGATGACAATGTCAAAAAAAATTCTTACTTTGCAAGTTTTAAAAGATATAAGATTTTACACACAACATAATAATCTCATTTTTTTATATATATACTTACATTGTTCAACTGGTATACCAACTGTTAAACTGATAACAATCGCAAAGAAATACAAAATTTGCAAAACTGACTTAATCATTTCGGAAGACTGGCTCTCGGCTTGAGCTCATAAGTTTTCAGTTTATTAAAATATTTCATAATTTTTCTCAATTTATACCATTAGTTATCATACTTGGAAGTGAGATCACTTGAAACTGATGTCGCAACACAATATTTGAAAACAACATAAGGACATCCTAATCGATTCATCTAAATAGGTACATTTGCACTTTAACCAATTTAACGTTTGGAGCTGATTATCCAATAACTGATTTATTTGTAAACATTTATCTAAATTTCGGTTCATTCGATTATTTGCAGATAAAAATATGGAAAAATCTACATTTTTTAAACGTGCGTACACCGGGTGTTTCGGTAAAAAGTGGCGGACCATTATCTCGAAAAATAATACAAATATTTCATTGATTTCAAACCCCGCAAAGGTTCTGGAAAAAATTATAAAAAACGAATTACTAACTTCAAGAGGGTCGCTCAACACAGGATGCTATAGCATACGTTACGCAAAAAATATATCAACATCTAGATAGTAGCGAACCTACAATTTGCATATTTGTTGACCTAGAAAAAGCGTTTGACACGGTCAGTCATTATAGATTATTAACCAAATTAGAACATTTAGGGTTTCGTGGTAATGCACTTAAATTAATGGAGAGTTACCTTTCAAACAGAGAACAATATGTACAAATTGAGCAGTCTCTAAGCCAACAAAGAATTGTAGAATATGGTGTGCCCCAAGGTACAGTTTTGGGACCTATACTGTTTAACCTCTATTTAAATGATCTGTTGACATTACCATATAAAGGAACAATACTTAGTTTCGCGGATGCATAGCGCAAAAACCTGGACACAATTAAAGCAAGTAATCGAAGAAGAATTTAAATTAATAAAGAATTGGTTCGATAAAAATCTACTAACCATTAGTTGCGAAAAAACTAAATATCTTCCTTTTACATCATATCAATCAAGCTTACCTAATCTTGGTCCATTATAAATTTATCCTGAAAAAAATAAAAAAATAGAAATCGAAGAAGCCGAATATATTAAATACTTAGGAATAATAATTGATAAACATTTTAGATGGGATACGCAAGTAAACAACACTGTAAAAAAAATAAGAACTTTACTTTCAAAATTTAAATACTTGAGACAATTTCTAGACTTACCACAGATGTGTGTGTTGTATTATGCTCTTATTCAATATCAACTAACTTATGGCATTATTGGTTGGGGAGGAGTTAATAACAACTACCTCAAAAACTTAGAAATTCTACAGAAACGCTTCTTAAAAATTATTTTCCAAAAAGATAACACCTATCCATCCAATAATTTATATAAAGAAAGCAAAATATTCGACATCAGGCAGCTTTACTGTCAAAGCATACTATTATTTCAATTCAAACATAAGAACGAATTAAAAAACCGCTGCACAAGGAATCACTACTTCCACATCCACATTCTCTATCCAAGTCACTCACGACGAAAAAACTTTGTATGTGAAAATAATTGTTTATGGATCTTTAATAATACAATATTTGAAATCCTCTACCCCAAAAACCCATAAAACGATACCCCACATCGGTAGTGGGGTGGGGGGTTGTGATAGGGGGGTTGTAGTGGGGGGTGGTTGAAGTAAAAAAATATTTTGAGGTTTCTGATTCCTGTACATACACTAAATAACAATTTTTTTTGAGACCTTAGCTTCTCTTGTCTATATTAAATATTAAATACCAATTTTATGAATTCTTACCTGCTTGATTTACCTATTTACCCCAAATTTACCCCAATTTACCCCCCAACCCTTCGACGGAACAAGATGAAAATAAAATCTAGTTCTAGATCTCGTTAAAATACATATGTGTACCAAATTTCAAGTCAATATCTCAAACGGTTCCAGAGTAAACGTGCGCACAAAAAAAGTTACAGACCGACAGACAGAAATTTGTTTTCACTCAAACTTAAAATCTCGACGTTTCATGACATTCTAAGCCTATTTGAACAATAAAAATTTTTAAAATTTTTTTTATCGTTACTATACTTCCACTGGATGTGGAAGTAATTACAATACTCTGGCTTATATGCATTACCTAATTGACTATTCCGTTCTGTATTAACTCTATAAAATAAAAAGTTCAAAATTTAGTTATAGTAAAATAAATATTTTCTATGTTCCTTTAGCTTATTTAGATGTTACATTGTTAAATATGCATAAAACCTATAGCTAGAAATACTAAGTACACCGAAATGTTTACTCCAACTCTAGTTTTAAGTTTATATTTTCTTGTTTTAATCAGTCACAAGCGCAAGAACAATGTTCTTTTAGTGAAATGATTGAATTCATCATTATATAAACTCGGCACACTTGGAGCTCGTAAATAAATATTTAATGTTAAATAATTAGGTGAATTATGTATAAATATGTATGTACATATGTACTTTGGTGGGTTCTACATGTTTATTTTTATACAAAATTATATTTAATACTAATTTATAAAAAATGTTAATTCTATGCTTTATACTAATTGTATTATACTCTTATTTTTAAAAATAAACATTACATTATATTATTTAAAATTTGCTGGTGGACCAAATTAGATGGGATTTGAGGTTTTTTCTAAAACTATAGCAGATAGACAAAAATCAATGTGTCCTGAGCTCGATTTTTCGAGAAACAAATAATGCCGTAAACCGCGATCATCTACCTTTTTCGACTACTGAGCTACAGTGCGTTTTTGGAAATTTGCCATTTTTGTATGACCTCTATATCTCAATTAGTAAGTGTCGAAAAGAAAATCGAGTAACACATTCTTAGGGACACTTTTTTCAGCAAAATCCGCTGCTGACAAGAGGAAAATTGTGCAGTTTTCGAGATATAGACATAACTTGTGTTTTTTTAAATAGAATATCCTGTAAATTATTCGATCACAACTTAAGTTAGCTGTCCAACGATATATCATATGTCCTATTTATGTCTAGAAGAAGTGCTTCATTTTCGAAAAATTTAATATATTCGTGAGGAAGCCATGGGAAACTATTAACAACAACAACTCTTCTTATAATATAAAATCATTTTGCCAAAAATAGGAAAAACTAAACTACAATAAATGTTCGAATTGTCTTCCATTGACATCTATGCATTTTTGACATCTTCTCCTTACAGCATTTATTGCATTTTCAATCATGACAAGAGTTATTGTCCGAAACGCAGCTAATGTTTTGTTTTCTAATTCTTCTATGTTATTAGAACGTTCTCTATATATAATACTTTTTAAATAACCCCAAAGCCAAAAGTCCAACTGGCCAGAAAAAAGGACCATTATTTCCTAAGAATTAAACAATATCTAAACGGCTTTGTTATTTATTAATGTCCACTTAGATAAATTAATTGTTAGTTATATATTAGGATTTTCTATTGCAGTTTCTAAATAGTATATTATATTACTAGGAGTAGAACGCACTCTTTTTTTGTGTTGAGCCCAGGATTTGCGGCTGAGGCGAAGCCGAAGCCGCAAACTGGGCGAAACACAAAAAAAGGCGTTCTACTCCGTGTAATATATACTAT
This sequence comes from Rutpela maculata, assembly GCA_936432065.2. Classification (NCBI taxonomy): domain Eukaryota; kingdom Metazoa; phylum Arthropoda; class Insecta; order Coleoptera; family Cerambycidae; genus Rutpela; species Rutpela maculata. The sequence goes on along the minus strand of OW386286.2, from coordinate 29,509,880 downwards.
TTTTTCTTCAAGCGTATTAAAATGCAAAAATTCATTTATTTATCATAAATGTACAAATATTCAAACTACAGTCTTACATGTTGACACAATATGACAAGTGGCTAGTGGATAGCGCGCCACCGATGGCTTTCGGTATTAACATTATGTTACTAGTAAAACAATACCCACTGCGGTGGCGCTTTCGGACCTAACATTATGTTACTAGTAAAACAATGTCCACTTCGGTGGCGTTCGGTACTAACATTTTGTTACTAGTAAAACAATGTCCTACTTCTACTTCTGTTTTTGGTGACATAATTTAAACATTTTAATACGCTTGAAGAAAAACAATATTTTCTACAGCTTCTCTACCTGCTTTATTATATCTTTTCAGTGCTGGCGCCAGGGTACTTGGCACCTGAAGCAAATATTTGCTTGCCGCCCTAAGAAAAAACATTTACGAGTTACTACTGTTAGGACAAATTTGTTAATAAAAACTTAGAAAAAATAAAAAAACATTCTAATAGATAAAAATAAATTAAAAAATATTTTAGCAAAAAAAAACAAACAGAAATAATAAATTATAAGAAACATTCTATAAAAAATAAAACAGATAGATATTCCAATAAAACCAAAAATAAAAAATATTCAATAAAAACAAAAAAGAAACTAAATAACGTCAAAGCGGGATCTTTACACATATCAACTTTTTTACATTTTTCAATAACAAAGTCTTCAATAATAGATATGTTCAAAAATCTTACACTGTCTGCACTAGTGCAGAAAATAGAAGAAGATAGAGTGAGACTATACATAAGTTGCAGGAAGATACATTTGCACTGGCACTGGTGCAGATAAGTGAAGGATTTTTGAACAAAGTTAATATCGTTGTAAACCAAATTATTTGTTATATTACCTTTCTCGATAGCAAGAATGACATGTTGACATGTGCGGCGTTGATATGTTCAGTACGAGTAAACGAATATGTACGGAGTATGGATTAGAACAGTGGTTCCCAACAAGATTTTTTCAAGGACCCCCTCATCGGTCGCTATACTGACAAGGACCCCTTAAAGCTTAAACTCTTAAAATGAAGATTATGTACAATCTACCATAAATTACTTACTAAACTAATTTACTTAAAGGTGGAAACTGTTGATATATGTATATGAAAATGAAATTTGATGTTAACACAAGTTTGATACAAGTACAATACAAAACAAAACAATTGAATATCTCAGTGACATTCCGCGGACCCCCAAGACATCGTCCGCGGACCCCTAGGGATCCGCGGACCACCTGTTGGGAATCACTGGATTAGAATATGTAACGCTCCAAAATAAAACACCCATTCGGGGTCAAAAAATGTTTTTTTTGAGATTCTTGTGCAATTTTGAATATCTGAAGTTTATAAAAAGGTAATAATCAAGTCTTAAAATATCGCCCTTTAAAAAATGCCGCTTGAAATATCTGCTTCGCTGTTTCACCCCTTCCGGCCGACCCTGTATCTTTTTCAGAGGTTTTACATATTATCCAAATTCTTTTAAATTTTGTTGTAGCCTTTTGAATATTTTTTCGTCTGGCTGTCTCTTTTCTGGATATCTAAAAATATTGTTTAAGGGGCACTACTTTTGGCCCAAAGTTTTGCTATCTATAACTTACCTATTAAAATAAATCACAGAAGCTAAATTTGAATCTTCTCCTCATTGTATAAAACACGTAATCATATCATATTTTTCACCATTGCTAAATTGAACTATGTTTAAAGATGCTCACTCACAATTAGCTCACAAATTAGTTTTTGGCATTTATGGTTATTTCGATTTTCTTTTTTTTACCATGGCCTTCTCAGTAAATATTAGAAATGCGATAAATTTGCATAGATGTCAATGGAAGACAATCCGAACATTTGTAGTTTAGTTTTTCCTTTTTTTGGCAAAATTATTTTATACTATAAGAAGTGTTATTGTTGTTAATGGTTTTCCATGGAATCCTCACAAATATATTAAATTTTTCGAAAATTAACCACTTTTTCTAGAGATAAATATGACATATTATTATGATATATAGTTTAGCTAATTTAAGTTGTGATCGAATAATGAAATAATTTACAGGGTGTTCCATTTAAAAAAACACAAGTTATGTCTATATCTCAAAAACTGAGGCATGCATAATTTTCTTCTTATCAGCAACGGATTCTACTCAAAAAAGTGCCTTAAGTATGTGTTACTCGATTTTCGATTCGACACTTTGGTAATTAAGATAGAGAGGTCATCCAAAAACGCCGATTTTCCAAAAACACTCTATAACTCGGTAGTCGAAAAAGATAGACGATCGCGATTTGCGTCATTGTTTGTTTCTCGAAAATCGAGCTCAGGACACCTATATTGGTTTTTGTCTATCTACCATAGTTTTAGAAAAAAACCCAAATTACTTCTAATTTGGTACATCATGTACGATTGATTCTAAGATAGACATTAAAGAACTGCAGTTAGAGTTTTTCCTTCACATTGGCATTGCACAGAGATGGCACTGCAGTGCTAAATTACGTTTTGATGGCTGGAATCTTAAAACATAATTCATATGATTCAGAAATAAATTATGAATAATTTTGATTATATAGAAAATTTTCTAGAAACCAGTCATTTTTCTTCATTTTTTTTGTTTATGTAAATTTTAGATCGTCGGTTATTTAGAACTTTTATTTTATTGATTGCAATTTGCAATGCGTCTTATATTATTACATATTTTGAAAATTCTTACTAATTTCAAATTTTATAAATACAGTTTCATTTGAAAAATTTTGAAAACTATAAGAATTTTCAAAATATGTTATAATATAGGGAGTATTGTATTTAATAAGTTAAAAGTTCTAAATAACCGATGTTCCAAAATTATTAATAAAAAATGTACAGGAGTTTTCCAACTTTACATAGACAAAAAAATGAAGAAAGAAAATCATGTAGCTCCAAAACGGCTGGTTTTTACAAACATTTTTAAATAGTCGAAGTTATTCAGAATATTCTCGTTAAACTCATATAAATCATTTTCAAGGTTCCAGCCATCGAAAAATAATTTAGCACCGCAGCGCCATCTCTGTGTACTGCGAAGGAAAAATTCTAACTGCAGTTAATTTTTGTCTTTTTTGGTATCAATCACATGCCATTTACAAATTTCAAATATTTTCATTATTTTTATAAATAATGACCCGGGGACTTTTAACTGAAACATGCCGTATACTGACTACATCATAGCTAATCTTACCACACATGAACATAAAATTAAAAATTATACGACTTACGGATTTACTGTCATTTTCGTCTGGAGAAAACTTATACCAAAAGTAACGAACATTCTTTCCAACTGTCCCACTAGACTTTTTTTTCAAAAAATGCGTAAAGGGTCCTTTAATACTTGTGCACGTATGTACATAATTTACCTTTTTTTCTTCATCGTGTTTTTGAGTTACAACGACACCAAAATTTTTTTTAGTGGCAGCCCATATTTGTTTTTCTGATGCCATGTTTTTCAACGATATAAACTTTGAATAGGCCAAACAGGCAAAATAATTAAAAAGAAATAAAAATCGGTTTATTAATGCTCTAAATTATTAAATTATGTTGAAAGTAACATCCACAAGGAATAGTTCATTCACCAGGTAGTTTTGCCTCCGAATCAATCTGTAAGTTTCCAAATTTTGTAAGTTCATTAGAACATAAGATAAGGAAGGTCTGCTTATTATTAATGTTTTATACTGACGTACTAAAATTCTGTCAAGAATATACCATTATTTTCAATACATGTATACTGTACCCGCCACGGATCTTACTGAGCGGAAAGGACTGTAGAGGAACGTATCGGCTTATCGGAGAACTGCGCGTCCACCTATATTAACACAGGCACACAAAATAAAAAAGTGGTCTTTTTGTGGTACTGCATTGGGTAATCCATACGTATTTCAACGTGCTGAATACGAATCAGCCCAAGGAACAATTTTAGTTTCTTAAATATATACAAGGGTGCTATAAAACTATTTATAAAATGCCTTGAAAAATCTATTTTGCTGAAACAATATCCTTAATACCATCATAAAGCGACTT